>JAMPIV010021850.1:0-362500 GCA_024509875.1 Oreohelix idahoensis | reverse complement strand
AGTTTAAATGATAATAAACTACAAAGAAACTTACCTTTGTGTGTTGGTCAGACCCATTCCCATTTGTCCGTAGTTTTTTCACGTTTGTGTGTCTTGTTGTCACATAGCTGTGTGTGTGTAGAGTAACTTATCTATTCTTGATAGGGAGGCCAAGGCTGTCTGGTAAAAAAGTACAGTCGTACGGATAGGTTGGAGGAGATAACCTAACCTCTCCAGAGACATATCTTTCCCTCAATCTACCACCTGTGAAATCTATTTTCTATACCTTTTCTCTCGTATCTGTCGACATCCACTCTACTTAGACAGGCCAAATAAAACCAATTAACCTTCCGTACGACAATAGTGTAAATAATTTCTCAATTAACTAATAAAATGCGTCATTTTGATGCAGCGCCCGAGTATCCCCTGGTGCTTTTAAAAATACCTTCTATTGATATGTGTATACCCGCTTGAGAACTACGGCCTTAAGGTAAATGTGGCCATATATAAAAAGGAGTGTAGGGTAATGCTTTCTGTGCGCTCCATGGAATGATAGCAAAACCAGGTTAGATCGACGTATATGTAGGCCAGCGTAGGCTTCTTTCCCCTCGAGCTGTGCTTTATATACAAACTGGCAGCCAATGTTAGAATTACTTCCCGTTTAATGGTAAACAATTAGCACTTCGGCATTTGTTGGTCTTCAGTTGTTCTTGTCAGTTTTATTTTCATTATTGCTGTTCTTGTCGGTTGTGTCTCTATTTTTGTTGCAGTGTATTCTGTTTTCGCTATTGCTGCTGTTTCTAGCTTTATTTCTTTGATTTCCTCTGTTGTTAGTTCTGTTTCCTGATTTAATGCTGTTTTGGCTTTGTTGCTTTCAGTGTTGCTTTCGGATTTCCTGGTTCTGGCATTGCAGCTGTTGATTCTGTTTCAGATATTACTGCTTGTGATTCTATTTCTGATATTACTGCTTGTGATTGTTTCTGATATTGGTCGTGCTGTTGAATTTGTTTCTGACATAGCTTGCTGTTGATTCTGTTTCTACCATTACTGCTGTTGATTCTGTTTCTACCATTGCAGCTGTTGATTCTGTTTCTGATATTTCTGCTTGTGATTCTGTTTCTGATATTACTGCTTGTGATTCTGTTTCTGATACTGGTCGTGCTGTTGAATTTGTTTCTGACATTGCTTGCTGTTGATTCTGTTTCTACCATTGCAGCTGTTGGTTCTGTTTCTACAGTTGCAGCTGTTGATTATGTTTCTGGCACTGCTGCTTTTGATTCTGTTTCTGATATTGTTCGTGTTGTTGGATTTGTTTCTGGCATTGCTGCTGTTGATTCTATTCTAACATTGTTGATATTGTGTATTCTGTTTCAGATTTTTCTCTGTTGAAAGATTTGCTAACAGAAGCTGATGAACTGGTCATAACAGCCTTTTCCCTTCTTATGTATTGGCCTCGCTAATGCTGAAGCTAGCAATTGAAGACAACATTTGGCTTTGGTATTTGCCCCTTATCCATTACATGCAAACATCTCTATAAGCTCTTTATCTGTCTGGCTCAACCTACTTTTGTCTCTGTCTTCCTGTCGTCTTATTGTTTCTAATTCTCTAAAGCCAAACTATCTAACAAATTCTTAGACACACAGACAAACAGACAGACAGACAGAGACAGACAGATTAGATAGATAGATAGATAGATAAATAGATAGATAGATAGATAGATAGATAGATAGATAGATAGATAGATAGATAGATAGATAGATAGATAGATAGATAGATAGATAGATATAGAATGATAAATAGATAGCTAGATATAATGTTTCTGCCATATTAAAATATTGATGTATATGATTCTATATGTATGTGCGTGTCGTATTATTCGATCTTGTTTTTTTTTTTGCACAACCAGTTGCAGTTCCATGACAATTTCTCGTTTCGTTAGATGTTTCATTCTTCTTCTGACAACTACGGCCCTATGCCTGACTATAATAATAACACAACAGCTATTTATTTTTATCTCTCCTGATTCGATAGTCAAACTAAAACACGTGTCATTTAGCAGATCATCATAAATGTATTTGTCACGTGTTGTTCCCGGAAGTCTCTGAAGAAACAAAGAAAGAATATGACAACTGCATACCTCAGGCATGTCGTACAAGGCAACTTATATGAGGTTGTGCAAGGAGCTGACAATTTCATCATGTAAGAACAACTTCCTACAGAAACCACCGCCGCAGGAGCATGCGAATTCTTGTTGCAGGAATTCTGTCACGTGACCAGCTACAGTGGTGGATCTATGCTCCGTAAAGAGCGGGGATAATAATGATGAAGACTAAAGACGTATTTGCTAGTGTAGATATCAATATCATATTTTGTTATTGCTTGTGTTCAGACACGGTCAATAGCCTCACATTATTCTATTGTTACATTATCTGCACCTTCCTCCTGTCATTGTTGTGTTGCCGTCTATTGTATAGCACTGTCAGCTTGAACAGCCAATATTCGTGGTCTCTCAAAGCTATCTTGAATAATTAATTATAACACTTCAGCGCTAGGCTGGTTATTGATGTTTCCTGGCCATCTTTTTATACGGTTCGCATTTCATTTTAATATTTTTCCTTCTTTTTGTTTTCATTTCAGGCATTCAATCCTTATGTGCATACTTCTGCTTGATAAGTCATATACTTACGTGCTTTTCTTTTAACATATGTGACCCTATACTTCTTCTTTAACGTTATGTTTCTTTGTTATGTTATATTTGTTAGCTATGTTATTTAAGTCTGCATGTTGTTATCTGCATGTTTTTATTATTCTCTCTATGTCCATAAATTACATAATCTTCTCTCAATCACTTCTTTTCTCACGTCCTACTATTACCGAAGAGTAGTAAAACCGCTTGTTTCTAGGGGCAGAGTTACCAGGTTAAAAACCTTTCTGTGTCGTGCTCCAGCATCAAGCTGTGCGTATGTACCTGAGTCTGCTCTTGAGTTAGAGAAGGCAAATGGACCGAGGAAGGGACCCGGTCACCTGACCTTATAAAGCTGAGACCGAGTCTCTAACTATTTGCTCCATCTACGATAGTATCTTCTATCAACGTATTTATATTTTTCATCTTTTGCCTAAACGATTTAAAAGTATGCTTCCTACATTGATTTGTTAAGCACTTATCATTGAATGCCCATACTGTGTAGCGTTGAAAGTGATTTATACCGTGGTATACTACTTTCTAACCTATTCGTAAAAGTATGAGAAATATGCATACGTCTGGATGTCTTTTCCCAAATTTGTGCTGTATTGTAGATTAAATTATAGACTTTTCATAATTTTTTTTTCAGCTTTAAGGAACAAATAAACACATCATTTTGATACAATAAAAACTCCCTTCAGTGTTTTACTTCAGAGTTAAAATATTGCCCGATATAAAGTTTGTTGTTGGGAAGAAAACAGGTGTAAAGAGTGTAGAGACAGACATTTCATGACATGGACTGTATACATGGAGCTGAGAGAAAGCAACTTGAAATATTCTAGACAATACTACAAAAGTGAAGATTGAAGTACGAACAAACAAAGGAAATTGGTTTTTAAAAGGCTTGGAATTGGGCGCGCGGATCTATTTAACAATCTACTCTTCCTTTCCAAATATATACTTCATGAATTCTCTTGTCTTCTAGGGTGTTCACCCCCTCAGTGATGTTGATCTTGGCGATGATAATCATTACAACAAATGGTGATGGTCAATGTGTCGATGAAGGTAGTATGCTTGGTAATATTGGCGATAAAGATATTTAAACAAAGTTATTGGTGTCGATAAGGGTAGCACTGAAGTACAAAAGGGGAGATAATGAGAATAAGCATGACTTTGGTTCCCGGGCAGTCCTGATGATAATGATGACAGTAAAATAAGTATAAACAATAAACTCAAGAAGAATAGATTGATCTTATGATCTGAACGAAGACACAGATGAACACAAGAACTGTAACACGAGCTAAAAAAAACAAAACCAAAAAACAGTTTGTTGAAAAGCAACAGTTTATTCAAAAACTACAGTTTGTTAAAAAACAACAGTTTGTTCAAAAACAACAGTTTGTTCAAACACAACAGTTTGTTCAAACACAACAGTTTGTAAATGGAACATATCTGAATGCCGACTTTCAATATATTAAGGCTGACAGGTCTACATGCCAAATTACTATTTGGAATTATGGTTATAGAAAAGAAAAAAGAAAATTAAATGAATATTCTTCATAAGATGCACAAATGCACACACACTGTGTAGCTTAACAATGTGGCTTAACAACTGTTAAAGACAGAATAAGAAAACTTGGTAAGGTGTAGCTTTCGTCAGATCAATGTTAGCAGTATAAAGTTTACGGCAAGAAGAAAGGATCAAACAGGTTTTGAACACTAAAAGGAAAAATGTCAGAATCAGGGGATGCATGGATTTTAGTTTACTGCCCATTCACTTCTGAAGTTCTGAGTTTGAAACGTCTTTGATGTCTACACGCAATCTGCTCATAATGTTTAAAGCCGTATTTTGATATGAGGGTAGTATAATTTTAAAAGGGGTATTAGGGACAGTATACGTTTCTTTTATGCCTAGATCAAATTAACTACAAGAACAGCGCATTATATCTCACTAGCAAAAATAAAACTCGGCAAAAATTTCTGGTAATCTCCCCTCTATCTGGAAATCGCTTTAAATTCGAGAATATGTGAGCTTTCGAATATTTTCAGCCAGTTCCTAGTTGCAGATGCAGCCATAAAAGATCAAAATGGACAGAATGTATACTTTATGAACTCAGATTGACTTCTGTTATCTTGCTGTCGTGGACATGAGTCATAGGTTTTTTAATATAGATACCAGGCACTTCTGTCACACCCCTGTCTAGTTCCCGGGGGGGTCTGTGATGAGACAAAGAAATAATAAGACTACTACTCCTTCAGGCTTGTCGCACTAATATGAGGTTGTCCATGAGTCTGCTAACGTCTTCAAAAAAAGGAAATTGTTACAGAAAGCAGTGATGCAAGAGCATGTCAGTGATTAGTGCGGGCTTCCTGCATGGGGACCAACTGAAGTCGTGGCTAAATGTCCATACAGAGCGATAAGAACAACTATGATGACGTCAAACACGCTTGGCATGATGATAGGAAACTCTTTACAGAGCGATACCACAGGAGGCAATCTGATCATCAGAAAAAGTCCCCCCGTCGAACAAGTGTTTCGGCCCTGTATACTCCTTTACACTCTTAGGGGGACGGGCCCACTTGGCTCATGACTCCCAAGTGTCTCAGCCTCCTGTTGTCTTGTATCGAAAATGAACCCATTTCACTTTGGTAGCATCTTTAAAATCCACAACTCCGCCAGCCGTGAAGGCAATTGTGAAAGTAACAGAGAAGACAAATTATTCCGTTCGTTCCGTCGCACACCACGACAAGGGAAGGCACTGACACACCTGCGCGAAGCCGACGAGGCTAGCCACTGCGCTCTAGCAACTGACATTCTGTGCCCAACACCTCTTATAATATACGCCGCGAGTTGCCCGTCAGTCACAGCCCTTTCACCAGTACACCGAAAAACTCAACGTATTGTGGACCTAGCAAAATTCCTGGTATTTTCTGTACCGCAGAGTTTACTGTCACGAGTTCCATAACCCATTGCGGTTGTTTCACAGCCAGTATGATGCCTTCGGCAGTTTCACTAAGCCTCTTCAGTGCCCTTGTTCTCGACTGTCCCCTCAGCCCCAACAGTTTCAATAAATCATACACTGATGCAGCCACAAGCCCTCTTGCACCCACCTCAACAGCCACGACCCTTGCAGTGAACCCATCGTGTCTCAGATCCGCGGTCAGATCATTATACTTGGCCGCTTTGAACGAATGTTGCTCGTCCAATCTGGATTCAAATGGCACGGTCAGTTCAATCAGTATAACCTGAAGCGATGCTGAAGAATGAAGCACTATATCAGGCCGTCTCCGCGATTTTCTGATGCTCTCTGGATATGCCCCTCGTCCAGGTAGGTCTACCGCCATCTCCCAGTCATTTGCAGTCAAGAAGAGATGGTAAACTGCTACCTGGTTTACTCGGTTTGGGGTGTGCTGACTTTCCTGCCCTCAGAAAGTATGTATTTGCGGTGCTCGGCTTGGCTTTGCTATTCGCCTTCATTCTTGCCAGGTCTTTTGTCGCAGCCAGCTCATTTAGCACTTTGTTGTGGCGCCAAGTGTATCGCCCTTGCCCTAATGACACCTTACACGCTGAGAGCACGTGTTCAAGTGTCTGCATCCCCTGGCACAGGGGGCACTGCTCATCATCCGACTTTACTCATCTCACAAGGTTTGTGGCCGACGGCAGCAGGTCATACATTGATCTAACAACGAAGCTGAGCCTAAGAGGTGCCATATGCCATATATCATTCCATGTCAAGGACCTCTGCAGGGCTCCTTCCCATGCTTTTTGCAACCTCTTATCATTCTCAGCTCCTCGTATCTCCTGAACTACCATGTTTCTGCGCTCCCTGCTTGATGCCTTGCACCACCAGCGGATGTCTCCATGACCAAATCCCCGTCTATTCGTTTGAGTGTATCCGATTACCTCCCTATAAGTAGCTGAATGTATGCGTGTGTGGGAAGAGTGTGCATATACAAAGAGTATGACATAATCATATTTGTGACCTCCCTTTGTGAGTGCGAATGCATGAATGTTTGTATAACGTCATTCTTAATTCATTCGTTCCTTTTTCTGTGACCGTTTGTATGTCAGTACATTCCAGCACCCATCCATTTGAAACACTCTTCTATGTCAATATTCATCGGTCATTATTTTTCTTTTAAACTTCAATCTAAAAATAATTATCTGATACTCGGAAGAATCATCTCGTCAACCCACATTTGGTGTGGGCAGTCAACGATTAGCCAGGTGGGACAATACGATTAAACCAATATTTGATTTACCTTTTGCTACCGGTCTTATTGTTTAGATAGATAAGCGAGTAATCTGCCTCAGCCAAGCCGAAAAAAGCGACAAACAAAAATGTTGTCGGTAGTAGAAGACGGCGATTTAAGAAAACGAATGTCTACTCAGGCTGGCATGACTTGCAGAGAAATGCAACTTCCAAGTTTATCTTTGTAACGATACGGTAATGCGATTTCAAGTCCACTCCGGCAGGATTGCATTACATTCCCGTGCGAGTGATGTTTTCTTATTTTTCTCTCACCTGTCATTATTATGTGGTATATTTTATGAACTATTATTTACTCTCTATGCTGAATCTAGTGGGGGAAAGTCTCTAACACTCCACTCCCCTACGGAAGTATCGGCGGCTAGGGGACTGTCTTTATCTTATTTACCATCCCAGACGTGTTCACGTTCCGCCAGGTAATTAGACCGGCCAGCTGTGCTGAACAAGATTCGATTGGAGTGGTTGGTTTGAGAGGCCGGAATATACAATGTACCTCATTGGAAAATTAGGGGAAACACAGCTGGAATTTGAACTGAGGATTGTGAGATATAATGTAGTGAAATGAAAGTCAGTATACACACACTGCTGCGCAAACGTCAGACTAGTGACTCATAAAAGCCAGAAAGAAAAAGAAGACATTTGACTTAGAAATTCCACAACTATAAGTAACAGATCGAGTATTGGGCAACTTAGGAATTTACAAGTAAACCCATATTTTTAATACAAGACTGGAAACTTAGGAATTTGATCACAAATCATACAGGAATTAAACAACAGTTTTCCCAGGCCAGTGATATTGCAGAACACCCGCCGTCAGAAGAATTAACTCTAATTTCCAGACCTAAGTGATTTCGAAGCATCTAATACAGAGCTGTGTCCAGTCTAAATCTGTGCAAGGAGATTGTGTATTCCCAAAATTTTGGGGTAAGTGTAAACAATTTATTTACTAATGTAAATTGTACAGGTTTCTTGCTAAGTGGTTATATATATATATATATATATATATATATATATATATATATATATATATATATATATATATATATATATATATATATATATATATATATGAGGCTGGCAACCTCAACATATAAAAACAACATATGCATGAACCACTACTGCAAGAGCTGGTGATTGTTTCTGACTAGTCGTGCCGAAACCCGACAGCAGAGGTGACCCCAGGACTCCGACTGGAGCAGTAATGAGTGATGATTACATCATGTGTGCCCCAAGTGAAGCATATTATTTTGAGATGTATGTAACTCGTTAATGTTAGTTCAGGCACAAATCATATTCTCACTGTCTAGACACTTTTTACCCGTTAATCCTCAGAGTAATATTGGTGAATTTTAACCATCTTCTCGGAGTTACGTTGTGCGTGCTCGAGAATTAAATTCTTCTGAGAGTTTAACATTGGTGGGCGGACAACGGGAACGCGAGGCTGTTAGAATGCTCCAAACAAATGTACTTAGCAGAAGGCATTTGTTTTTCTATTTTTCTAAAGTTCGTGGTTACAAGCCATCAGACGATTTGTGGTATTAATCCGCTAGTCTGAGAGAAAGTATATACCCTAACCGCCTACAGTGGAGGAGAGTGTGGAGAAGGCTTTCGTCATCACAGAATTGATGAACCACAGCTGCAGGACTTAGCTAGAGTTAAGTTTCTTGTAAAATAGGTGAAAGCAACAGACTTTTGATAAATCCTCACCTACGTCTCCGTGACAAAAATTTTATCTAAATTTCACCAATCTATCATATTTATTTTAACTGTTAAAGACTAATTCATTATTAAAATTGTTACATGTTGTTTTAAAACTAAACAATCAGAATCGCTTCAGTTTGTTATATGTAAGAAAGCAAACGTATGAGCCACAATATTTTACATATATATATATATATATATATATATATATATATATATATATATATATATATATATATATATATATATATATATTGTGGTGAAGTGGGATGTTATAAATATTTATAGGGGGACTTAGTGTACTGACTGAGATCAGCTGTGAAGGTATCTATATCTAATGAGAGTAGTGTATTATAGATAACCTTACTTGCTGCCACATATATATATATATCTCAGTCAGAATTATTGTGGAATAGTGTGATGACTACGTTATATGTCTAGGGTATGTGTATGATGAAGTGTAAGTCAAAACAACAACAGACAGATAAACAATTTAATTTACTCCACTACACTTGACAACACTGTGACACTCACATACATAAAACACTCTACAAGGATATCTTAAAGAAGTCACTGATAACTTTTCGAATAACAATATGTATTCATTGCTGTCATGAATGAATATGTGTCCTGATTCAAATACAAAGGGAACCAGGAATCACAATCAATTTTACTTACAAGTTATATGTACAGAATTTATCAATATGAATATTGTAATGACATATATTATTAAAGGTATCCTATGTGTGTCAGTTGTGTAGTAGTAATATGAGGTAATACTGGTTTTGTTTTGTTCAAGCTCTGTTGGTATTTGTCATCATGACTTCAATAGTTTGTCTTTATGGGAACTATTATTGGAGATGTTCTCAGTTCCTGATATTAACACAATTTAATTCCCCTCTTAATTTTATTTTTACAAGGTCATTTTAAGCTGGGGGTACATAATTTTGAGCTCAGCTGGCCACATCAGCTTATCTGGCGTGATGGCGGCAGGAACAGACTCCTCTGCTCGATTCTCCCCTCGGCTCTGGAGACACCTCACTGATAGCTAAATGGACCAAGGAGTATGCTGTCCGACTCTGGATTCAGCAAAGCTCTGACCAGGTGCTGCTCAATACCATCAAGACCACGGTCCCTGAAAACAAGAAGGATGTACCTTCTACTTCATAACTAATTTATACTCTCTTTTTACACTGAGCACAATACATCACAAACATTGAGTTCAGAGCGTTAGGCCAACTGTCAGCTTCATCTGAAATACTTTATACCAGTATTTACCTCCTTAATGGTTACTACGCCTCTGCACTTCCAGCATTATTTCTGTCTAATCAATAATCTAGGTGTCAGTGTACTGTTTGGCCATTCCATGCAGTTTTACTTTCCTCCGACACCTTCTGTTCAGGCTGGAGCATTATAGGCTTTACATCAGGTTTGCTACTGAACTACACATATATACAGGCATAAATTAACAATTCACATTCAATTTTCATTAAAAGATACTGAATGTTTCAAGCTTACCACAATTCATGGAAACAAACACAGATACGTTGATTAGCAATGAATTCTGGCACAACTACTGGCACAAATTCCCATCTGCCTATGTTCCAGGCTTTTATTTAGCAAAAATATGAGCTGGCTTCAACGCACTGTTGCTTTATCAAGTTTATTTGACTAGTGGTCTCGAACTAACGCTCCTAAGTGAGTATATCAGCGAGTCTAGCCAATGGAGCCACGTTTCGACAAGTATTTGAAAAAATTTTAACTTCCTACGTCTCCCCTAACAACCAAAGATAGTATTTATAGTCCGACTAATCGTGTGTAGCCTTACATATCATTCCAGCCAATCAGTTCAAATGTAACTTGTGGCCCATTTCCCGTACAATGGTGGATTAAAAAAAATCTACCACTGAGCGATTCTGATTTTGGGTGTTGTCTGACAGCACCATCATTTTATTTTGGCTATAACTTGTCAATTCCTAGACTATTTGCATAACGTTGTACATATTCTTTGTCAGCAAACCCTAAGGAACCCAAATATATATATTTAATAGAGCTAAGTGGCTGCGTTCAAAATATGCAATTTCTTCTACCTCCTGTTTCGAAGATGTGCTGTCTGGGTACTGTAATGTTTTCAAACGTAAACCCATATAATGTTATCTTTTCTAATAAGCGTTTTTCGTGATTTTAAAACCTAACTCTGGGAAGGGTAGTGAATTTATCACTGTCCGTCCGAAAAAGTTAGTGCATGCAGCCTTACACGCGTGATAGTAGTAATTGTGTATCGCGTTACGCTTGTTGGGGGTGGCATTAATAGCGAGACGCGTGTTTAATTTTGCATGCGTTCCTGATTTTATTCGCCCCTCTCTCTTTCTATTTGAGTCCATCTGTTCGTTCGTTTTGGTAACGTAATATAATTAATGTTAGGATTAATCTAGGTCATTACGCAGTCTGCCTCTCAATGTTTTTCTTAGAAATACAGCACACGTTTCATTGAAGAAAGCGGGTAATAATATAGTAGGCTTTTACTATCAACGTGAAAGCGTTACAATTTGCAGACGAAGCATAAAACAAAGGGGATTTCGAGTACATTCCTTGTGACAGCACTGTTATTTTACCATTGCTCTTTTCTTTATTAGATTTATTTGTTAGGCTTTATATTTACTTGATAATTTATATATGTGGATTAGAATATTCCACGACATCTCCCCTCTTAAAACAGACATTATATGTCAGTCCTTTATTCTATATACACATAGAGAAATTTATTATTAGTTCTGGGGTTTACGGTGATTCTCATCACACGGATGGCGGCTTAAGAAATCCGCTCCCAAATTTGTTTTTCCAGATATATACTCAATGCTAAAATTATATGGAGCCAAAAGTAAAGACCATCGGAGTAACCTGGAGTTCTCATGCCTAGCCTGTGCTAGAAACGATAAAGGTTTGTGGTCTGTTTGCAACTTAAAGGCCTTCCCATACAGATAAATATTGAATTTCTTTATTGCCCATATTACTGCAAGACATTCTTTTTCGCTAGTTGAGTAATTGATTTCAGCTTTATTCAATTTTCTGCTAGCATATGCCACTGGGCTTAATTCCCCATCCAATGCATCGGATTTCTGTAGTAGAGTTGCACCTAACCCAATATTACTTGCATCCGTCCTTACTATGAATTCTTGACTTAAGTCAGGTAATTTCAAAATGGGTTTACTTGTGAGCTTTTCCTTCAATTCTTGGTAAGTCATTTCACATTGTGGTGTCCATGTAATGCGATCTGGATGTCCTTTACGTGTCAAATCAGTTAACGGTGCACATATGGAATTAAAGTTTTTGATATACTTCTGGTAGAAACCACATAATGAGACAAAGGATCTCACGTCCTTCTTGGTTTGTGGTCTCGGGGCTTTCTGTAGTTTCTCTAAATTCTTTGGGTCAGGGGTCATGTTTCCCTGATAAACTGTGTGTCCCAAAAATTCCAATTCTTTACATCCAACGCAACATTTGGTTGGTCGGGCTGTTAAATTTGCCTCCCTAAGTCGATTAAACAGCATGTTCAGAGAGTCAATGTGTTCCTCAAATGTTTCTGTTGCTATCAGGATATCATCCATGAAATTTGTTATACATGGATTATTCAGAGGGTCCAATAATTTTCTCATCATTCTAGAGAAGACACTAGGCGCATTCTTCAATCCAAATGGCAATCTATTAAACTCATAGTGTCCTTCTGAAGTACTAAAAGCTAGGTATGGTCTAACCTCAGGCTTTACTGGAATCTGATAATATCCTTTACTCAGATCCACTTTGGAGAAATATTTAGCTTTATTTAGTCTGGCAAACAGCTGATTTGTATCCGGCAATGGATCCACCTGTCCTTCTGTAATAGCATTCAGTCTCCTGTAATCTATACAGAGTCTATGTTCTCCAGAGGGCTTCCTTAAGAGTACAACACCGGAACTATATGAGGATTCACTATGCGAAATAATTCCTTCCTTCAACAGATAGTCTATCTCTTCCTTCAAAGCTTTCTCCTTAGCAAACGGAATCGAATATGGTTTCATACAGACAGGTGTGGGGTCTATCAGTTTCATATCATATTCCAATAGGTTTGTATGCCCTGGTCGGTCTGTTAACACCTCTGCATGATTATTTAGAACCTGTTGCACTCTCTCTTTCTGAGTTTTCGTTAAATGTGTACTGATTTTCACCTGTGCTGCTGTCTCACAGGGGTGTAATGGATACTCAAATGATGAAAGTGGTTCCTTTTTCATCTCCATGGCGATGGACAAGGTCAACAAGTGTGTCTCTTCCTGATGTTCTCTTTCCAAATATTTCTTCAGGAGATTCACATGATAGATTTTTTCTTTCCCCTTCTTATCTATCTTATAATTTGTTCTAGATACCTTCTCTAAAACTGTATATGGACCCTGCCATCCAATTTGTAACTTATTCTGACTCCCGGGCAAAAGAAGCAGTACTTTCTCTCCCACAGCCAAATTTCTGTCTTTCGCTTTCCTGTTATAATAGGCAGCATGTTTCTTCCTGGCTTGTTTCAAATTTTCATTGGCAAGTTTCCAACCAGTTTTTAAACGAGTGGTCAGCTCATTCACATATTGGTATGAAGATGTAATGTTTTCCTCTGCCTTTTCATCAGTCCACGTTCTTAACAAAGCTACATATGGACCTTTAATTGTGTGGACCTATTTGTCCATGCACCGGTATGGTCTCTTCCACTCGAAGCTTTATAGTGATGATTTTTCTTCCCAGAATTTTCATTCACAAAACGACCGCTACCAATTTTTCTTTTGGGGCTTTCTCCCCACTTAAAATTCTTGATGAGAGATTTCCTCTCTACATCCTCTTCCTCCAGTTTGTTTAAGTCCGATTGAGGGATTGTCGGCTTATCCTGGGGTAAGACATCTTTTTGCACTCTCCGCATAGTGGCCATTGTAAAACAGTTAAGTGAAGCTTGTCCGTGAAAAGGGGCTTCCCATTCCATTTGGTCCACTTTATCAAATCTATTTTTTCTTTTTATTATCAGGCCTAATTTTGCCCCGTGGCGTGTCCAGGTCCTGATCCATGTTCCCACTTGTGGGTGTTCCCTCATGTGCTATGCTACACCTTTCTACAAAATTCTCAATGTCCCATCTTGCTTTGGGCCAATAATAATTGTGAGCCACCTTTTGAATGATGGTACCTATCTTCTCATGGTCCCCATCTGGTTTCACATGTAGGCTCCTTATTAAGTCTGCCCTATATCTTTTAGGAAGTACCAGTTGTCCCTGACCTTTGGATCTAGCTCCAGTCTTCCTATACATCAACTTGTTTTTCATGTAAAAATCTCCCTTGCCTGGAGTTGTATGACAAGTTGACAATTTTCTGAAACAAGGCTTGAGTGTTTATCCCCAGCCTGTGCCTTCCTCATCTCTTCTGGAGTGGTATCCAACATAATATCCTCCTCCTGTCTTGAGGTCGACCTGACCTGAAGGGTTGCCATATACACAGGTTTCCTTCTGCAACGGTCAGTGTCATGATTGTTCATCTGACAATTTTTACACCACCTTTTTCCTTGGTTGAAAGATTTTCTTTCATCATATTTCCTTTCATCGAATTGTGGGAATTTATTTTTATTTTCATACCGTGGCCTATCAAATTGGTGCTTACCTTTATTTTGATCCTTAGGATCAAATTTATTAAAGTTCTGTGGTGCCCTAAAGTTATCCACTTGTTTCTTTTTATTTCCTGTTACCTCCGCTTGAGCTGCTTGATACCTTTCAGCAACATTTAGCAACTCACCCAGCCTCTCTGCACCTTGTTCCATGAGAAACTTTCTCAGGTCTGGAGCCATGGACTCTCTTAATTGCTCTATAAGGACCATTTCCTTAAGATCTTGGGTTTTCCCCAGAGAAGTCCATTTCTCCAAGTATGTCTCTATTCGTGCAGAGAACTGGTGATAGGTTTCACCTGACAGTAGTTTAGCATTCCTAAATTTTTTCCTATAGAATTCTGCATTCTTTTCATACCTTAACAAAAGAGCCTGCTTTAGCATGTCATAATTTTCCTGATCACCTCTACTCATTTTTGCAAAAACTTCATAAGCTGCCCCACGAAGTCCCTGAGATAACTTTAAGCTCCACCTTTCTCTCTCTAACCCATACGTGGTAGCTAATAGTTCATACCTATTTAGGTAGCTCTCTATATCATCGTCTTTCTCAACAAAATGATCTAAATGAAAATTCATAGCTGAGGTTGAGGCTCCTTGGCTAGCAGTGGCATCAGAGGCAAAGGGACTGGCACCATTTTCAGGAGCATGGCCCTGAAACTCAAACTCCCTTAGTCGTAACTCATGTTCCCTTTGTAATCTCTTCTCCTCCTTTTCTGCTTCCCTTTCTGCAGCTAATCTTCTTTCTTCTGCTTCCAATTTCTTAGCCTCAGCCTCAATCTGCAACCTCTTAGTCTCAGCCTCAGCCTCAAATTGTAACTTCTTAATTTCCCTTTCAGCCTCTAACTTTCTTTCGGCTTCAAACCTTCTTTCTTCGCGTTCAATAAATTTGTCACATTCCGTAGTGACATAGGCAACCATAACTTGCCCATCTAATCCTAACTCCTTTGCAGTCTGAACAGCAGCAGATCGAAATTTGGCCAGGTCCGCCATTGTCTATCAATATATATCTAATAGACAACACAGGCACCGTGAGCTCAACCTTATTTAATTCCACCCAAGGATACCTTTTTAATTCTTATTATTCCCTGAAGTGAATTACCCCCACTATTTTTAATAGGGAAAGATTCAAAATCCCAAGAGCGAGACCCCAATATATGTGGTGAAGTGGGATGTTATAAATATTTATAGGGGGACTTAGTGTACTGACTGAGATCAGCTGTGAAGGTATCTATATCTAATGAGAGTAGTGTATTATAGATAACCTTACTTGCTGCCACATATATATATATCTCAGTCAGAATTATTCTGGAATAGTGTGATGACTACGTTATATGTCTAGGGTATGTGTATGATGAAGTGTAAGTCAAAACAACAACAGACAGATAAACAATTTAATTTACTCCACTACACTTGACAACACTGTGACACTCACATACATAAAACACTCTACAAGGATATCTTAAAGAAGTCACTGATAACTTTTCGAATAACAATATGTATTCATTGCTGTCATGAATGAATATGTGTCCTGATTCAAATACAAAGGGAACCAGGAATCACAATCAATTTTACTTACAAGTTATATGTACAGAATTTATCAATATGAATATTGTAATGACATATATTATTAAAGGTATCCTATGTGTGTCAGTTGTGTAGTAGTAATATGAGGTAATACTGGTTTTGTTTTGTTCAAGCTCTGTTGGTATTTGTCATCATGACTTCAATAGTTTGTCTTTATGGGAACTATTATTGGAGATGTTCTCAGTTCCTGATATTAACACAATTTAATTCCCCTCTTAATTTTATTTTTACAAGGTCATTTTAAGCTGGGGGTACATAATTTTGAGCTCAGCTGGCCACATCAGCTTATCTGGCGTGATGGCGGCAGGAACAGACTCCTCTACTCGATTCTCCCCTCGGCTCTGGAGACACCTCACTGATAGCTAAATGGACCAAGGAGTATGCTGTCCGACTCTGGATTCAGCAAAGCTCTGACCAGGTGCTGCTCAATACCATCAAGACCACGGTCCCTGAAAACAAGAAGGATGTACCTTCTACTTCATAACTAATTTATACTCTCTTTTTACACTGAGCACAATACATCACAAACATTGAGTTCAGAGCGTTAGGCCAACTGTCAGCTTCATCTGAAATACTTTATACCAGTATTTACCTCCTTAATGGTTACTACGCCTCTGCACTTCCAGCATTATTTCTGTCTAATCAATAATCTAGGTGTCAGTGTACTGTTTGGCCATTCCATGCAGTTTTACTTTCCTCCGACACCTTCTGTTCAGGCTGGAGCATTATAGGCTTTACATCAGGTTTGCTACTGAACTACACATATAATAATAATAATAATAAATTCTTTAAGCGCCAAACACGGCGCATAAGGCAGAAACCAGTGCTCTCCAGGTTGTTCGTTGTGACGCCACTCCTCTTAGCTCTTGCACATTATTTAGGCCCAACGTTCTTCCTTCTCTTATTATTGTTCTTCTGAGTGTTTCTTTTGGTCTTCCTTTTTTCCGCTTACCCTCATGAACCCAAGTGAGCGCCTGTAGTGGTATTCTGTTGTTTTGCATTCGTAGGACATGACCGATATATGACCATCGTCTTTTCCTTATATAGTCGGAGACATATTTCTGCCTAGAGTCTTCTCTTATTTGTCGATTAGTCTTGAATTCTTTCCAACTGATGTTCATGAGTTTTCTAAGACATTTGTTCTCGAATGTATTCAGCTTGTTCTCCAATGATTTTGTTATTTTCCAACTCTCACAGCCGTATGTTAACACTGAGATAACATTTGAATTAAACAGACGAAGCTTGGTATGTATATTCAATGATCGTAATTTCCAAATGTTAGATAATCTATTGAAGGCGCTAGCTGCCAAAGCAATTCTAGTATGGATTTCTCTTGTTGTGTCACCATCCTGAGTCATTTTACTGCCTAAATAATTGAAAGTTTCAACTTTCTGTAGTTTTTCCCCGTTCAAGATGATATCAAAGGTCTCGTTAGAAAAGTTCATAGCTTTAGTTTTAGAGGCATTTATTTGGAGACCAATTTTAACCGAGAGATGACACACATTATTTATTGCTTCTTGGGATTGTCTTGGTGTTGAACTTAAGAATGCTACATCATCTGCGAAATCCAGGTCCCCCAGGAATTTTCCATTTGTCCATTTTATACCCAATTGTTCATTGTGGGTATAGTTTCTCATAACCCAATCAATAGCTATTCCAAAAAGTAGTGGTGACATAATACAGCCTTGTTTCACCCCTGTTTCTACTGTAAACCATTCACATATATACAGGCATAAATTAACAATTCACATTCAATTTTCATTAAAAGATACTGAATGTTTCAAGCTTACCACAATTCATGGAAACAAACACAGATACGTTGATTAGCAATGAATTCTGGCACAACTACTGGCACAAATTCCCATCTGCCTATGTTCCAGGCTTTTATTTAGCAAAAATATGAGCTGGCTTCAACGCACTGTTGCTTTATCAAGCTTATTTGACTAGTGGTCTCGAACTAACGCTCCTAAGTGAGTATATCAGCGAGTCTAGCCAATGGAGCCACGTTTCGACAAGTATTTGAAAAAATTTTAACTTCCTACGTCTCCCCTAACAACCAAAGATAGTATTTGTAGTCCGACTAATCGTGTGTAGCCTTACATATCATTCCAGCCAATCAGTTCAAATGTAACTTGTGGCCCATTTCCCGTACAATGGTGGATTAAAAAAATCTACCACTGAGCGATTCTGATTTTGGGTGTTGTCTGACAGCACCATCATTTTATTTTGGCTATAACTTGTCAATTCCTAGACTATTTGCATAACGTTGTACATATTCTTGGTCAGCAAACCCTAAGGAACCCAAATATATATATTTAATAGAGCTAAGTGGCTGCGTTCAAAATATGCAATTTCTTCTACCTCCTGTTTCGAAGATGTGCTGTCTGGGTACTGTAATGTTTTCAAACGTAAACCCATATAATGTTATCTTTTCTAATAAGCGTTTTTCGTGATTTTAAAACCTAACTCTGGGAAGGGTAGTGAATTTATCACTGTCCGTCCGAAAAAGTTAGTGCATGCAGCCTTACACGCGTGATAGTAGTAATTGTGTATCGCGTTACGCTTGTTGGGGGTGGCATTAATAGCGAGACGCGTGTTTAATTTTGCATGCGTTCCTGATTTTATTCGCCCCTCTCTCTTTCTATTTGAGTCCATCTGTTCGTTCGTTTTGGTAACGTAATATAATTAATGTTAGGATTAATCTAGGTCATTACGCAGTCTGCCTCTCAATGTTTTTCTTAGAAATACAGCACACGTTTCATTGAAGAAAGCGGGTAATAATATAGTAGGCTTTTACTATCAACGTGAAAGCGTTACAATTTGCAGACGAAGCATAAAACAAAGGGGATTTCGAGTACATTCCTTGTGACAGCACTGTTATTTTACCATTGCTCTTTTCTTTATTAGATTTATTTGTTAGGCTTTATATTTACTTGATAATTTATATATGTGGATTAGAATATTCCACGACATATATATATATATATATATATATATATATATATATATATATATATATATATATATATATATATATATATATATATATATATATATATATATATATATATATATATATATATAAGTAGTACAAGACTAATATAATCTTCTCCATTCATGCCAAGATAGTTTATTATAGTGGAACTCGAAGTAAGTTAACGAATAATTTTATGGTGTTACTTTGAGATTAGTTTAATTACATTTGTTGTGTACACAGTTTTGTGGTGTTAGATGCCCTTTGAGAGAATGCATCTAGCTTTAGGTATTAAGATTTCTTGTGAGCGTAATGGCACCCCTTTGTGCGTACGACACTTTGAGACATAAGCGTGTCTCTGCTTGCCCCTTGTGGAGCATGGAGACACCAGTGCGACTGGGTCCCAACAGAAGCCTGCACGAAGCATTTATATGCTATGGCAGTGGTTTGTTTCTGTAACAATGTGTTTCATATGATGAGTTCCCAATCTCCTCAGTCGGCATATACGACATGCTTCAGAGTGCAGGGACGAATATTGATATGGATCAGTTGCGATGTGGTAGTTTATGCTCATTAATGAGAGTAGTCGTTTTACATATCGTTTAATATTATTTTATGCCCATTTCATTACTATTTAATTATTCTTATGTGTCAGATAATTTATGAGAGCACGTGGGTCCACCTGGGAACGAATTATGTCTCTTCTCGCTATTTATGGAGCATAGGGTCACCAATGTGGCTGGCCTCCGCATGAAGCATTCATATGCTCTTGCAGTAGTGGTTTCGGTAGCTATCTATGTTACATGGTGACTTTGCCAGCCTCATGCACAACATCACACTAGTCTCACTGGAAGACATTATGAGAGTGGATGTGTGTGTAATAGTGGGATGTGTCAGGTAGCGTGGAAGAACGGACTGTTTGGCAGGTGAGAGCACGGTGTTTCTCATTAATTATTTGTTTGATTTTAACTAGTCAGTGCTTTGTTTGCGTTTCAGATTAGCAATTGAGCACTGGCTGGTATTTGGTTTGTTTGCTTACTTGTTTAATATTCGTTCATTAATTTGCATTGTGGGTTTGAGTCACTGACAGGGTTGTATGAATAAATATAGCCCCTGCCTTAGAATCAAGAGTTTTATTGTTGTTCGAGTCGGTGCGAGTGTGCAAGAAAGTGATCACATATCACAACAGCACCATCATTTCTCGCCCACCCTATCACAATTGGCGTCGTCGACAGGATAGGCAGATAGTGACACCGAGCCAACAGCAAAAGAGCAAATATTGTATTGTAAACACCCAGCAGTGCATTCTTGTAGCAAGATGGCCGTGATGAGCACACGTGCTACGCGCAGAGGGGAACACGAGGATGCAGATCCAACACAAGTGGTTGGTGCTTCAGTAGTCCAAAGCGAGGGATTAGCAGGTCCACGGCCCCAGCCAGAACAGGTGCGGTACATAATGGTGCCCACCCACAAGAGAGTGAGATGTTTTGGGGAACGTTCGTGGCCAAACGTGGAGGACTATGCAAGGGAGGTTAGAGCTGCGTGGAGGCCCGGCTACATGAGTAAGGAGGACCAAGCCGATGTGATCCTCGATAGTGTGACCCCAGTTGTCCGCAGGGTGCTGTGGATACAAGTAAGAGACAATGACCTGGAGGCTATGCTTCAGGCAATACTCAGGAGCACCCAAGAGCTAATGGCGCTATTTTATTCAGCTCACCAAAAGCCAAGGGGAATCAATGCGTGAGTTTGCCCATAGGCTGCATGAGATATTTGAGCAGGCAGCGAAGGCGCAGGAGAAAGCCAATGGTGTCAAGTTTGACGAAACAGTGCTAAGGGACCAGTTTGTTGCCAGTCTGAGGGACGACTTGACGCGAAGAATGATGAAGGGCAGAGTCCGTCACGAGCCTGCAGTATCATTTGTGTCCATAAGAGATGAAGCTCTGAGGTGGAGGGAGTGGTCAAACAGCAAGAGCTGGGATAGCCACAGTCACAGCATCCGACGAAGAAATGGAACCCAGGTCCCAAGAAGGAAGCACCGAAGTGGAGCAACTCAGAACAGAGGTCGCACAGCTGAAGCTCCAGATGGCTGAAATGCAAGGCAGACAGAGAAGACCGGCAAGGACTATCCGATGATTTCGGTGCAAAAATGTAAGGCACGTCCAGAAGGAATGCCCGCAACAGGCCTAAACTAGACCCCTCCGTGGCTGGGAGTCAGGATGTGGAAGGGGAGCTTTGTGACTCAAATAGAAAGAGTGCAGGTAGATGTGACAGGCAATTACAGGTTGGCATGAGGAGGAATGTAAATGGACGGAAGGGGCCTGTTTCTCCAAATGATAGGAAGACTGAGATGTTGGAGCGGCAGGTGGGGGTCATTAACAGGAGGACCATCTCTAGACACCACGGGAACAGCCGCAAGTACAGAAGCAGAAAGAAACCTCGGGTATCGAATGGCCCCCGGAAAATCAGGTGCTATAACTGAGCTGATTTTGGGGATCATATAGCTGCCAGGTGTCCACGTGGTCCTCTACCTAGAAGATGTTTCCAATGCAAGTCAGCACAACATTTAGTAGCGAGATGTCCGCTCAGTAACTCTGCGGCTAAGACATCACCCAAAGTTGAGCGCAGGCAGAATGACCGCCACTCAGAAGGAAGGTTAGAGAGTCGACCATCACAGGAAATGTCGACCAGCAGCGGACCAAATCCCCAGGTGTTTAAAGAAAACAATGCAAAGGTAGAGCACCAAGAAGACAGGATCAAGATGGTAGGAGGTCGACCTGAAGGGGTAGTGTTCATGGAAGGAAAAGACGTCAACTGCGTGTTTGACACAGGATCACAGGTGTCTACCATCACACAGCAATTTTTCAGGGAGATGCTTGGAGGGCTCACCTTGGATGAGGGTAGATGGGTGCGCCTGACAGCACCAAATGGTGCCACCATCTCATAGATTGGTCACCTAGTTGTGGACACACAAGTTGGGTGCACAATAGTGAAAAACTGTGGAGTTTATGTTGTCAGGGAGAAGTACAAGGGTCTAGAAACCAGCAAAAGACACCAGGAATCATAGGCACTAATGTCCTTGTGGAAATCCCAAACATACATGACATACTGAAATGAGACCCCACAAGGGATAAGACGATGACTCAGAAATCAGACTCTATGAAAATATGGGTGTCTGGGAGAAAGCCAACTGATATACCGGCTCGATCAATCATGGCCATAACAGTCAAGTGCAGAAGAGGCGGCCAGTCAGAAAGAACTTTTCTCTTTGAACCTAACAGAGACTTAGAGCACAGGGGGCTGATTATAAGTCATACATTGACTGTTCTTAGAGGTGGGTACTGTGATATTCAGGCCATAAATTTGGGTGATGAGGACTTGTTTTTAGCTCCTGGGACTCAAGTAGGAGTACTGACAGAAGCTGGGGTGGACTACAGCACATATTTCAGAGTTGTAGGGGCTCAAGAGGTGGAAATGTCAGCAAGTCCACCATACACGAATCCAGAGCAAGAGATGTGCCCAATTGACTTTACCGGATTTGAGGGCAGTGAGGCTGAAGAGCAGGAAGTAAGAGCGTTGTTAAGCCGCTATGCCGATCTGTTTGCCACAGATGATACAGATGTAGGATACACTGATAGGGTAACGCACACCATCCCATTAACAGATGACACCCCAGTTAAGCAGCCTTACAGGAGAATCCCCCCTGCTTTCTACAGAGAGGTACAGGATCACCTACAAGGATTGCTTGACAAACAAAAAATCAAGGAGAGTTGCAATCCTTGGGCCTCCCCAATAGTTTTGGTCCGGAAAAAGGATGGTCGGCTTAGACTCTGCGTAGACTTCAGGGCACTCAATAGCAAGACGAAGAGGGATGCCTACCCTCTGCCCCGAGTAGATGAGTACCTGGATGCGCTACAAGCAGCTAAGATATTCTCATCGCTTGATCTGGCAAGTGGCTACTATCAAGTAGCAATGGATGAGAAAGACCAAGAGAAAACTACTTTCACTACCCCTTTTGGACTTTATGAATACACCAGGATGCCTATGGGCTTAGCCAACTCTGCCAGAACCTTCCAGCGATTAATGCAGAGCAGTATGCATGATTTAGTGTTCCAGTGGATACTAGTGTACCTTGATGACATTTTAGTGTACTCCGCTGACTTCACTAACCATTTGAGCCGACTGGAGAAAGTATTTTCTAAGCTACTCCAGCTAGCGCTGAAGTTGAATGGAGAAAAGTGTAAGCTGTGTAGGACAACGATTGAGTTCTTGGGGCATACTATATCAGCAGATGGAATAGGAGCTATGGAAGACAAGACAAGGTGAAGGCTGTTCAAGAGGCCCCTGTACCGTGGTCCCAAACTGAGTTACGGTCATTCTTGGGATTGGCCAGTTACTACCGCAGATTTGTGCCGGGCTTTACAAATATAGCATAGTGGTTAGTGCACTGGCTTCCTAGCGCAGTGGTCTATGGTTCGATCCCCAGATGAGGCGGGATTTTTTAAGGCCACAAACGGCTCCTGGGACGACCCAGCCCCACATGGGTACGAGAGCAGCTCTGGGAAGGTTTAGGCGGCCGGTGTGATGTTGACCACATCACCCCTAGTGTGCCGACGGTCAGGAAAAGATGGGCCTAACACCATATTCCCAATATGCCTCAGTGGGCGTGTAAGGGGATCCTACCCCCCCCCCCCCCCCCGTTTTGCAAAGATAGCCAAACCGCTACATGATTTAGTAGCTGCGCTCAATCAAGGCATGCAAACTAAAAGACGAAGTAAGTCACCCATAGGAGAGTTGTGGACCGAAGAGTGTGTTGTAGCCTTTGAGACACTGAAAAAGGCGCTAACCTCCACATCGCTACTTGGGTTCCCTATCTTCTCGCTACCGTTTATCCCGGAGGTGGATGTTTTAAGGCTTAAGAGCAATCCTTTCACAAGTGCAAGATGGAACAAAGAAAGTCTTGGAGTATGCAAGTCGCACACTTCAACCCTCTGAAAGAAACTAAAAAAGCAGTATGAGGCTGGAACTGCTGGGTCCTAAGTGGGCCATGACTGAGAAGTTCAAAGGATACCTGCTGGGATCACAAGTAGAGGTATTTACAGACAACAGAGGTCTAGCCTTCTGGGAGAAAGCTAAACTGGGAGCCATAGAGCAGAGAGGGATGGCCCAGATGGCGATGTTTGACTACACTATCCGACATCGGGCAGCGAGAGCCAATGGAAATGCAGATTATTTGTCCCGCTTTCCTATTGAGACCACAGGCGAAGAACTGGAGGATGATGCAGACGTTGCAATAAGTGGCATAACAGCTGAGGTTGTCAGAGGGTTTACCCAGATACCGCATGAGATAGGGCTGATGGCAGCACCAAGCCAGAAAGATATCAGTGAAAGTGTACCTGCCGAATCATCTACAGCAACAGAAACCACTCAAGCATTTCCTACCTATTCGCATGAGGAATTGATAAATCTCCAGGGAGCTGATGATGTGGTAGCGATGGTTAGGAAGATTGTAAATGATGGCACCAGACCTGTAGGAAGAGATGCTCGAAAAATCCCTTGGCTGCAAGGAAACTACTTAATCAGAGTAACCGGCTCGAAGTGACAGATGGGTTTTTATACCGGACAGTGAAGCGATCAGATGGATCCAGCATAACTTACTTACTTAGTCGTTCCCCTTCTACCGTGAGGTGTAGAGGTTTGGAAGAGAGCTCCAGATTATCCTATCGGCTGTCTTCCTCCTGGCCTGGTTCCATTCTAGTCCTCGGTCCTTCAAAGATTGTCTAATGTTGTCCTCCCAGCGGACTCTGGGTCGTCCTGGGGGTCTGGATCCCTGGCTGTTTGTGTCCCATGCTTGTCGTGGTAGCCGATCTTCTCCCATTCTGCAGACATGGCCAAACCATCTATACCTCATATCTGAGGTTTGGATCTGGCTTTTGTGGGTTGTAGTCATTGCCCATGACTCGCATCCATATGTCAAGACTTGGACATAGGTGGAGCGGTATACAGCCATCTTCGTTTGCTTACCAACCTCTCTCTTGCTGAGGAATCCTCGATTTATGGCCTGAAAAAGTCTCCCAGCTGCGGCTTTTCGAGTGGCCAACTCTTCTTTGATGCCTCCCTTTCGGTCTATAATAGCTCCGAGGTATTTAATGTGGTCGATCTGCTCCAGGACCTGTTCTCCCAGCTTAATCTGATGTTTTCTTTTTTCTCGTGATATCACCATGGATTTAGTTTTAGAGCTGCGTATGACCATCCCTCTCTTCTCCAGCTCTTCCTTCCAGACTTGCAGTTTAGATTGGAGATGTGCCTCTGATTTAGCAATCAGGGCAACATCATCAGCAAATGCCAGCTCTGAAATACAGACCTGTCTCATCTTCCAGTACCCCACTGAATACTTTCTTGTTCTCTCCTTACATGCCTTGATAACATCGTCCAAGACGAGTATGAAAAGATAAGGTGACAGGATATCACCTTGTCTTACACCAGTGGTGGTTCTGAACTCTTCTGACCTATGGTTTGCTGTCCTCACATAATTTCTGCAAGACTTGTAGAAGCTCTGTATAGCATGAATCAGAGGTGCTGGAATGTTCTTCCTTGCCAAACAGTCCCAAAGTTTGCTCCGGGGGACCCTGTCAAACGCCTTTTCCAGATCTATGAAACAAAGATGGATCTCACTCTTATACTCAAGAGCCTTTTCACTCAGCTGTCTGAGTGTGAAGATTAGGTCTTTAGTACTTCGGTTTGCTCGGAATCCAGCATAAAACAACTGATAATACCTGAGTCCATGAAACCACAGATACTGGACTCTGCTCACAGGGTGGGCCATCAGGGAAGAGAGCGCATGCTACAGTTGCTGAAAAGTAGATGCTTCTGGCTGCCATCAATGGTACCTATACCTTGTAGCGGTATGGCAGCTTGCGTACCCTGACAATCCCCAGAGCTATGCCAGTGGGAGTTTTACTCCTGGTAGGTTCAACCAAGCTGGACTGGTCTGTGTGGGTAGGGGTCAGACAAAAGCTGGTACCCTGGTCCTCCAGGTTGGGGGTTTTAGCATAGGGCTGACACCCCTGTCTATGTAAAAAAAAATAATGAAGTTACGGAAACAACATCAAATGAACAAACTTTGCTGCGGGATGGACATTCGGAGTCTGTGGCTCGTATGACTGTCAGTGGTGAAAGCCGAAAGGAAGCCACTGACATGAAAACGGATGTCCTGACCGCAAAACAGGATACAAGAATAGGATTTTGGAATGTCAGGACAATGTACGAGACGGGTAAACTGGGACAGGTCACGGCAGAGGTGAGAAACTATAGGTTGCACATCCTGGGGATAAGCGAGAGCAGATGGACAGGGGCAGGAAAAGTTAAAACAGCAACAGGAGAAACGGTGCTTTGCTCTGGAGGAGAGGGTGGACGGCACAGTGAAGGCGTGGCCATTGTTCTACGGAAGGGGATAGAGGGGACATTGCTGGAATGGAGGCCCATCGGCAGCATGCACGGAAAGGGTTTGACATCAGTAGATTGGGGGACCCCCTTGCCAGAGGGGCTTTTGCGGCCGACATTGGGAAACGATGTCGGTTTGCCAGGGGCCAGGGGGGGACATTGACTGATGATGTGGACCAGAGTTTTAACACCATTTCGGCAATATATAGGGAGGGTGGCGGGTTATGCTTGGGATTCCGGGGGGGAGGGGGCGGGACTGGATGGCACCGGAGACACTGGACACCATGGGGATGAGAAAGGAAATGAAAAGAAAGAAAACAGAAGCGAAGTCCCCCAGGTTAAAGCAACTATATAGCGAACAGTACAGTCAACTGGACAGGGAAGTTAAACGGCAAACCCGAGCCAACAAAAGGAATTTCCTAGACGATCTTGCGGAACAGGCAGAAGAGGCAGCGCTGAGAGATGAACAAGGCACAGTGTGCAAAATAACTAGATTCATCGGCGGAAGGCAGGGTGCAAACAGTGTTACATTAGTAAGAGATAAGCAAAGTAATCTCATTAAGACAGCAGAGGGACGGGAGGCAAGATGGGCAGAGTACTTCAGAGAGACTCTGAACAAGGAAATACCAGAGACACAATTGAATGTTCCTGAGGCTGAGGGCGATCTGGGTGTAAATGCAGACATTCCACGAGGGGAGGAAGTCATCACGGCAATCGGGGGGTTGGAGAGCGGTGGAGCTCCGGGCCGTGATAACTTGAATGCAGAGCTGTTTAAGACGGACCCTGAGCTGGCGGCAGAACTATTGGAACCACTGTTTGCGCGGGTGTGGAGGGCGGGGACGGCACCATCAGAGTGGAACAGAAGAATGGTTGTCAGGTTGCCCAGGGGGGGGAGATCTTTCGGACTGCAACGGTTGGAGAGGGGTCGCTCTTCTCTCGGTTCCCAGCGGAATACTAGGCAGGATAATTGTACAGAGAATTTCGAGGGCAGTGGACTGCAGGCTGGGGAAAGAACGGGCGGGATTTGGAGAGGGCAGGGGATGTGTGGACCATGTGTTCACTCTCGGGAACATTGTGGAGCGGTGCTCGGAGTGGCAGGGACAGCTTTACATGAATTTTGTTGGTTTTGAAGGGGCTTTTGACGGCATGCGTAGGGACAGTTTATGGAGGATACTGAGGGCTTGTGGAGTTCCAGGCTGCATGGTGTCGGTCATAAAAGGCCTCTGTGCCGGCTTTGCGTGTGGTGTTGGGCGGGGCGGCCTGGCCTTCGGGGTGGGGGCGGGGGTGCGACAGGGATGCCCCTTGTCGGCCACTCTATTTTTGGCAGTCGTGGACTGGGTGGTGCGCCGGACGGCAGAGGGCGGTCCAGGAGGAGTGGGATGGACTGCATTTTCAACATTGGAGGATCTGGAGTGTGCGGATGACGTTGCACTGCTGGCGCATTCGCGTCAACACGTCCGGGAAGGGACGGATGGACTTAATAGATTTGGCCAGCGGGTGGGCTTGGACATCAGTTTAAAGAAGTCTGGGGTCATGACGCTCAATGTGAGCAACCCTGAGCCCATATCAGTAAGGAATCAGCAACTGGTACAGACAGATACCTTCACATACCTAGGAAGCATAGTAACACCAGACGGTGGGGCAGGCAAAGACATCAACATCAGAATGAATAAGGCAAGAACAGCCTTCTTTAGCCTAAATAACATCTGGAAGTCCTCCCAATACAGCACAAGCACAAAATTAAGATTATACCAGAGTTGCGTGCTTTCTGTGCTTCTCTATGGTGCGGAATGCTGGAGAGTCACAGAGAAGGAAATGTCAAAATTGTCCTCTTTTCACACAACATGCCTAAGAAAAATTCACCGAATCTTTTGGCCGAATACCATCACCAACCAAGATCTGCTTACTCGTAGCAAGCAAGAGGACATGCATACCATCATAGCTGGCAGACGCTGGAGCTGGGTTGGTCGTGTCCTCAGAGGAGACCCCGATGCCATCACAAGAACAGCTATGTTTTGGACCCCTGAAGGAAAGCGAAAGAGAGGCCGACCAAAAACAACTTGGCGGAGGACTGTGGAGGCTGAGATGCAAAGAATGAACCAGAGTTGGGGCACTGTACGAAGGATGGCCACCGACCGTGCAAGGTGGAATCAATTTGTTGTTGCCCTACAAGACGCCACTAGGCGTGATGGCCACTGACTGCTTTGACGGTCGGTGGTTAAGGATCGAAGAAGAAGAAGAAGATGCTTCTGGGTAGGCATCACAGCTGATGTTAAAGTGTTTTGTCGCAGATGCAACCGATGTAACATTGCCAAAGCACCTCAGCTGAAGTTTCATGGGCCATCTGGAAACCTGATTGCCTCCAGGCCACTCGAGGTGGTAGCAATGGATTTCCCACTGCTAGAGCGGGATTCTAAAGGGTTTGAGAATGTATTAGTTCTGACAGATGTGTTCAGCAAGTACACCATTGCCATACCAACAAAAAACCAAAAACCAACTACGGTCACCAAGGCCCTGGTGGAGAAGTGGTTCCAGTATCTCGGAGCGCCTCAGATGATACACTCTGATCAAGGCCGGAACTTCGAATCAGCGATAGTCGCAGAGCTGTGCAGGATATATGGAGTCGACAAGAGCCGCACTACTGCATACAATCCTAAAGATAATGGGCAGTGCGAGCGTTTCAACAAGACCTTGCATGATTTGCTGAGACCCATGACATTCAACCAGAAGCGAAGATGGTCTGAGTACCTAGCTGAGGTGGTTATGGTTTACAACTCCACCTCCCACGCTTCGACAGGGTACTCACCATACTACCTCCTTTTTGGCAGAGAACCAAGGCTTCCTCTTAACTTCATGATTGACACGCGCCCAGGTCAGGAGTCGGAGACAACTGATGAGTGGCTGCAAGGTCACCTAGAGAGGTTACGAGTAGCATGCCAAGAAGCTGCAGAGAGAATGCAGAAAATGGCGGCTGATAGGAGGGAGAGAAGTAATCAGCTTTCAAGACCCGCACCATTACGTGTTGGCGAAAGAGTGCGGAAAAGAGTGCACTACACTGACAGGGCCAAGATACAAGACGTTTGGTCAAACGAAGAATTTATTGTAGCAGCAGTTCCAGACGCTAGCGGTGGTCCTTATGTGATAAGACCAGCACGCAACGAAGATCCGAAAATAAGGGTGGCGGCGCACGAGCTACGGAGAAGTGAAGAGAGAGAGACGCAGAGCATGGGCAAGGAGATCCATCATTCGGCCTTCCTACAGCAACTGCCCGCCCGAAAACGTTTGACGAGGAACATGACGACCAAGAGGGTCCCCAGCCAGGCTGCTACCTCCTACAGAATTTGAGCCCCAAGCCTCTCCGCTCAGAAAGAATCAGGAGCAGGGCCAACGGCGGAGAGTAGGTTGTGGGGACCACAACATCTTCAGGAGGTAGATATGTGATGGGTCCATAATAATGCCTGAAAATGTTTGTGTTTTCGCATCTTCAAGAGGGCCATAATAACGCCTTCATTTTCATATCTACGCGTTTAGCACCCGACTTAAATAGTTGTGTTTATGCGCGAGCGTAAATCACTACGCCGCTCGTGATGTGGCCAGGCCGCGAATATATAAAGAGATCTGTGAGCCGGCGAAGACCCTTTTCGCAAGAGCGGCCCAGACGGAAGAAACGAAGTGTGTGGGTTGGAGATGAACAAAGAAATGACACGTGGGTTTGATTTTAAAGCAGATTAGCATTGGTGTTCTGTAGCTTTAGAATTATATTCAGCGTGAGTCTGTTCTAATGTTTGAGAAAATAGATAGATGTGTTTCCAAAGGAGATTTCTTCCAGGACATTAGATTTAGTTTGAAAGTTATAGATGAGTGAAAATAATGTGTGGATAGGTTTTATTAGTCGCGTTAAGTCCATTTTCACCGCTGTGAGAATATAGAGAAGGAATATTTCATTCATGAAACCAGGCAGAGAAGCGATCTATTACTTTAATTTATATAGTATTAACTTGTTGGCAAGATGGCAGCCGAGGGGCCACGTGTTGATGACAGTGCATAAAGATGACGCATGTGAGCGACAATAACATTGTTAGTTACCACACATTTCTAGTTACCACGTGCTATAGGCCTAATGATGTTAAGCTATTTATTATTTGAGAGCGTAGTGGCCTAATTATAACGTTTGCTAGCTTTGTTAGTCCAAGAGTTATTTTATTGTATTTTTTACTGCGAAGGTAATTTATTTAGTGTATTTTGCGATAATTGATTATAATTTTACTGTATATTTTTAGGGGGTTAAACATGTTTATTATTTGGTGTTGGATGAAAATTGGTTTATTATAAGAGATGCTATTACGTGGGTCCACTTGGGAACGAATTATGTCTCTTCTCGCTCCTTATGGAGCATAGGGTCACCAATGTGGCTGGCCTCCGCATGAAGCATTCATATGCTCTTGCAGTAGTGGTTTCGGTAGCTATCTATGTTACATGGTGACTTTGCCAGCCTCATGCACAACATCACACTAGTCTCACTGGAAGACATTATGAGAGTGGATGTGTGTGTAATAGTGGGATGTGTCAGGTAGCGTGGAAGAACGGACTGTTTGGCAGGTGAGAGCACGGTGTTTCTCATTAATTATTTGTTATGATTTTAACTAGTCAGTGCTTTGTTTGCGTTTCAGATTAGCAATTGAGCACTGGCTGGTATTTGGTTTGTTTGCTTACTTGTTTAATATTCGTTCATTAGTTTGCATTGTGGGTTTGAGTCACTGACAGGGTTGTATGAATAAATACAGCCCCTGCCTTAGAATCAAGAGTTTTATTGTTGTTCGAGTCGGTGCGAGTGTGCAAGACAGTGATCATATATCACAACAGCATCATCATTTCTCGCCCACCCGATCACACGCACACACACACACACACACATATATATATATATATATATATATATATATATATATATATATATATATATATATATATATATATATATATATATATATATATATATCATCATCATCATCATCATCATGTGACGTATTCTTTCCAGAACGTTGTCTCCATTACTGCTGCTCTGAATGCATCACGATTCTGGGCAAGTCGACCTGCATCAGCCAAAGACAAGTTCAGACTCTCTGTGATGTCCTGGGCCCACCGTCGTGCCCTCTATTCTTACGGCTGCCTGTTGTTCTTGGTACAGCAGAGCGATGAGCTGTATGAGGTGGTTTGGAAATCCCATATTTTCCATAATAATCCATAACTGCTGATGTTGTACACAGTCGAAAGCTTTGGTGTAATCAATGAAACAAGTATGTAGGTCAACGTTGAATTCTCTACACTTTTCTATGATGATCCTCATATTGAATATATGATCTCTAGTGCCTCTTCCTGGTCTACAGAAGTGGGCAGAGAATTTAAAGTTTACAATCAACTTAGTAAACGCAGCTGTTGTATTTGCCATTCTAAACTCCGTGTGAGACTCATTAAAATAAGGTCACAAAACCCCCTATTAACATATTTACCAAGAGTAATCTTGAGCGAAAGTTGCTACCTTTTGAAAAAAAAAATACTCATCCTTTTGCTTGAAGTTGGCCTTTAGTGGACCACTACGAACGAACGAACGAACGAAAGAAGGAACTTTATTTTCGAAGGGTTAAGAATTGGGCGCGCGGGCCCGTCTAACATTCTGCCCTTTCCATTCTCATTTCTACTCTCCACTACGGCAAAGCAAGGGAAGCAACCCGCTACAGTTTGTGAAAAACGATATGTGGATGGGTGGATAGAGTTATGCTTCTGTAACCTAAGAATATTTATGAGTTTCCTTTGTATATGTGCGTATGTCTTTGTGAAGTATACGATGTGAGTGTGTGAACAGGGCTAAGTCTCTGTGACTTGAAGCATAATTGTGGCCTTGCTTTATGAGTATGTTTTATGTATACTCGTGTGTACAATTAAACGTCTGTAGTATTAGCCATGAGTGTGATCTTATTTGTGTGTGCGTGTAGTGTGGGTGAGTGTGGGTATTGTGGAGTTTAATCACAGTTCAACGAACGAGACATCGTGTATAATTATGACCTCTCATTGTCAGATATTTCCACTTTAGTTGGATCTTGTAACAGCTGGAGAAATAGCCAGACGTAGAAATAAAAGAAGCCAGGATCAGAAAAACCAGCAGCAGATAATGCAACAAGCTTAGACCGCCGTTATTAAAGTGTCAACAGCAGGTGGCTGGTCGACCGCCGGATGCAGAACAGAGAATGTGTAAGACAATGTACTTCTAATCTGATGCGTCACGCGATATTTTTGCAGTTGTGAGAGGAAGAAGACAAATAAATGTAAAGAAAGTACAAAATAAAATTAAGACTATATTGAACTAACTTTCATCAGAGTAGCCCAGTTCTCAAGCTCATTTACGTCGACAGTATTTTAACATTTACATGATTTGTAATTTTTATTATGACAAAATTATAATTTTGCTTTTCCATTTCATAATCCATCATACATAAGTGTCTAGATTAGGGGTCGTCTTAAGATAGATCCCGATATGTCGAGAAATCGCAGAGGATGATATAACAGATCTCGAGAATTGTTAAGCAATGGAAATTTCGCTTAAGGCTTCTCCCACTTTGTTATTTTTAGAGATCGGTACCCCAGAATTAAATGTACTTGTTTCGCATTCCCAGCGAAAACTCACGAGCTAGCTGACAAATACTCACGTTAATCGTGAACTACATAAGACAGTAACCCGATCTTTTCTTTGAAGTGAAGTTAAGATTCGGTTAAAATAAGTTTAGGTTTGAATTTTTCCATTGCTTGTTGATGGAATTACAAGAAGAAGATCGTTAGGCAGAGATAAAAATTAAATATGGGCTGCAATTATTCCAAATTACAAATACTCTGAAATCTGAAAACGGACATGATTTTATCACGGTAGGTCTTTAAATATGTCAGTGTTTCAAAAGTATACCTCATAACTCCTGGGTTGCCTAACGTTGGTATATAAACGCTTTAAGTTAACGTTAGCCGCCTTTACCAACAGTTACTGTCTTCAACTGGCATGACTCGTGGCAAGAAAGGTATACACTTGTGCAGGGTTTTCTCACTATATTAGAACCATACAAGGACACCCTTCATTTGATTTGTTAATTATAGTTGAAAATGATACTTTAACGAATTGTGTTGATCAGATTCTTCTTTCGGAATCACTATCAATATATCTGTGATATTTAAAAAGAATGGAAAGGAAGGTGTGACAAAGGAGATACAGAGAGAACAACAGAGACGGAGGGAGTGGGTAGTGGAAGGAGACAATTGATGACTGAACGAACGAACGAACGAACTTTATTTTCAAAGGGTTGAGAATTGGGCACACAGGCCCGTCTGACATTCTGAACTTCCTTTCTCTCACCTTTCATACTGAATGCATTTATTCTGACGAGCACTTTAAATATCAATTTCAAGGAATTCAACGTTGTAAAGTAAAATAAAATAGCACACTCGTATTAACATTAACTACTTATAAGCATGACATAACATATATTGAAAAGTACAAACATCGTCATTAGAACCTACAGTTGACATTATAAGAAAGGATAACCCGATTAGGGGTGCATGTAATTAGAACTCATAAAGTATTCGAAAAGTTTACGATTGTATGAATAGGGACTGAGGCTGTTTCTTAGGTTATGTGGAAGACAATTCCAAAGATGAGCAGCAGCGTTAAGCTTTTCTTGAAAATGTCAAGCCTAGGCTTGGGCACTTGCAATGTGTTAAAGCGTTGACTGCGTCTTATGTTGTATTTGAACATGGGCCACAGATATGCTGGAGCATTCTGTGACAGGATTTTGTGAACAAATTTAGCTTTGTTAACCAGAAGGCGCTTTATTAAGGGCAGTATTTGGAGATTTTTATAGAGATCTACACACTGAGTTAGGCAGTTCTCAGAGACTAGACGCACTGCACGCTGTTGTAGTGAACGGAGTCTCTTTGACGTTGGACATTGAGCAACCATCCCAGATTGTGGAGCAATAGTCAAGGTTTGCTTGTATGTGAGATTTATAGAATAATTTTCGTGCGTCTTCATCTAGGAAATGTTTGATTTTAGCTAACTGGCAAATTCTTTTGAAACGATAGTTCGAGTGTGTTACAACTTGTATCACTCTTATAAACAGTAGAGCCGTCTGCAAACAGGTCACAGAAAGAGTGCTTGATGTGTAGTGGAAGGTCATTAATGTATATGGCAAAATGTAGAGGACCAAGTTTAGAACCCTGAGGAACGCCGGTATTTATTACGGCTGCGTTTGAATAGGAGTTATTGTAAGAAATTACATGTTTTCTCTCTGACAAGACCGATTTAATTATTGTCACCAGTTGAAAGTTTACTTTTGATGTTTCTAGTTATCTAATTAAAATAGAGTGATCTATCATATCAAATGCTTTTTTAAAGTCTACAAAGACTGCCCCACACATGGTATCGTTGTTAATATTTAGGTGCCAGTTGTCTATCATCTTAGTTAGAGCAGTGTGACATGAATGTTTAGGTCTAAACTCCGACTGACTATCAATTAGCAAGTCATTGTTAACTAGATGTTGTAGTGTTATTTTATGTATGTGTTTTTCCAGTGGTTTGGATAGCGATGATATTAGATTGGTCTATAGTTACCAAAGTTACAATTATCGGAGGAACCAGGTTTGAAAAGAGGATATATCTTAGCAACTTTAAAGTGCGACGGAAAGTAACTCTTTGCGATACACAGATTGTATATGTTAGTGAATCACTAATAACTGGCGCAGCATAGCGCAGTATTCGATTACTGATTCTGTCAAGTCCTGATGAGTTATTCTCTTTAAGGCCTAAAGGATGGTTATACACATCATTAACTGTCATAAACGGAATGTCGGATGGGATTGTGTTTGTGCATTTGTTCTCACAGAATGCTGACAGTTGGCGTAGGTCACAAAAGGAATCTGGTATCGTAGATTTAAGGCTTGTTAGTTCTGACTGAAAGTAATTGCTGAAGTCTGACAAGGTAAATGAGGTATTGGGGGTTAACGAGTCTGGCAAATTTCGTTTGTTTGCTAGAGTGTTGATTGCTTTCCACATTTCTTTACTGTTTATTTTGTTCTGAACTAAGTTTTTAAAGTATGTTTTCTTTTTTCTACGTATTACTTGTAAATATTGTACCTTGTTTCTTTGTACTCTGTATGTGTTAAAGTCCTTATTTTTGTGAGCTCGATCTCGCTGCCTCATGGCTTCTAGGACTGCGTGTGTGGTTATAAAACCAACAATGAAACGTGGCGTCATCGGGATCAGAAAGCTGGTAAACACTGGCTAGAGGTGCAGCTCGCAAATCATGTAAACATAGTTCATGGTAGAAATTTTTGAAACTTCTAAATTTAATACTTATATGCTTATTTCTGAGAGCTTTATATTTATTCTTTGACCACGTGCAACGTATTGGATAGTGGTCACTCATTGCGACAATATGAACAGAGCATTCTATAATGTTTTCTGCACAGGTGATGTCAATTGTTGTGGATGACGTTGTTATCATGGTAAGCTGGTTGACTATTTGTTTTAAGTTGTAAGATAGTGTGATGTTTTCCCACGTTTGGTTTGTGTTGTGCATGTCAATGTTGAAGTCGCCTAGAAGAATAATTTCTTTGGCAGTGGTAAATACTTTGTTCATCATAGTGGTGAAATATTCGTACCAGATGGTTCCTGCACTGGGATTTCTATAAAGATACCCGACTAGAAATTGTCCCTGACCCGGTATTTTTATTTCTAACCATATGCACTCGGTCTCTACTGTCTCCAAATAGTTTCTGCGGCGATAACTAATAGAAGTGGAAATATATACTACTATACCTGTTTCTAGCTTTCTACTTGAGTCTAGTTGAACAGTTTTAAAGCCTTGTAGTGCAATATCATCATCTGATATTTTGTCATTTAAGCGACTTTCCGAAAGTCCAAAAACATGACAATTTTTATTCATAATTCGTGTAAGCTCAGGACGTTTGCCTAATAGGTGGTAAATGTTTAGATGACCTAGCCGTAGACCATCCTTAATTTGCCATTGTGTCTGATTTGAATACATTTAATTTTGGAGAGGGGGTTTAAAAATATCAATAGCAAAAGCAGTGTTAAGACATAAATCACGAATATTTAGACTAATTAACTTTACTAAGTAAGCGAAAGTAAAAATGTTAGTACTTAACATTAATAATAGGGCTGCTGAAGATATAAATTTAGTAGATTTGGACGTGAAGGATGATGCATTGGGTAGAATGTGGTTGCGGGATATTCATGTGTTCTTGATGTGGGATGGGAGTATGCTGACCAGTATGATCTCCCGGCAGAAGGTAAACAATCCAAGAGTCTTTGTTGTAGCGGGAAATTAGGAAAGGTTGGGTATAGTTGTTGATACGTAGGAAGATGGTACAAATGCGGTGACGGGGGGTATGTGTCTTGTGTCTGGGACATTGATGGCTGGAGTGAGGATGTATCAGGACATGAAGACTGAGTTTGTTGAGTTGCTTCATTTGAACACTTTTGAGGATAGAGTGTATCGCACCGTTCCTGTTGAGTAGGTGCAGAAAACATAGATGGTTGTTGATGTAGGGAGACAACACAAGCGGTGCCCTGCACATCGCGATTTATAATAACAGGTGTGATTTGATGTTCCTGATTATGAGATGATGTTGAGTGGGTGTTGTTAGAAGTAGTAAGTAATGGTGGAAAGTCACGGTCATAATTACTATCTGAGGAGCAGGTATTCACTGTTGATAGACGTTTGGTTGGATTTTGAGATACTGGTGTGTGGCAGACTCCTTTGAAGGTGCGTTCTGGGTATCTGATGTTTGTTGCCAGCTTGCTGATTCCTTCAGTGGATAAGGCAATATCACCACTGTAAAGGTGTTTTTTAGGGGCTCCAGATTTCGCAAGGAAGTATGAGGAGTGATCAATGAATTTATAGTTGTGTCTGACGCAGTGCCTCTTAAGTTTAGAATTGTTGACATCAATGGATTTGCGGTAATGGGCTCTGACTGGAGGAATAATGGACGAGACGTAGATTTTCGCATTAGGGAATAACGAATGGAATTTTGACGTGATCTGGTTTAGGTCTGCTTGGGATATTTCAATATCTTTTAGCGAGTCTGATAGACCTATGTGAGTAGTTACTCTGGTAACAGTGGGATCAGAAGGAAAACGTGTAAGGAGTGACAGTAAATCCTGAGTGGATGCCCAGTTCTTGAAGCGAACAGTAACCGAGTCCATATCATTTGTTAATAATCTCGATTTTTGTAGTTCCTTGACATTCTGATCCCCGAAAATAAGGTGCTTCCTTTTATTCTGAAGCCCTGTGTTGGTGCCAGTGATAGGACGTGCCTGTTCTTGTGTTGCCTGTGTGCTCTGATTATTAGACTTTTGATAATAATGCATGCTGTGAGTTACTCGTCTTGGCGGAGAGTTCCGATTTGAAGTTTTTACCGGGATTCTGCAAACATTGTCTGCATTGTCTGTAGTGAAGTTCGGAGAATCAAGGATACTGTCTTGGCTGTGATGGAGTTTTAGTTGCGTAATGTTTTGCTTGGATTGGTTGTTAGTGTTTTTCTGTTTTTGACTCAGGTTATCCGTTTTCTCTTGTTGTGTGCAAAGCTCCACCATATACTGCTGGCTTTTTTCATAGCTACTTTTTAGTACCGTATGTTCTGTCTGAAGCTTCTCATACGACTGTCTTAGGCTTTTCAGCTCTGCTCTAAGTAAATCTATCTCTGATATAATACTTGTAAATACACCATGATGATATGACAGTTGCAAGGGTTGTGGTGATGTTGTTACTGGACCACTATCAACAAATTCTGTAAGTGAATGGTGATCCTCCTCTGTGATTACATATTCTGTTTCTGCTGTAACTGGTGTTTTCGGCTCAGTTTGTGATAATGTGTCGCATTCATCAATACATGGCATGTGTAGTTTTACAATTTTGTCAACGGGTGTAGGAGAATAAGTTACAGCAAATTTTTGACAATGCGATGATATTTCTGGCATGCTGGAAACAGCTAAGTTGGGTGTGATGGCCTGTCGACTGACTCCAGCAGTGGTTGCAGTTATCCATAATTTGTTTAAATCTTTCTGTATCCAATCTTTCACAGCAGCCTCTGAACCTTGAATCATGACTTTGTTAGAGGTGTTGTAAAAATGGAGGAAAACATCTTCAGTGGAAATAACATCTTCCACGTGTGCACCACTAGCATCGGTTCTTGTTTCAATATGTGCATTTGATTCATAGTATAACTTCGAAAGACTTCTCAGGGTCTCATATTCAAGCAATGTGGAGAAAGTTAGTATGGCACACTGCATGTTGTTTTTAAAGTTATATTCAATAAACGCGTGCACAGGGTGTTATCTTTAGTGATATTGGTCTTTTTCTTTACCGCTCTTGTTTACGTTTAAAGCGTAATTTTCTTTTATTTTGGTTTTAGGTCGAGTAGTGGTGACCGAGCTCACGTGTGCCATTGTTCCTGATAATTATCTATAATAATAATGAAGCGAGTTGTAGTAAATCAAGTAAATTTGCTTCTGAAGGCCAATTAAGTCCCCTGTTTGTTACTCTCGACATCTTGCTGGTTTTTATAGTCTCGATCTATTAGTTTGTGGATATTTAGATCTTGTTTCACCGTACTGTATATAAATCTGAGTCAGTTTAAGTTTTATCTTGTCCTGCTGAGCTGCTGAAATGCAAAGTGACGGAAGTTGCGTTAATCTCTCTTACTGTTACGGAGTGTGAATAAATTTCACATCACCATATTCATGCACAAAAATAGCCAAAATGGCTGATGGGATCGCTGAAATGATTTTTATATTTAAAAGTCCTCGCTCGAAGCAAGTACACACAAGGTATTCAGACCGAACCGGTCAATGTCTTCAAACATAATGATGCTGGCACGAACTGTGCAAATTATATAAAAGAAAACATCAAATTACTTCTTCGAATGTAACGCTTGAAAAACAATGTCCGACATACTGAGATGAAATGAGATCAGTATCTCTTTAAATAAACATCACTAAAAATTGTTTATTTATTTTGTTAATTCTTTCGAAAATTTCTCGCCTTGCCATTGGACGTTAGACTTCTAAAATTAGTAAACAGCCTGACAACAACTAGGAACAAACTGACAACGGTAATTAGTTTTTGATGAACTGAACAAACATCTTCAAATCTTGTTGTGAATCATCACATTGGCTCTTCGTGCGCATTATCTCGGTAGGTCTCATTTTTCGTCAGATCAAAACTGGATTGAAATTTAACAACCAAGAAACACCCTGTTACTCATCGTAATTGTTGGATGCAGTGGCGTAAACAACTTGACTGTTTAATCAGGTACAGTAAACAATATGTTTGTTTTTTTTAACTGCGGAGTGTGCATGAAATTCTGCCCAGTGAGATTATGATGGTGGTGAACATTTAAGGTGTGAAATGAAAGAGTAGGAGGTAACAAAGAATTGATGGACAGGCTGATTTTTAGAAGAGGTTGAAAGATAAATATCAGGAAAAGATAAGGATAGGATAGAAAAATCAAGACAAAATAACGTCCATACTCTACTAATTTTCAGATAAATAAAAGAGAAGCCAATAACTGAGAATTGTAGAACAAAATTATAAGCATTCGCCACGATACGTATTATATCCACTCACCAAGACACGTAATCTAAGAACTAGCCAATACCCAAATTGTAAGAACTAGACAGGGCACGTATTTTAAGAACTAGTCAATGCACGTAATATTAGAACTAGCCACGTATTTTATACGAACTAGACAGGGCCCGTATTGTAAGAACTAGTCAAGGCACTCGATAAGACACGTATTATACACACTCGATAAGACACGTATTATAAACATTCGATAAGACACGTTGTTGCACCTCCTTTTGCACACCACAATGTGTTCATTACATTGAAACGTTGCGGTGCTCAACAAGAGGGTTGCCAAGCGTAGAATGACGTAGAATAAAGTATTACGTAATTGCGCGTGCAGAGCAACGGCAGTTGACCTTTGGGGGTGTCGCCAGCCGGACAGGCTGCACTATATATGTGTTCTCTTGCTGCCGCTGTCCGTCATTATACTTGTGTATAAGGAAAGTGTTTGTGCCTAGTGATGCCAGGAGATTCTTATAAAGTAGATGAGTATTCTGAGAATATTGAGAAATTATATAATTATGTTGCGGACCATAACTCGACGGACTTTACGGAGAGGTGTTGAATGAATCATTACTGTTGTAATGTAACGGACTTGGAATTATGAACCAGTAGAGTTGGCCCGATGGACAGTGTATAACTATGAATTATCCTATTAATGTGGAGCTGCTCGTTTGTATGGATTGTAAATAAACCTTGTGAGATGTCTACAGTATTTATCTGCATTCATTCAACCAGTTATTGTTGCAAGTGTTCATTGATCGTTGGACAAACTCATACCCTAGAATGAACTTGGTCATATTGTCTTCATTAACAATATTATATCGTAACACACGTATTACAAACACTCGATAAGACACGTATTACAAACACTCGATGACACATGCATTATAAACACTCGATAAGACACATATTATAAACACTCGATAAGACATATATTACAAACACTCGATACGACACGTATTACAAACACTCGATACAACACGTATTACAAACACTCGATGACACATGTATTATAAACACTCGATTAGACATTTGTTATAAACACTCCATAAGATTCGTATTACAAACGCTCGATGACACATACATTATAAATACTCGATAAAACACGTATTATAAACACTCGATAACACACGTAGTATAAACACTCGATACAACACGTATTACAAGGACTCGATGGCACATGTGTTATAAACGCTCGATAAGATTCATATTACAAACGCTCGATGACACATGCATTATAAACACTGGATAAGACACGTATTATAAACACTCGATAAGACACGTATTATAAACACTCGATAAGATACGTATTATAAACACTCGATAAGACACTTATTACAAATACTCGATAACACACGTATTACAAATATTCGATAAGACACGTATTACAAACACTTTATGACACGACTAATCTATTCTCTTGTATGGGTGTGAGAGCTGGACACTCACTGCAGATACAGAACGAAGGATTCAGGCTTTCGAGTATAAATGTTATAGAAGAATTTTGCGCATTTGCTATAAAGAGCACAAAACAAATGTCTATGTTAGAGAGAGGATAAACACCTATGCAGGCCACCAAGAACCACTTTTGTCAGTAGTGAAACGTCGAAAGCTTGCCTGGTTTGGGCATGTAACTCGTCATGACTCCCTTTCGAAAACGATCCACCAGGGAACAGTCGAAGGTAAACAGAGAAGAGGAAGGCAAAGAAAATCCTGGGCTGATAACATCAAAGAATGGGCAGGGCACGGTTTTTCCACACTTGTACGCATTGCTGAGGATAGAGAGCAGTAGAGGACCCTGTCTGCTGATGCTTCCACCATAGCACCCCTACGACCCATGACGAGTTACGGGTTTAGATGAGATGATGATGACACATTCATTATAAATACTCGATAAGACACGTATTGTAAACAACACTCGATAAAACACGTATTATAAACACTCGATAAGACATATATTATAAACATTGAATAAGACACGTATTATAAACACTTGATAAGACACGTATTATAAACACTCGATAAGACACATATTAAAAACATTCACCAAGACACGTATTAGAAACACTAAGTCTTATACTATGTAGTGAAATTGACAGAGATACAACGGTAAAATACCTCCAAAGATAACATGTAAGGATAAAAACATAAGGCGTAGGCTGCTGATAGTACATGATCGCCCAGACCGCGGGTCATCACCCTCCATAAAAATTGACTTGCTAGACAGGAGGGGAACGGCGGATAAAAAGGAAAAAATATGACTGGAAAGATTGCGTGAGACTAGAAAGGCTAAGGAGACGCAATTGGGGGGAAAACGGAGAAAAGTCACGTTTCCCAAGTTGACATAAAGTAAGGAACTCGACAGAAGGGACCTTGGATATGTTACGCCACAGTCATTTATTGGTCGCTTTTGTGATACCAAGCCTTTGATTTGAATTCAGCGGCAGAACGCAGATGTTTGGAATATTACAAAAATTAAAAAGTAACTTTTTCGTAATATTAATGTTAGGAATATAAAAATTAGCTGGCCGGATGGCCCATTCTGAGCAGTGAACTAATATGTTCTTAATTTTACAGACGGATAGATAATATTGAAGATAATGACAAAAGACAGTGTTGTTCACATTGTGGTGAAGTGGGATGTTATAAATATTTATATGGGACTTAGTGTACTGACTGAGATCAGCTGTGAAGGTATCTATATCTATTAAGAGTAGTGTATTATAGATAACCTTACTTGCTACCACATATCTATATATCTCAGTCAGAATTATTCTGGAATAGTGTGATGACTACGTTATGTGTCTAGGGTATGTGTATGATGAAGTGTAAGTCACAACAACAGACAGATAAACAATTTAATTTAATCCACTACTCTTGACAACACTGTGACACTCACATACATATAACACTCTATGAGAATATCTTAAGGAGTCACTGATAACTTTTCAAATAACAATATGTATTCATTGTTATCATAAAGGTATATGTGTCCTGATTCAAATACAAAGGAACCAGGAATCACAATCAATTTTAATTACAAGTATATGTACAGACTTTATCAATATGAATATTGTAGTGACATATATTATTAAAATATCCTATGTGTGTCAGTTGTGTAGTGGTAATATGAGGTAATACTGGTTTTGTTTTGTTCAAGCTCTGTTGGTATTTGTCATCATGACTTCAATAGTTTGTCTTTTGGGACTAGTATTGGAGATGTTCTCAGTTCCTGATATTAAGACAATTAAATTCCCCTCTGAATGTTATTTTTTACAAAGTTATTTCAAGATGAGGGGACATAATGTTGAGCTCAGCTGGCCAAATCAGCTTATCTTGCGTGATGGCGGCAGGAAAGGACTCCTCTGCTCGAATTCTCCTCTGGGCTCTGGAGACACCTCACTGATAGCTAAATGGACCCAGGAGTATGCTGTCCGACTCTGGATTCAGCAAAGCTCTGACCAGGTGCTGCTCAGTACCATCAAGACCACGGTCCCTGAAAACAAGAAGGATGTACCTTCTACTTCATAACTAATTGATACTCTAGTTCTACACTGAGCACAATACAACACAAACATTGAGTTCAGAGCGTTAGGCCAACTGTCAGCTTCATCTGAAATACTTTATACCAGTATTTACCTCCTTAATGGTTACTACGCCTCTGCACTTCCAGCATTATTTCTGTCTAATCAATCATCCAGGTGTCAGTGTACTATTTGGCCATTCCATGCCGTTTTACTTCCCTCCGACACCCTCTGTTCAGGCTGGAGCATTATAGGCTTTATCTCCTGTTTGCCACTGAACTACACATATATATACAGGCATAAATTAACAATTTACATTCAATTTTCATTAAAAGATACTGAATGGTTCAAGCTTACCACAATTTCATGGAAATAAACACAGATACGTTGATTAGCAATGAATTCTGGCACAATTACTGGCACAAATTCCCATCTGCTTATGTTCCAGGCTTTTATTTAACAGAAATATGAGCTGGCTTCAACGCACTGTTGCTTTATCAAGATTATTTGCACTAGTGGTCTCGAACTAACGCTCCTAAGTGAGTATATCAGCGAGTCTAGCCAATGAGACCACGTTTCGACAAGTGTTTGAAAAAATGTTACCTTTCCACGTCTCCCCTAACAACGAAAGATAGTATTTATAGTCCGACCAATCGTGGTTAGTCTTTCATTTGTTGCGCTCCAATCAATTTGGAGTTTACAGGGTAGGCTATTTATGTCACGTAAGGTTTTTTCAAACACGTTATAAAAAAATTTTATGAGCAGAAATGATTTTATGTTGTCAGGCATCCCCACTATTTTATTTTGGTTATAATTTATTAATTCCTGGACTATTTGCGTAACGTTTTACATATTCTTTGTCAGCAAGCCCTAAGGAACCCAAATATCCAAATTTAAAAGAGCTACGTGGCTGCGTTCAAAATATGTATTTTCTACCTCCTGTTTCGAAGATGTGCTGTCTGGGTAATGTTATGTTTTCAACCGTAAACCCATCTATTGTTATCTTTCCTAATAAGCGTTTTTTATGATTTTAAAACCTAACTCTGGGAAGGGTAGTGAATTTATCACTGTCCGTCTGAAAAAAAGTTAGTGCATGTAGTCTTACACGCGTGATGGCAGCATTTGTGTATCGCGCGAAGCGTGTTGCATGCGTTCCTGATTTTCAGCCCTCCCTTCTCTTTATCCTTTAGTCCATCTGTTCGTTCGTTTTGGTAACGCAGTATAATTAATGTTAGGATTAATTTAGGTCATTACGCAGGGTGCCTCTCAATGTTTTTCCAAGAAATACAGCACACGTTTCATTGAAGAAAGCGGGTATAATACAGTAAGCTTTTACTATCAACGTGAAAGCGTTACAATTTGCAGACGAAGCAGAAAACAAGGGGGATTTCGAGTACCTTCTTTGTGACAGCACTGTTATTTACCATTGCTCTTTTCTTTATTTATTATATGTATTTATTAGGCTTTATATTTACTTGATAATTTATATATGTGGATTAGAATATTCCACGACACCTCCCCTCTTAAAACAGACATTATATGTCAGTCCTTTATTCTATATACACATAGAGAAATTTATTATTAGTTCTGGGGTTTACGGTGATTCTCATCACACGGATGGCGGCTTAAAAAATCCGCTCCCAAATTTGTTTTTCCAGATATATACTCAATGCTAAAATTATATGGAGCCAAAAGTAAAGACCATCGGAGTAACCTGGAGTTCTCATGCCTAGCCTGTGCTAGAAACGATAACGGTTTGTGGTCTGTTTGCAACTTAAATGCCTTCCCATATAGATAAATATTGAATTTCTTTATCGCCCATATTACTGCAAGACATTCTTTTTCGCTAGTTGAGTAGTTGATTTCAGCTTTATTCAACTTTCTGCTAGCATATGCCACTGGGCTTAATTCTCCATCCAATGCATCTGATTTCTGTAGTAGAGTTGCACCTAACCCAATATTACTTGCATCCGTCCTTACTATGAATTCTTGACTTAAGTCAGGTAATTTCAAAATGGGTTTACTTGTGAGCTTTTCCTTCAATTCTTGGTAAGTCATTTCACATTGTGGTGTCCATGTAATGCGATCTGGATGTCCTTTACGTGTCAATTCAGTTAACGGTGCACATATGGAATTAAAGTTTTTGATATACTTCTGGTAGAAACCACATAATGAGACAAAGGATCTCACGTCCTTCTTGGTTTGTGGTCTCGGGGCTTTCTGTAGTTTCTCTAAATTCTTTGGGTCAGGGGTCATGTTTCCCTGATAAACTGTGTGTCCCAAAAATTCCAATTCTTTACATCCAACGCAACATTTGGTTGGTCGGGCTGTTAAATTTGCCTCCCTAAGTCGATCAAACAGCATGTTCAGAGAGTCAATGTGTTCCTCAAATGGTTCTGTTGCTATAAGGATATCATCCATAAAATTTGTTATACAGGGATTATTCAGAGGATCCAATAATTTTCCCATCATTCTAGAGAAGACACTAGGCGCATTCTTCAATCCAAATGGCAATCTATTAAACTCATAGTGTCCTTCTGAGGTACTAAAAGCTAGGTATGGTCTAACCTCAGGCTTTACTGGAATCTGATAGTATCCTTTACTCAGATCCACTTTTGAGAAATATTTAGCTTTATTTAGTCTGGCAAACAGCTGATTTGTATCCGGCAATGGATCCACCTGTCCTTCTGTAATAGCATTCAGTCTCCTGTAATCTATACAGAGTCTATGTTCTCCAGAGGGCTTCCTTAAGAGTACAACACCGGAACTATACGAAGATTCACTGTGCGAAATAATTCCTTCCTTCAACAGATAGTCTATCTCTTCCTTCAAAGCTTTCTCCTTAGCAAACGGAATCGAATATGGTTTCATACAGACAGGTGTGGAGTCTATTAGTTTCATATCATATTCCAATAGGTTTGTATGCCCTGGTCGGTCTGTTAACACCTCTGCATGATTATTTAGAACCTGTTGCACTCTCTCTTTCTGAGTTTTCGTTAAATGTGTACTGATTTTCACCTGTGCGGCTGTCTCACAGGGGTGTAATGGATATTCAAATGATGAAAGTGGTTCCTTTTTCATCTCCATGGCGATGGACAAGGTCAACAAGTGTGTCTCTTCCTGATGTTCTCTTTCCAAATATTTCTTCAGGAGATTCACATGATAGATTTTTTCTTTCCCCTTCTTATCTATCTTATAATTTGTTCTAGATACCTTCTCTAAAACTGTATATGGACCCTGCCATCCAATTTGTAACTTATTCTGACTCCCGGGCAAAAGAAGCAGTACTTTCTCTCCCACAGCCAAATTTCTGTCTTTCGCCTTCCTGTTATAATAGGCAGCATGTTTCTTCCTGGCTTGTTTCAAATTTTCATTGGCAAGTTTCCAGCCAGTTTTTAACCGAGTGGTCAGCTCATTCACATATTGGTATGAAGATGTAATGTTTTCCTCTGCCTTTTCATCAGTCCACGTTCTTAACATAGCTACATGTGGACCTTTAATTGTGTGGACCTATTTGTCCATGCACCGGTATGGTCTCTTCCACTCGAAGCTTTATAGTGATGATTTTTCCTCCCAGAATTATCATTCACAAAACGACCGCTACCAATTTTTCTTTTGGGGCTGTCTCCCCACTTAAAATTCTTGATGAGAGATTTCCTCCCTACATCCTCTTCCTCCAGTTTGTTTAAGTCCGATTGAGAGATTTTCGGCTTATCCTGGGGTAAGACATCCTTTTGCACTCTCCGCATAGTGGCCATTGTAAAACAGTTAAGTGAAGCTTGTCCGTGAAAAGGGGCTTCCCATTCCATTTGGTCCACTTTTTCAAATTTATTTTTCTTTTTATTATCAGGCCTAATTTTGCCCCGTGGCGTGTCCAGGTCCTGATCCATGTTCCCACTTGTGGGTGTTCCCTCATGTGCTATGCTACACCTTTCTACAAAATTTTCAATGTCCCATCTTGCTTTGGGCCAATAATAATTGTGAGCCACCTTTTGAATGATGGTACCTATTTTCTCATGGTCCCCATCTGGTTTCACATGTAGGCTCCTTATTAAGTCTGCCCTATATCTTTTAGGAAGTACCAGCTGTCCATGACCTTTGGATCTAGCTCCAGTCTTCCTATACATCAACTTGTTTTTCATGTAAAAATCTCCCTTGCCTGGAGTTGTATGACAAGTTGACAATTTTCTGAAACAAGGCTTGAGTGTTTTATCCCCAGCCTGTGCCTTCCTCATCTCTTCTGGAGTGGTATCCAACATAATATCCTCCTCCTGTCTTGAGGTCGACCTGACCTGAAGGGTTGCCATATACACAGGTTTCCTTCAGCAACGGTCAGTGTCATGATTGTCCATCTGACAATTTTTACACCACCTTTTTCCTTGGTTGAAAGATTTTCTTTCATTATATTTCCTTTCATCGAATTGTGGGAATTTATTTTTATTTTCATACCGTGGCCTATCAAATTGGTGCTTACCTTTATTTTGATCCCTAGGATCAAATTTATTAAAGTTCTGTGGTGCCCTAAAGTTATCCACTTGTTTCTTTTTATTACCTGTTACCTCTGCTTGAGCTGCTTGATACCTTTCAGCAACATTTAGCAACTCATCCAGCCTCTCTGCACCTTGTTCCATGAGAAACTTTCTCAGGTCTGGAGCCATGGACTCTCTTAATTGCTCTATAAGGACCATTTCCTTAAGATCTTGGGTTTTCCCCAGAGAAGTCCATTTCTCCAAGTATGTCTCTATTCGTGCAGAGAACTGGTGATAGGTTTCACCTGACAGTAGTTTAGCATTCCTAAATTTTTTCCTATAAAATTCTGCATTCTTTTCATACCTTAACAAAAGAGCCTGCTTTAGCATGTCATAATTTTCCTGATCACCTCTGCTCATTTTTGCAAAAACTTCATAAGCTGCCCCACGAAGTCCCTGAGATAACTTTAAGCTCCACCTTTCTCTCTCTAACCCATACGTGGTAGCTAATAGTTCATATCTATTTATATAGCTCTCAATATCATCGTCTTTCTCAACAAAATGATCTAAATGAAAGTTCATAGCTGAGGTTGAGGCTCCCTGAGTAACCGTAGCATCAGAGGCAAAGGGACTGGCACCATTTTCAGGAGCATGGCCTTGAAACTCAAACTCCCTTAGTCGTAACTCATGTTCCCTTTGTAATCTTTTATCTTCTGCTTCCCTTTCTGCAGCTAATTTCCTCTCTTCCCTTTCTGCAGCTAATTTCTTCTCTTCCCTTTCTGCAGCCAATCTTCTGTCTTCTCTTTCTGCTTCCAATTTCTTAGCCTCTTTGTCAGCCTCAATCTGCAACCTCTTAGTCTCAGCCTCAGCTTCAAACTGTAACTTCTTAATTTCCCTTTCAGCCTCTAACCTTCTTTCGGCTTCTTTTTCTAATCTTCTTTCTTCGCGTTCAATAAATTTGTCACATTCCGTCGTGACATAGGCAACCATAACTTGCCCATCTAATCCTAACTCTTTTGCAGTCTGAACAGCAGCAGATCGAAACTTGGCCAGGTCCGCCATTGTCTATCAGGTAAATTTCTACAATGTCTAACCAACAATTTAATCTCTAAATATATCTAATGGACAACACAGGCACCGTGAGCTCAACCTTATTTAATTCCACCCAAGGATACCTTTTAATTCTTATATTCCCTGAAGTGAATTACCCCCAATATTTTTAATAGGGAAAGATTCAAAATCCCGGACGAGCCCCCAATATATGTGGTGAAGTGGGATGTTATAAATATTTATAGGGGACTTAGTGTACTGACTGAGATCAGCTGTGAAGGTATCTATATCTATTAAGAGTAGTGTATTATAGATAACCTTACTTGCTACCACATATCTATATATCTCAGTCAGAATTATTCTGGAATAGTGTGATGACTACGTTATGTGTCTAGGGTATGTGTATGATGAAGTGTAAGTCACAACAACAGACAGATAAACAATTTAATTTAATCCACTACTCTTGACAACACTGTGACACTCACATACATATAACACTCTATGAGAATATCTTAAGGAGTCACTGATAACTTTTCAAATAACAATATGTATTCATTGTTATCATAAAGGTATATGTGTCCTGATTCAAATACAAAGGAACCAGGAATCACAATCAATTTTAATTACAAGTATATGTACAGACTTTATCAATATGAATATTGTAGTGACATATATTATTAAAAATATCCTATGTGTGTCAGTTGTGTAGTGGTAATATGAGGTAATACTGGTTTTGTTTTGTTCAAGCTCTGTTGGTATTTGTCATCATGACTTCAATAGTTTGTCTTTTGGGACTAGTATTGGAGATGTTCTCAGTTCCTGATATTAAGACAATTAAATTCCCCTCTGAATGTTATTTTTACAAAGTTATTTCAAGATGAGGGGACATAATGTTGAGCTCAGCTGGCCAAATCAGCTTATCTTGCGTGATGGCGGCAGGAAAGGACTCCTCTGCTCGAATTCTCCTCTGGGCTCTGGAGACACCTCACTGATAGCTAAATGGACCAAGGAGTATGCTGTCCGACTCTGGATTCAGCAAAGCTCTGACCAGGTGCTGCTCAGTACCATCAAGACCACGGTCCCTGAAAACAAGAAGGATGTACCTTCTACTTCATAACTAATTGATACTCTAGTTCTACACTGAGCACAATACAACACAAACATTGAGTTCAGAGCGTTAGGCCAACTGTCAGCTTCATCTGAAATACTTTATACCAGTATTTACCTCCTTAATGGTTACTACGCCTCTGCACTTCCAGCATTATTTCTGTCTAATCAATCATCCAGGTGTCAGTGTACTATTTGGCCATTCCATGCCGTTTTACTTCCCTCCGACACCCTCTGTTCAGGCTGGAGCATTATAGGCTTTATCTCCTGTTTGCCACTGAACTACACATATATATACAGGCATAAATTAACAATTTACATTCAATTTTCATTAAAAGATACTGAATGGTTCAAGCTTACCACAATTTCATGGAAATAAACACAGATACGTTGATTAGCAATGAATTCTGGCACAATTACTGGCACAAATTCCCATCTGCTTATGTTCCAGGCTTTTATTTAACAGAAATATGAGCTGGCTTCAACGCACTGTTGCTTTATCAAGATTATTTGCACTAGTGGTCTCGAACTAACGCTCCTAAGTGAGTATATCAGCGAGTCTAGCCAATGAGACCACGTTTCGACAAGTGTTTGAAAAAATGTTACCTTTCCACGTCTCCCCTAACAACGAAAGATAGTATTTATAGTCCGACCAATCGTGGTTAGTCTTTCATTTGTTGCGCTCCAATCAATTTGGAGTTTACAGGGTAGGCTATTTATGTCACGTAAGGTTTTTTCAAACACGTTATAAAAAATTTTATGAGCAGAAATGATTTTATGTTGTCAGGCATCCCCACTATTTTATTTTGGTTATAATTTATTAATTCCTGGACTATTTGCGTAACGTTTTACATATTCTTTGTCAGCAAGCCCTAAGGAACCCAAATATCCAAATTTAAAAGAGCTACGTGGCTGCGTTCAAAATATGTATTTTCTACCTCCTGTTTCGAAGATGTGCTGTCTGGGTAATGTTATGTTTTCAACCGTAAACCCATCTATTGTTATCTTTCCTAATAAGCGTTTTTTATGATTTTAAAACCTAACTCTGGGAAGGGTAGTGAATTTATCACTGTCCGTCTGAAAAAAAGTTAGTGCATGTAGTCTTACACGCGTGATGGCAGCATTTGTGTATCGCGCGAAGCGTGTTGCATGCGTTCCTGATTTTCAGCCCTCCCTTCTCTTTATCCTTTAGTCCATCTGTTCGTTCGTTTTGGTAACGCAGTATAATTAATGTTAGGATTAATTTAGGTCATTACGCAGGGTGCCTCTCAATGTTTTTCCAAGAAATACAGCACACGTTTCATTGAAGAAAGCGGGTATAATACAGTAAGCTTTTACTATCAACGTGAAAGCGTTACAATTTGCAGACGAAGCAGAAAACAAGGGGGATTTCGAGTACCTTCTTTGTGACAGCACTGTTATTTACCATTGCTCTTTTCTTTATTTATTATATGTATTTATTAGGCTTTATATTTACTTGATAATTTATATATGTGGATTAGAATATTCCACGACACACATCAGCGACAGACTGTATGGAATAAAAAGTGTCGCTATTTGCACACAAAAACACGACCTTGAGACGCAGGTGTTCAAATCTACTTAGTAGGGAAGCGAAGGGACATTGGTGGGAGCTGTGTCTAAATATAACTTTTAACGACAAAATTTTGGAGGGGAGAGAAAGGTTGGTTCAAAAATCAAGTACGTTTTTGAAAAAAAAAACAAGTAGAGACGGACAGACTAACAGATAAACATCCATACTTGACTGAAGCATGACTGAAATGACTTTAGGGTAGGAAATTTGAATTTGAAATAAACCTAGGCAGTGATTGGCCACAGACAATCATTTTATCGGCGCTCAGACGAGAAGTGGGGCCATTCCTCAATAGTTGTTCGATGATAGACACAGTATTTTAAAGTGTGGTGATTTCCAAATGAAAGAAAGTGAAATAAGTTCAGGGACGCCATACTATAGCCAGCAGCTCAGCTGAGTTTTGCTAGCATTTCTGTGTTCTTTATTCATAATCTGGTAAGATTGAAATTATTTCTTTGTATATTTTGAATATTGTTTATGTTCGAGTGATTTGATACTGCCATATCATAATCTAGCCTTACAAACAAGTAGGGATTTGCTCTAGACCCCCCGCCCAAGTCAGGGTCTAGGGACCAACAATATACATCAACTCCAGCAAGGGTTAGGAAAGACAGATCAAGTGTTGAGAATAATGAAACATATTACCTATCCACTTTTAGGGAAGGAAACTAATAAATATTTTCAGAATCTATAGTCTTGGAGGACCTATCTGATGTAAAACCACCATGGTAAATGTGCTGTTTGGTCAGAGAGATCTGACCTGTCTGTATGATGTGGTTGTTGTGTCCGTGTTGTGTCCAGACGTGGGTAGAGAATAGAATTTTGACACATAGCCAATACTTTGATTGCAGAGCTGTGAGTTTCAGTTGTCAACAAGGCGGTGTCCATTCAGTTGGTGATTTTACTCGAGTGTATCTGTGCAGTACGTTGTGACAGAGACCACTATTATTGCCCGCCAGCACGGAGAGGTGGGACCACCAGATTTCAGCACCAGAGCTACATATGCAAGTTGAGTGAGCCTCTGGTCTGCTGGAAGTTCACCAACGCCTTTTAGTTACTAATACCCCATAAAATTCCTGTAATTTACTGGACACTGTGTAGTCAATATAGACAGGTGTGATGAGGCCACCCCAACAGCACAAGCATTAACTATCCTCCCAAGTAGATGACTACTAGAACATTTTAATAAAACTAACTAGTCTAGTACTTATATATGTACACTCTTGCATTTATTATGTAACATTCCATGCATTTCTTTCATAATTTTTAAATCCTTTTTTTTTTTTTTTTTAAAGTTCTGGTCAACATAAAACTTGATCCAGAACAAATAAATGTAATATAATTCTATCAAAAATTTTACACTCTTGAGTTAGTTCAGTGTATTATAATATTTGTTAAATATTATTAGTCTGCTTAAATATCTGTGGGTGTATCTATAACTATCACACCACATTACATATCATTACCCTAGACATTTTACATAGCTACATTCATTAAGAAAAAAAATTGAGTGTGAGGTCGTAGTGGTAGCAAGAAAGGCCTTCTGACAATTCACAACTACATTTTATCTCAGGAGCCTTCACAGCTGGCCTCATACATTACATTTAGTAATATCACCATCATACAATACCATCAAACCCACTACATACTATACCACTCGGAACATGCACACTTCATAAGCTCATTCACTATTCTTGAACTCCCTAAGGAGCTGAGGCCTTTAACAAACGCAAGCCAAGTCCTCCTATCATGTGCGATTAGCTCAGCGTCTTTCCATGTCATCCACTTGTTTGTCATTTCTGTCCCCATTTCTCTTCTCCATGTTTTTTTTCGATCTATCTCTACTTATCTTACGCGGGCAATTACAGAAGAAGGGCTGTCTGGTAACGCTAACTACAGGTTTCATCAATGTGCGTTCAATCCATCTCTCGTGTCTACTTCTCATCTCTTGTAGCGAAGAGTAAAGAATGAGTGAATGATTCATGCGACATTGTTCTTTCATTCATTCACGACATTGTTCTTTCATCCAATCATTAATTTCAATTCTTTGCGAAGCACAGGCTTTCAATCATTTTACGCAAAGCTGTTCTGTTTTATGCTACCCATTCAAATTTTTTTCGCTGTGTTCTTTACCTTTACACCTGTCTCCATTTTTGTTCTCCGAGTGTGTTTCTCCCTGTATATCCAAAACAGGGACTTTCTTGTAATGCTATCGGCTAGTTGTCGCAGCTTGTGTCATAATCAGTGCTTACGCATTATCCCAACTTCTTGTTCCACTGATATTTGTCTCACTATTTCCATCGTTTCTACGCTTGTCTTATCAAACCATATTAATCCATCTATTCTGCTCAGCCACCCTTGTTTGAAAGTGATATTTCTCTGGTCTTTCCCATCATGTCCACAATGGTCATGTCATTTAGTTTTAATCCATCTATTATTATTAACAACCTATATTTGACAGCGACAGTTCTTTAACTGTGATATGCATTCCCGAGAGCGATAAGAAATATTGGTGATGAGGGTGATGATATTAATATTATGATAACAGTCATAAATATTCAGTCCTTCATATGAATAAAACGGACAATCCAATCAAATCTTCTCACTGAATACTGGGATGAACTTTCTTTACACGATTCTTTTACTAGAAGGTTCCAGACAGCATTGTGATAGTAGGGCAGAGTGCACTGTAAAAAAAGACGATTACCTAGGAGCCATGACGTTTGGCCATACACTGGAGAGTGTGATCTGAGAGTAGAAAACGAACGAGCCAACAAAAATATTGAATAGTCAGGGTGAAAAAGATGTTCTGTTATCGCTTAAGTTTCTGCCATGAACAACAGAGCTGTAACCAGATGCAAAACAAAATGAAAGTGTTAGATGAGAGGTCTCAACAAATGGGTCTGAAAAACAATAGGGAGAAAACAAAGATAATGAGAATAAATGCAGGAAACGATAACAGTATTGTACTTGAAGAAACATCACTACAAGATCTATAATCATACATATACATTGGCAGTAGCTGGAGGGGCAAACAAGGATTCTTCTTCTTCAAGTAGGAGACCATGTCTCTGCAGAACTTCCTGTCTCCAGTACAATTTATCAATTCTGTTGTTGACCTTTCATGTCACGATGTCAAACTGTCCAGTATTTGCTCTCTTTGTCTTCCCCTATCTCTTTTTCATTTAATGTTACCTGTTGTTACGATGTATTAAAGCTTTCCTCTTCTTATAACATACCTAAAAGAATGGATTGCTTCTTTCTAACTTGCGAAATAAGTTTCCTTTGCGCATTGGCCTCTTTCAGGATATCCTCATTACTCTTTTTGGCTGTCCATGGTATTTTTAACATTCTTCTGTTAAATCACATCTCTGTGGCCTCTAGTGCTTTCCCTACTTTTTTACTAACTGTCCATGACTCACACCCATACGTTAGGATTGGTTCTATAAAACACTGAAGCACTCTTCAGACAAGGATAGGATAGCAAAATAAGAATACAAAAGGCTACAGGAGCTGTCATTGCATTGAGAAATATATTTTGAGAAAAAAGAAAGAAAATCTAACGTAAAAATCAGAATCTTAAATTCAAATGCAAGTCAACCTTATTGTATGGCTCTAAAACATGGAGAACAACAAAAGCAACAGGCAGAAAAAAACTTTCATAAATGGATGCTTGCGTAGAATAGAAGGACAGAAGTGGTATGACAAGATCACTAATGTGAAACTGATGACAAGCTCACTAATGTGAAACTGATGACAAGATCACTAATGTGAAACTGATGACAAGATCACTGATGTGAAACTGATGACAAGATCACTAATGTGAAACTGATGACAAGAACCAGACAAGCGCCATTGGAACAAGAGATGAGAAGAAGACGCAGGCGATGGATAGGGCACACATTGAGGAAACTTGTTGAAGGTATTACCAGGCAGTTCTTGTTCTGGAATCTATAGGGTAAGAGAGGCACAGAAAGACCAAGGAATGCATGGAGAACAGAATTGGAGACAGACATGAAGAAGTCATGAACAGACCTTGAGCTGATGGCACGGGACATTAAGACTTGGCATAAGTTTGTTGAAGGCTTATGTTCCTTGGGGAGCTGAAGGCTGAGGATGATAATAACAGAGCAGCTGACTAATTATAAGTAAAACCATAACAAATATAATGATATTTGCATGATAACGACTTATACAGATGAAGGTCATATTTTATAAGCAACTGTTACAACGAAAGTCATAGTAATTAATGCAAGTAAAGTAATACTGAAAAAAATATATATTAGACTTTTACTTAGGGCTTGCTTATTCAAAAAATTCTCATTTCATTCGCAACGCTAAGAAAGAGAACAAAGATTAGAAGATGAAAAATAACAATAATGCTTAGAGGAAAATAAAGTAAGATCTCTAAATTTTAGAAGAAATACTGCCTGCACAAAAGTATTATTATTATTCTAACTGAATGCACTGCGTTCAGAGATCATATCTCGCACATAAAGGGTAGAGGAAAATATTACACACCACACATTCTTGTAAAATATTAACCATTTAAGTTTCAATATTATTGTTTCAACTTTTCACAAATATGATAGAATTAGATAAAGCTTTGGTGTTTGAACTTACATAGCACAGTTCAGGGTTGCTTTTAGGTAAAATGTCTTCTTCTTCGTACTTAGCTCGATCAATAGGTTCGATGTGTGTTTATGCAGTCATTATTGATTTTATGCGCTTCACTTGATGTACATTGTGCATATAAAAATCCTGCCTTGTACGTATTGTGGAAGTCAATACGCTATTCAGTAATAGCTATATATAAATAAGTAAGTAAGTAACGTACTTAACAGATAACTATTACTGAATAGCTTGTTGATTTCCACAATAAATTCGAGGCAGGATAACTAGTTATATGAGTGTTAACTACATGTCTAGCAGTTGTTAGTGGCTGCTGTAATTCAGGTGAAAAATAGAAATTTCATCTTCACTATAACAATACCGAAATGGGACCATACCGCGTGCTGCTTTTAATGGTGCCTTTATTGCATTTCGCAGTCTAGCTCTCTGAACTCCTTCCTGCCCGTAGTCATGGCTTCACATAAGAATAAAGTACACGAAGTACTATTTTTGTAGTGCCTAATTTGTAGGGAACGGGCTGATCACCCGTTTGCCAGTCACTTCGATTACGGAAACAACAACAAATGGGTTGATTTGCCGTTGCCCTAAAGACGCCACTAGGCGTGATGGGAAACAATGGCAAAGAAAACCTATCTGCTGTTGCCCTAAGACGCCACTAGGCGTAATGGCCACTGACTGCTTTGACGGTCGGTGGCTAAGGACAGAAGAAGAAGAAGAATTTGTAGGGAGGATAGTGTGATTCACTTCCGTAGCTAGGCGGTGTTGCCGTTCGGATGGTCCTGGGTTCGATTCTTCGGCGAGCCTTTCACTTGTGTTTTTTTTTTTCTGTTGTCTAGTTTTCTACTTCTTTATTTCTCACGAGTGCCTGAAACATAACTTTATGCGTGTAACATTTATTTACTTCACATAAGAAGAGTGCTAAATTTCTAAGAGGCGTTTGCCTCGTTTTGGGGAGACGCGCCTCGTTCAAAGTATACACAAGGTCTGCCGGTTTTATTAGGTCTTGTATAACGTTACTAAGAGGAGTTTCACTATCTTTCTTCATGATGTCTGCAAGTAACGAACACATGCCCTACTAAAGGAGGTAATCATTAAATAGTTAAAATTGTTTTTAAAAATCACCAATACAAAAGCGCGTTAGTAGCTTAATTGTTAGAACGTATGTCTTTACAGCAAACGTTCTACGTCTGATTCCCTGCAGAGATTTATTTGAAAATATATTCTATTTAATTTTTTATTTCAGTCATCTGTCTTCAGTGTTTATAAATATGTGTGTGTTAATTGTAGTTTCTAAGTCTCTGTATGTGTTGATGATTTTACTTACTCGAAGGAAGGTGAAAGGTAGAAGGAAATGGAAAGAAAGAAATTTAATAGACTAGAAACTGTGCTATTCTCAGAACGTGAGGCAAAAATAGCAGACTATAATTCTTTTCAGTCATTTCTCGACGGGTTACTTGCTAGTTGTTACAGAAACAAAGTCCAGTTACTCATTCCACAAGTAGGGCCCTTTGTCAGTTCTTCTTTATTTCATTCATCATCGTAGAAAGTTTCTCTTGATGTACACTATGCAATCTGGAAGAGCGGAAGCCGCTTCGGCCATTTGAAATACTTCGGCTTATCCGAAATTCTTCTTATCATGTGTTTCTACCAAAGACGACGTCTGGTTGGGACCTACAAGATTGCTTCGAAATTCGGCTTTAACGAGTTCCGCTTATTCGGACTGCAGTGTATTTGAATCATTTTTTCGATCCATGGGTACATCACTTGTATCAGTTCACTCACAAGAGGCATTTATATATGTTCTCAAGAAGATGAAATTGGCCAGATATATAAAGGTGGTCATAAAGTCCTGTGCGGTTTAAAATTTTAATAACTAAAGTTATACAAACAATAGAACGATTCAGTATAACAACATATAAAAGCTCAATTATTATAGTTATATCGATAAAAATGGGATCTTTATGTACTTTTATTTGCAGATATCGGATTACTCCAAATGGCGACAATTGAAGAAAAGGATGTATGCTTTTGTTTGCAGAACTAAAATTAGTTACAGCTGTGAAAAATAAGTGTGCTACTCATTATGGAAAAGATAACTCTATTAAAAACCCAATAAATAGGTGGATGAAAACGCTTAAAGAAACAGGGTCAGTTAAAGACAAATCCCGACCTGGGAGACCCCTAATTAGTGAGGAGACTGCAGTGAATTTGTTTTGTTTTGGACTTCTCGTAAAAGCTTCCGCGACTTCAGTCACAGTCTTCTAACAAATTTAACCAGGACTTTATGACCACCCTGTATATATATATATATACAAGGGGCTTGACATAAGTCTTGGGCCTGACCATGAAGGACATGTCACAGAGAGCTGAAATTTTGTATAGTGTGTTTATTCCTTTTCAATATAGTCACCGTCTGAATTGACACACTTCTGCCATCTCTGCTTGACCTTGAAAAGACCTTGGGAGTAAAACACCATATTTTTCAAACTAAACCAGTCATCACATCCCAGTATAACTTCTTCATCGCTGTCAAAATGATGTCCTTTTAGCAGTTTTTTAAGATTTGGGAATAGAAAAAAGTCTGATGGAACCAAATCTGGAGAATAGGGTGGGTGTGGAAGAATTTCAATATTCAAATCGTTGGCTGCTAGCTGCACAAGCCGTGCTTTGTGAGAGGGCGCGTTGTCTTGAAGCAAAGGAAGATTTTGAGTGCGCGTTATCCCTCGTTTCCTGGTCACAACCTTTCTTAGTTTGGTGAGAAGATCTGCATAGGACTGTCCATTAACTGTGTTGCCACGAGGCAGATAATCTTTCAACAGGACACCTTTGGCGTCCCAAAAAACAGTCAGCATCACTTTTCCTGCAGATTTCTGCGCTCTCGGCTTGACAGGTGTTGGGGAGCTGCACTTAAACTGTTGACACCAGTTTTTTTTACCGAGGACAAAGAATCACGAAACACTGGTTCCATCTCCCTGTGTATTTCTGTAGGTGTTTTTCCCTGAAACATCAGAAATCTTATCACAGCTCTGGCCTCCTTCTTTTCCATTGTTTTGTCAAATCTTTGGAGCAGCAGATCCGGTCAATAGGTTACATTGCGCCGTGCACCGTAGCTGGAAAGCCCATTGAAGAAACACACGCGTTCTTCACACATTCAGTGCAAATATGATGAACTTTAAATGTGCAGAGTTTCATCTTCCTCCTGTGACTCCTTCACGGTCCAGCCCAAAACTTATGTCAAGCCCCTTGTATATATATATATGCTTATTTCTCTATATCGTCTGGTCAAAACGGATGTAATTGTTGTATGCACAAAAACCTTCTGACATCTTGTAAAACATTTACTATTCTGAAAGGTGACACATTTATGAGAATACACTGTTTAAACTCTTTTCGCTATCACTCTGTTGCAGATGTTGTCCGTCAGACTCGTAAAATAAAAAGTGAGCACTGTTTATAATTGTGGCTTATGAGTTATTGTACAGATCAGTATTTTTAAACTATATGCCATGAGCAGCTCTTACTTCTCGTCACACTATTTTCCGGGAACATTGCACGTAGAGCTAAGGCATAGGTAGTTCTTTTCATAGACTGTCAGTTTCAGATCAAGACGTCTCTCTTATATGCAACTGAGGTGATAGGTGACTTAATTCAATGAGTATATCATACTTTACGATGTCTACGACACATCCTTGGTATTTCGTGGAAGGACAAAGTGACCAATGTCGAGTTGCTGTCATGTACTGGCGTTCAAAGTATGTATTTTTTTTTCTTAACCAGCGGCACTTGGGCTTTCAGCGCTTCGGCCCAATGGAAGATGGTCGCATCCCTATAGATATCTTCTACGGACAACTGATAGATGACAAATGTTGGACGACCGCAGCTGAGGTTCAAAGATGTGTGCAAGCGAGACACGAAGATACTGGACATAAATTCAGCAACCTGGGAAGATGTAGATGACGATCGCACCAAGTGGCAATGCTTCCTACGGTGCCACCTCAGATTGGGGAAAAAATAAGGTCTCACAACAAGCAATCATGACTGAAGGGGCTACTACTTTATACCCAAGCCCATTACAAGGTTTTACACGTTGAGTGTACTTTATATGCCTTGGAACTAAAATTTCTTCTACTTTCTTTCTCTCTTACGAATACCCGCTATTTATCTATATTTATTTAATTATTTACTACTCTACCTTTCAAGTTTTTGTGAAATAATCTTTTGCGTGCCTGAAATGCTTTAGGAGAGTTCTCTAAGTGTTAACATTTATCTCCTACAGTTCTCACATTCTACTATATCCATCGTATGGTAAATACTTTCCAAACTTTCTTAAATTTTTGATCTAATAAAAAAAAAACACAATCCATTTGCCGTGACTGGTCTTTTAAACCTTTATTTTTTAACTAAGAAAAACATATCAAGGGGTGGGGGTTGGTCTCCGAGACGATAATTTTAATGTGAATACATTGAATAAAAATGTAACCATCAATTAGTAATACCTTCACGTTTTGTTGTGTGTCATTTTCTGTTACTTCCAGTTTATGATTACAGAAACACCAAGCTATCAAGTCAGGAAATGTTTTTCATTTCTTCAGTGACAACTCCAAGGAAACGAAAGCAGCCAACATTTGTCTTGAGGAAATCTTCCTTCTGTCCTCCTAGTCCCGTAACTACGGTGCTACGTTGCAGCATTATCTCCTGTTCAGAGTTTTCTTATTCAATCATTTTGTAAGATTTTAATTGCTTAATCATGCAATTTTATTGCTGTCGCTGTGCTATGATTAAGTGGTCAACAAGATCCTTGACAAATGATAATTGTTCAGCATCTCCAGAAAGTTACCATCGCAAATAGCTTACTATGTCGGATGTTTTGCTGACGTTTATTATTCAACAATCGAGACCCTTCTTGAGGTTATTATGTACTGTTGTTTGAGCGCTTCTGTTCCTCATTTCATACGATACGTCGTCAATGATGAATTAGCTTACCCTTATTGAGGTCACTGAGATCTCGAAGCTTAACACCGCAAGGGAAATCAGTGAATGGTGTATTTTTTATATTATCTTTGTTTGTTTGCAATCTGACATGTTGTACAAAAGACCCTTTTTCTGGTGAGTCCAAATGTTTAGCATTCATGACATCCAGGGCTGGGAATTCTAATGGATCCAGCATTTCTCTGAAAAATTAATGTTATTTTTATTAATAATTTTTCTTAGAACTCATATCTGTTTAGCTTTGGTGTCACCATAATTGCCAACTTTAGAATTTACTAGCTTTTCGGAAAACTTAATACATACATGTTTCTGTGATCCAATTCCCACCATGTAAAGTTTACAGTAAATGCTGCACCAAATTAGTATATTCTGTACAATTAAATATTTAATGTGAACTATTCATACTACTACACTCCGAATTATGAATCTTCGAATGACTAAAGCAGTTCCCTGAACTCTAACAATATTACGGAATTTGATACACTCCCCTTAGAAAATGACATTTTAAAACATTTGAAAGTTCATGATTTTTCAGTGATGTAAGAAATTAACGAAGAAATAGCTCGCAAACACATGGGACAGCACTCCAGGTTGTTTGTCTGCATCATCATCATCATGTGACGTATTCTCTCCAGAATGTTGTCTCCATTACGGCTGCATCTTCCAAAGTCATGTTCAGACTCTCTGTGATGTCCTGGATCCACCGTCGTCTAGGTCGACCCCTTACCCTTTTTCCAGAGACTATGCCTTCCATTACCAATTTTTCCAGACTATAATGTCTTTTTATATGACCGAAGAATTTCAGCTTCCTTATTACGATGGTATTTAAGAGCCAATATTCCTGTACGTTTAGTGAGTGCAGTACTTCTCTGTTGGTCTTTTTTTCTGTCCAGGGTATTCTCAACATCCTTCTGTAGCACTTCATTTCGAATGATGTAATCTTTTTTTGCAACTGTTTTATTGAGTGTCCAAGTCTCGCAGCCGTATGTTGCTACTGGAAATATACATGCTCTGATCAGTTGTAACTTTGTTTCTTTGCTTGTGCCTTGCCATAGATTTTTCATCTGTATTAGTTTATGTGAAGCAATTGCAAGTCTTCTTTTAATTTCTACTGCACAGTCCCCAGAGCTGTTGATGATTCATCCTAAGTATTCAAATTCATTAACACCTACCAGTTCTTTGTTATCAATTTCAATTTCTGGTTTGATCTTTACTTTGTCTGTTGTCAATACTTTGGTCTTCTTGGTGTTTAGGTATAGATTCTGGGCCTCGCTGTGATTTTTAGTTGACAGCGTTAATTGTTCAAGTCCTTCTGGGTTGGTCGATAGGAGGACTGTGTCGTCAGCATATCTGATTTCCTGGATCTGGTACCCGCCGATGTTGAATGGGTCATACTCTGTGTGTTCTTGGTCATCTCTTACGTTCCTCATGATATTCTCGGCATAAATGTTAAACAGGTAGGGGGAAAGGGTACAGCCTTGTCTTACTCCTTTCTGTACTTCAAACCATTCTGACGTTTCTCCATCTATTCTTACGGCTGCCTGTTGTTCTTGATACAGCAGTGCATATTGTGTGCATATTGTTTTATAATATCGGTATTTCTGATTTTATTAACAATGAGTGGTTAAACCACATCATAAAAGCAAGGCTGAAAATACCCCCCCCCCCCCCCCAAATAAAAATAAAAAATAAAAAATTGTGCCAGTCAAACAATGAAATGTGTGCTTCACTATAACAGATCCTTAAGCTACCAACTATAGACAATCACCGTTTAAAAACATGTGAGATACTCAAAACGTTTAAATTATTTCCTGATTTCTGTCTTCAAAATCAATGATGTAACCATCACGCGAAGTCATTTGTGCCACGTTTGGAAACAGTCGCTATTTCTAAAGACTATTCAATTTTGACAATGAATAGAGAAGAGAAAAATAATAACAACAATATTTGGGATCAATGGCATTTTGGAGATTCTTAGAATCGTAGTAGCGATATACTTAGCTAATATAAACGTGAGAAACGTCTTATATAACCCTTAAAATGTTTCTGGCGCGAGAAACGAGGTGGGAAGAGTTTTTGTAATTTTCCTTTGTGCGCGGTTCGTTTCCAAACTTCTATTCACTTTTATATAAAAATAAAACAGTGAACGACTTTTTAAACTACACGTGGATTTAGTATTCGCAAAAAGCATCGTTAGCATAAGGCCGTCCCTAAATGCCATGATAGATCGATTAAAATTATTGCAAGCCATAAGAACTGGCTTTTTGTCTGCAGAAAAATGAATGACTGAGGAGTCAGGAAATGGATTAAATATTTTAAAAATTGCATTCCGGTCTGTTCTGGACTTGTGACAGTCATAATCATGTATAGTAATATTCAGGTGACTATATAACTGTCAACAACATGGCCAGTAATAGTTTTTTGACTATATATACATACATATATATATATATATATATATATATATATATATATATATATATATATATATATATATATATATATAGTGACAGACGAACTTAGCTGACCCTGATTGACCCTGAAGCGTTGGATGATATAGTACGACCCTTTGTAACGACCCCTTCGTATAGCATCAGTGCCCCCGAATATATTGTAACTTTTCGTCAAACGGGATTTTTTTTTTCACCTGGACTCATTAGCTATGCAACCTTTCCACGCAGATGGTCAACACGTTTGCTGATTAATATGTGGACAGTTTATCTACCGTTCATTCTGGTCATCGCATTGATTTAAGGAGAGATTAAATCACGCCCATGGACATCTCCTGAGCAATCATATGCAGGTATTTTCATTAACTTGGCCAGTAGAGGGCGTTGCCAGCATCAAACGATAGTAGTGACCACGATCAAAGACACTGGGGGAGATCTCAGGAAGGACTGGCGGCATGCTATCAAAGGCAGTAGTGGTCCCTGAAACGAGCGACGCAAGTTTCCTGCCGGTATTTCGCATCTCGGTGTTAAACACGAAACCGATCGCAGTAGGAGCGAACGGGAAAGCCGGCGCAAGCAGCGAGCGAAGATACGAGAAACCAGGGGCGGCTTCTCTCTTTCGTCTGGCGGTCAGATCCCCAAAAGTCTTCTGAGATAAAAAAAAAGTTGTCAAAATTTCTCATGTCCCCCCAATATTGCATTCCAGTTGTAGATATACAGACCATGAAGAAATGAAGGTTATCACTCGTTGGCCAGAACGTGACAGAAGTACTAGCGATATTGAAATCTTGTTATAGATTTTCCCCTGGATTTTCGTATATATTTGCAGTGAAATTCTATTCTGTGCAAAACGGTAAAATATAACTGTCTAGTGATCAGTGGTCTAGTTCATTCATTCTATTTCACTGGATATTGTGTTAATTTAAATTTATTAAATTAAACCATCTCAATAGTCCCCAGTTGTAAATGTAATGTTATTTCCAAAAATAATAGAGGCTTAAATGTTAAAGTAACTTTTAAAGTCGCGAAGGAATTTATAATTAATAAATTTAGTTAAGTCCTATATATACATAGATGTGTGTTTTAACCATTAGAACTCGCGCAGTGTTTTACCTAATACAGAATTAAATACGCGAGGGTATATATATATAGATAGTCTTAACGGGGAATTCATCGCGCTTTAGAATGTTATTTGATTTTTCGGTAAATTACATGTCTTTTTCTTTCATACAGAGTGATCGTAACCTTTGCGATCCCAGCATAAAGAAAGCAATAGAGAAATCATACAGAGTCCTTTTCAGACTCGTTTCTTAACTTCCAGATATATTGATGGAACATTTTTAAATATAATTCTTGTGGCGGTCCGATGCGACCTAGCTATCAATTACATGAAAGAAAGCACCCCCAAAAACTTTTTTTAAATAACTCATCAAATTTAATTACAATCTGTAATATAAACTGGAAGATGAACAGTGCCAGTAGCGATAATTTATTTACGGCTCTACTGTGAGAGAATACATATTTACCTGACTATGACTGAGCCTAATTTTTCCTCATTGGATTTAAACCATACCGGTCAGTTGCTATCATCACGCCTTGAAGGAATTTTACCTCCAGCAGCGAAATTAAAGAGACCTCATTTTCACCCCTGTATTGAATTGTGTCAGTGCCATCCCATAGACTCCTTTTATATAATAAAAACATAATAACTCTGAGTCTTCAAGTCCGGCGATTAGTGGGAATATTCGCTATCAGCAAACCTCGCTACATCTGGGGCGGGACATCGAAGTACTAGACATTTTCACGTGTCAAGAGTAATTGTTGTTTATATAATTCTATGGATTGTCTGAGACTGCAATCGGTAAGTGTGTGTGTGTGTATATGAGTGTGGATCCTCACGCGCGTGCATGAATGACAGGAAATCTAATTGTTTTTGCAAACCATTTGTTAACTTGCCTACCGGGCGATACATTTTCTGTATACCCCGCATTGTTCCTTTAAGTGGGATATTTTGTTAAATCTGTTTAACCCCCTCCCTTTCAATTGCTTAGTAAAGGGAAGAACAATTTGGGATAACAGGTTTTTTTCTACCACCCATACCTAGTATTGTAACCCCTATTTCAGAGTAATTAACTTCACTGTTAGGTTACATTACCTATGTTCCTGATAACCATCTATCTTTGGACTGGGTTCATCTTTGTCTAATAAGCGGGAAGGGCTTAGTCGATACCAATCTTCTTCACCCCCTCCCCACCTTGTTATTTGCATTTTCTGTACTTATGATACTTTTATGTAACACTTGATATTTGTTTGTGATTTGATTTTTTCTAGGTTAATAAACATCATAAACCTAGTTAGCACTGTTTTGGAAATACCCAAAGCCCAACATTTCCCCTATTTGTTTAATATAGTTGTATCCACGTGCGTCTGTGTGTTTGAAGCACCAAATCAGTGTGAGCGCACATGTGTATCTGGAAACTGGCAAATAATTGTTTGACCAGGAGAGTCTGAAGAGAAGATTGAGAGAAACGATTTGTCGTAAATAAGTCTGTCTTTACTCTCCTCCAGCACTCTGTGGAGCAACTATTTTACTCGGTAACAATTTCTATCACTGAGCTTTTCACCATCATTCTTCACTCTAAACAGGACCACTATTTCTAAGACTCTTTCTCTCAAAATAGATTTACGACATATATATATATATATATATATATATATATATATATATATATATATATATATATATATATATATATATATATATATATATATATATATATATAATCTCAACCCGTAACCCGTCATGGGTCGTAGGGGTGTAGGGGTATCATGGTGGAAGCATCAGCTGACAGGGTCCTCTACTGCTCTCTATCCTCAGCAATGCGTCCAAGTGTAAAAAAACCGTGCCCTGCCCATTCTTTGATGTTATCAGCCGAGGATTTTCTTTGCCTTCCTCTTCTCCGTTTACCTTCGACTGTTCCCTGGAGGATCGTTTTCGAAAGGGAGTCATGACGAGTTACATGCCCAAACCACGCAAGCTTTCGACGTTTCACTACTGACAAAAGTAGTTCTTGGTGGCCTGCATAGGTGTTTATTTTATCTCTGCCATAGACATTTGTTTTGTGCTCTTTATAGCAAATGCGCAAAATTCTTCTATAACATTTATACTCGAAAGCCTGAATCCTTCGCTCCGTATCTGCAGTGAGTGTCCAGCCCTCACACCCATACAAGAGAATAGATAATACAAGTGATTTGTATAATTTGATCTTCACAGGAAAACTGATGTTACTTTTCCAGATCGCATTCAGCCTTGTCATGGCAGCTGAGGCCATCTCAAGTCTTGTCTTGATTTCCTTACTTGATCTTCCATCACTACATATAGTAGACCCGAGATATTTAAAGGTGTTAACTTCTTCTAACGTTTGCTCGTTTAACGTAATGTTGGTCGGAACATGTTTCTTATGGCTATTCACCAATATCTTGCTTTTTTTTATATTAATTTCCATCCCATACGTTCTTGTTACTTTCTCAAATTTAGAGGTAAGGTCTTGAAGTTCTGATTCTGTTCCAGCTATAAGATCGATATCATCAGCAAAACGTAGATTGCAAAGAGGTCGGCCTCCAATCGATATGGTTGTTTTATAATCATAGAGAGCCTCCTGCATAATATGTTCTAGATATATATTAAAGAGCACTGGGGACAGGATACATCCCTGACGAACTCCTACAGTTGTTTTGAAAAATTCTCCAATGTCATTGCTTGCAAAAACTGCACTGCTTGCGTCCTTGTGATTCAATGATATCTATGATGTTGGTATCAAAATTGAATTTTCTCATTATTTGCCATAAGCCTTCATGCCAGACTCGATCGAAGGCTTTTGTGAAATCGATGAAGTTATGGTATAAATCGCGTTGATGCAAAAGATGTTTTTCGATCAGTAATCTAATATTGAAGATTTGTTCTGAGGTACTTCTTTTGGTCTAAAGCCAGCCTGTTCCTCGGACAAGATTTCTTCTGATTTCTGTTTTATTCTGTTCAAAAGTATCCTTAACATCACTTTACTTGGATGACTAATAAGGCTAAAGGTTCTGTAATTCTTGCACATTTTTAGATTTCCTTTCCTTTCAAAGCGGTATTATTAATGTCCACTCTTTTGACCATTTTTTAGTACTCCATATCTTCTGGCAAATTGTTGTCATGATTTTTACTATATCTGGTACTCCATATTTCAAGAGCTCTGCTGGGATATTATCCACACCCGGTGACTTCCCTCCTTTCATCGAACATATAGCCTCTTCCACTTCTTCCCGTAATATTGCTGCATTTCCGAATTCCCTGTTTTCACACTTAATGTTGTTTAATATGCTATAGTCAGTGTCGAGTTTACAGTTATATAATTCTTTACAATATTCTGTCCACCTTCTCATTACAGCTGTTTTTTTCATTGAGCAGAGCCCCATTGCTATCTTCTATGACAGTTACCCTGGGCTGTTGGGGTTTTGATAGTTTTCTTATTGTGTCAAAAGCTGCCTTCCTGTTACCCTTTATTAGCCCCGTATTAACGAACTTACATTGATCAGCTACCCATTTTTCTTTGGCCTGTTTTATATATATATATATATATATATATATATATATATATATATATATATATATATATATATATATATATATATATATATATATATATATATATATATATATATATATATATATATATATATAAAAATATATAAATAAATAAATAAATAAATAAATAAATAAATAAATAAATATATATATATATATATATATATATATATATATATATATATATATATATATATATATATGTATATATGTATATATGTATATCTATATGTATGTATATCTATATGTATGTATATCTATATGTATGTATATATCTATGTATGTATATCTATATGTATGTATATCTATATGTATGTATATCTATATGTATATGTATATATATGTATATATGTATATATATGTATATGTATATATATGTATATATAGATATACATACATATAGATATACATACATATAGATATACATATATACATATATACATATATACATATATACATATATACATATATACATATATACATATATACATATATACATATATACATATATACATATATACATATATACAGATATACATATATATATATATATATATATATATATATATATATATATATATATATATATATATATAATATATATATATATATATATATATATATATATATATATATATATATGTATATGTATATATATGTATATATATGTATATATATATATATATATATATGGGAGTCGCGCTGGTATAATGGTTACCACACTGCGCTAGCGATCAGGTGTTCATGGTTCAAGCACGGGCGCGGGCATTTCTAGGAGTGTCATCGACCGGGATTTTGTCTGAATAACATGAACGGCTCCTGAGATAAACCCTCTGCGAATGGGTAGGAGCGAAGCGCCTGACCGGGTTGGAAGGAAAGTCCACAGGCTCCCCAGCCTCGCAATGACATGTCATTGGGCCGAAGGGCTGAAAGCCAAAGTGCCGCTGGTTGTTTTTAAGACAATCTGTGACTCATAAATATAATCAGTAATTGTTTGTAAGACTGTCTGGGACTGTTAACAGTATGATCAGTAATTGTTGTATGACAGTTGTCGTACAGATAGGTTGTGAGTTATTTTTGGCCCGTCTGAGTAGAGTGGATGGTGATAGGTACGTGAGAAAGGTGTGAGAAATAGATTTCACGGGTGGTAGCTTAAAAAAGATATGTCTCTAGAATGAGTAAGTTTCTCTATTCCAGCCTATCTATACGACTGTAATTTAGTACAAGACAACCTTGCCCTCCTCATTCATATAAATATAAGTTTAGCTACACACACACACAGCTATGTGACAACAAGACACACAAACGTGAAAAACTACGGTTAATTGGGTATGGGTCTGACCAGCATACAAAGTTAAGTTTGTTGTTTATTATCATTAAACTTGACAACACCAATTATATAAAGAAAAGATCAAACAAATCAGATTTTCATACATATGAAATAACAAAAATAGATGCACCCTCCCTCTATGGAGAAAAGAACCCCAAGTTAATAACCCAAAGGTCTAAGGTAAGCACTGTGATACAGGGTAAACAGTAGAGTAAACAAAGTCTGACTCTATAAGTACAGTAAAGTAAACAAATTAGGCAAATCCAGAGTTGGTAAAATCTCTGTAACAAAGAAAAATATTCACTCTCTCTCTTGCAAACAGTGGCCACTCTCTCTCACTCTTACCTCCTAGGAAATATTCCTTGGCGTACACTATCCTGTTCAATTCCCACATTGGCCCCAGTTCATCCCCTAACAACAACTTTTGAGGGGAACGCCAAATCTGGTAGTTTTTCTAGCTTACAAATGTTAATGTAAATAGTCGCTGAAAGAACGTGCTCTTGTGGTTCACAATTAAAAACAGGCAAATACTTCCAGTATCGGAAGACGTCTGGTTGCAAAAATGTTACAATGATAAATGATGATAATCATATCGGCTGACTCTATGTTAGAGTGTCGATTCTGAAACAGCGTTAATTTCTGGATGCTTCGCTTGAATACGATTGTCAGAAGTCGGGAATAAATGTTATCTTTTGTACACCGCAGTGGGCTGATAAAATTTTAAAAAATATTGCTGGGTTTGGTAAGTCCAGTTAAATTACTTTTAGTGTCAGAACTGTTCTCATGTATTTTTGGTGCGTACGCTTGTAATGAAGATCGGAACCGCTGAAACCAATTTGAAGCACAGGTAACTATAGCACGTTTCACTAGCTTTGCCCAACTTCAAATGTAATTATCTGATTAACCGTCTAACGTATTAATGCCATTTTTTGCATACGATGTTATATTGGGTTAGACCCAACAAATATATACTTTATATCTGTGCATCTTGTCCAGTTCCCACAAACGGATGAAATCATTTGATCTTTGTCGGCATACTAATTATTGTGTATCGAGAAAAGAAATTTTACCACTTCAGTCACAGATTCTGTGAATTGAATAGGCATAGGCGTGTCTACTATTACAATAATGTGGCCATCACGTTTGCATATGAATACCTGTTGAAGATGATTTCTTAAATGATCTGCATGGGAGATACTCGTGACATTGTTTGTCATTGACATTTAATGCGCTACCAAACTGGACCTTCATTGATCTGATTATTTCAATAGGTATCACCACTTTGCGGTTCATAAATATCATAATGGAAAGTTTCTCCTCTACTGTGCTTGTAAATAACGGTAAGGTCATCTTGAAAGAAATTAAACTTCATCCGAATCATAATCAGATGTCTCTGAGAAATTGATAATCAATCTCGGCTGAATGAAGGACAAACCATCATTCGTCCAATATTCCTCTTCCTCTTGTCACACATGGTTCTCACATTTCTTCCAATAATCCCTGGCTATGTTCGAGATGGCGGCTTTTGTAAGTATTTCAACATCTTTTAATTTGAACGTCCTATTTTCTGTTGCTACCTGTTCCTTAATTTTAGCCCAGACTAATTCTATTGGGTTTAAGTGAGAATGGTAAGGAGGCAATCTTAAACATCTGTGACCATGTTCATGGATTGCCTTGTCTATGTGAAATATCTTTGTATGCTGTGTATTTTTTACAATTTCAAGTAATTCAGGCTTCAGGGAGATTTCGTTGAATGGAATGTTGTTTTTGGTCAGCCAAATCTTTATTACATCTTTAGTGCTTGATGAATTAGGAACTTTATCTTCTGGTGCCACCACGTTGTGATATGAAGCATTGTCCATTATCAAACACGACGGTCTATCCAATGAAGGAAGTACATGATTCACAATTCAATCTTGAAATATCTTGCCATTCATCTCTGTATGATAATCCCTATTATCTGTGGATTTTGAAATAAATATGAGTTCAGTATTATTTAGAAGCCCATGATGGCTGCTTCCTGCATGTGCAATTATTAGGCGCTGTCCTTTGCTGCTTGGTACTAGTCTCTTAGTTGTTCCATCAGATGATTGCCATTCTCGTTCATTACTGTGGTGCGCATTGATCCAAGTTTCATCTAAATACACAAAATCATAACAATCTCTTCTCATTTCTCTGACCTCGCGTAAATATTTGCTTCTCATTGCAACTATATGAGGCTTCTCACAAATAAGGTTTCTACCACCAACATATTTTCTAAAAGTGAATCCCAAACTCCTAATAGTCCTCCATAGCGTAGATTTGGAAATATCAATTTCATTATTCTTTCTTAACCAAATTTTCAATTTCCTTAAAGTCACTGCCTCATTATTGTGAAACATATTGCAAATTTCTCTGCGGATCAATTCTCTGTCAAAATTATCCACCACTCTTGGCCTAATTTTCGTGTGTAAAACACTGGAATTAGACATTTCAGATGTCGCTATCCAGCGGTGCAATGATCGTTTGCTTATCCCCAAGGCGTGAATAGTCCTCTTTTGTGGGTTTGAAATAGAATGATATAGTTTTCCTCGAGTAGCTTCATTGCAGAAATACTTAAAAATCCTATTTGTGATTTGCTGTAATGTCATAAAATGTACTCGCAGACTCATTTTTCCTTCTTAACCACACAATAATTTTTGTAGACACACCTCTGATTGACAATGTGTGCGTTGCACCGGATATAAACTGTTTTATGTTCAAGAAGTGCGATTTCACGCAATTTCACTCAAAAATCATGCCAAATACTTGATAAACCAAAAATGTGCAAATGAGGTCGTATAATTTACTGTAGACATTTCAATATGTGTGCGTGTGATGTGTGTTGGCAAGTAGGATTTTATATTATATCGCAAAGAGACGAAAATTGAAACTAATGGCCGCATTTTAATGAAAATTTAATTCATAGGGTCTATACCATTTCAAATTCACACACAAAATTTCACTTATATGCGTTATATATTCGCTGAGATATAGCATTTTGAAGTTGGGCAAAGCTAGTGAAACGTGCTATAACAGTAAAATGTCTCAGACCAAAACAAACAAAAGAAAAGTCCATGGACGCTCTTGATTAGGTCTGCTAGGAATATAAGAAAAACAATTATGGAAAAATGCTACTCTTCCATATAGCTATATATATATGCACACAGACGGGGACAAGACGATCTCTTATCCACTCCGTCAGTCCTGACTAAATTTAAATGGCACAGGTGTTTTCTTCAGCCTACCCGGTCAGCCTTCGCTAGCACTGAGTTTTAGGTCAGACGGAGTTATGCAACTCTCCCGCCCCTTGCTCGCGCCGGCAGTCAGCGTAAAGTGTTAATTATTATTTAATTATTCATATGCGCACTTACACAAAGTATCGCCTGTCGTTAATAGCTTTTAAATTGTCGGCGTCTGTTAGTCATCGAATGGTATTAAATTAATAGGCACTTATAGTAAATACGCGCAACGAAATAAAGTGTGAATTCTTTTCTGTCACTATCAGTCGCACCTAGCATATAAACTAGTCAGCTAAAACCGTCTCTTCTTGTGTGAGAAAGCGTGTGGTAAAAATTAACATTATAACTGAACATCTGGTATGAAATAGCTACGCGTTATTTTATTTCACTAGGTTTTAACAGCGAGAAAAATCTAAGTGAATTATAATGGTAAATGCTAACACTTTTAATTGGTAAAAGCTAAGACTTTTAAACACGTTACCACTAATTTCTATTACCAGAAATCAGAATGAAAAATCCCCACGTATTGCTAATAACACATTTAACAACATGGTTCTAGAACTGCGTGCTTAGACTATCCAAAAATTCTGAGTGACAACTGATAGCAGGTTTATGAAAACACAGTTTATATATCATTATATTTCTCTGATCTATAGATGTTGTTAATTTTTGCGCTACGGTGTGTAACGGAGAATCAGAAACAGAGTTATAAGATAAAGGCTTATGGCCAGTCTTTCGTCGGCGTTGCTAACCGACATTAGAAGAATTCTTACTTCTAACGGGTCTCTCGAAGATTGTGCCCGTGAGTCTACATCAAAGCGCACTCGGGGAAATGTTGGAATCCCTTAGTATACTTCAAAAGATTCTGTGTTTTTCACATACGTCAGGTATCGTATGATTGACAGATAAGCTCGCGTGAGAAGACGAGGTAAACAAACCTTATTCGCTACCTGTTATGACGGGCAGGTCACGAAAGTTTTTAAACACTTCGTTTGCTTATATTCAAAGAAAAGAGGCGGGACGAAAAAGTACTCTTGTGTAAGTAAACACAGGCAGTAAATGCATGGTTTTAGCTAGTAAATCATAGAGAGCTACTAGATTACAAAGACTGTCAGATTACTGTAGGCTCTTTTTCCATTATACGTCACAACAGAATGCGACTGTCAACAATATGATCAGTAATTGTTGTATGACTTTATGCGACTGTCAACAATATGATCCGTCATTGCTGTATGACAATATGCGACTGTCAATAATGTGATCAATAATTGTTTGTAAGACTGTCTCTGACTGTCAATGCCGTGACTAATAATTGTTGTATGACAGTATGTGACTGTCAACGATATGCTCGGCAATTTTGTGTGACTGTATGTGATTGTTAACATCGTGATAAGTAATAGTTATATGAATGACTGTATGAAATTGTTAACAACGTGTCCAGTAATCGTTATATGAACGACTGTTTTTGCTTGCAATCAGTGAGTCCAGTAATCGTTGTATGACTGTATGTAATCGTTAACAACGTGTCCAGTAATAGTTGTATGACTATACGTGATCGTTAACAACGTGTCCAGTAATCGTTGTATGACTATGTGATTGTTAACGTGTCCAGTAATCGTTGTATGACTGTATGTGATAGTTAACATCGTGTGCAGTAATCGTTGTATGACTGTATGTGATTGTTAACAACGTATCTAGTAATCGTTGTATGACTGTATGTGACCGTTAACAACACCTCCAGAAATAGTTTTGCGACTATGAACGTGTCCAGAGATAATTCTTAGGTTCTCGACCACCTGACCAGAAGTGCTTCTTTCGCTGTCAACAAATTGCTCGTAAAATTGCTTTGAGGTTGTCGACATCCTGTCCATTAATTGTTGCATTAGATACAGAAAGTGACGATGTGGGCCGCGTATGTTTATTTTATTATGGTCGGTCGCAAACTTGAAACATCGCTTTGTGTGTGTGTGTGTGCCACATTCATTACATTCAATGTGCGTACTCAGCATTTGTGGCCATCAGCATCAATAACCGTATACAGACATGGATGTATAGAAATTGATTACATTTTTTCATATTTGGCTACACTTCATATTTTCTATAGGGAAGTTTTGTAAAGAATTGCTGAGAGTGGTGGCATTTTTGTGATGAAGCATGTATTTTTGTTGTATGTTATGTGTTATGTGCATTTATTGCGAGCTGATTCGTGGCAGTGAGTGCCATGAAGGCAGTGTGAGAGGTGGGGGAGGTAGTGGGGAGATGGACATAAAGACACATTGATACAGGGAGAATATAATTACACAAAAGTACTCCAAAAATACAAAGACAATTCAACTCCTCAATGAGCATAAGCAATCAACAACCTTATGCCAAGTTTTCAACAACCTTATGCCAAGTTTTCAACAACCTTATGCCAAATTTTCCTGTCGAGCGTCATCGGCTCAAGTTTTGTTCATGTCCTCCTCATCATTGTAGTCCCTGTCTCCAGTTCTCTTCTTCGCGTTTTGTTTACATCTTCTTCTTGTACCTTAGGGATTCCAGAAACAAGGACTGCTTTGTAACGCTATCAACAGGTTTCCTCAATGTGTGTCCAATCCATCACCAGCGACTTCTCATCTCTTGTTCCACTCTCACTTGTCTAGTTCTTCTCATATGTTCCACATTAGTGACCTTGTCATACCAATGTTATCCTTCTATTCTACGCAAACACCCATTTATGAAAGTCCGTAGCTTTTTGGTGTGTTTGTTTGAATTTTATTTGTGGAGTCCTTCATGTGTTTAGAGCCATTCAATAAAATTACTTTCAGATGAAAATTCTGATTTTTGTCTTGGACTTGAATTCTCTTAATCTCCATATATTTCCCAGTGCAATGAAAGCCCCAACGGTCTTTTGCACTTTTAGATAATAAGATATGAAATACAGAATTTCAAGTAAGTAAAAAGATAAATCCAGAAAAGATAAGAACGACTTTCAGTAAGGAGTGATGCATAGAAATAGGAAGCTGTTAAAGTACAGAAGAAATTCAATATACGAATGTGAGGATCGATTCGTACAAGCCACTTGATACACATATTTAAGTTAGAACTCTTCTGTGTGCCGATGTAGTCAATTTCTGCAGCGAACGTTATCTAATTTCGAGTAATTTGCTTGTCCCATTAACTTTACCGTTACACTTTCTAAGCCATTTTAACATTCAACAGAGCCATGACTCCCAGTCAGTAATGTGTCAAATGTGTTTAAGACTGTCTGGTGCTTTCGTTCATTCGTTCGTTCATTCATTCGGTCATTCATTCGTTCATTCATTCCTTAGTTAATTCATTCGTTCGTACATTCATTCGTTCATTCATTCGTTCATTCATTCGTTCATTCATTCGGTCATTCATTCGGTCATTCATTCGGTCATTCATTCGATCATTCGTTCGGTCATTCGTTCGTTCATCCGTTCATTCATTCCTTCGTTCGTTCATCCGTTCGTTCACACATTCGTTCATTCATTCGTTCATTCATTCATTCGTTCATTTATTCATTCGTTCATCCGTTCATTCATTCCTTCGTTCATTCATTCGTTCGTTCACTCATTCGTTCATTCATTCGTTCGTTCATTTGTTCATTGATTCATTCGTTCATTTATTCATTCGTTCATTCATTCATTCGTTCGTTCATTCATTCATTCATTCATTCGTCCATTCATTCATTCGTTCATTCATTCGTTCGGTCACTCATTCGTTCATTCATTCGTTCATTCGTTCGTTCATTCATTCGTTCATTCATTCATTCGTTCATTCATTCATTCGTTCATTCATTCATTCGTTCATTCATTCGTTCATTCATTCATTCGTTCATTCATTCGATCATTCGTTCATTCGATTATTCATTTGGTCATTCATTCGTTCATTCATTCATTCGTTCATTCATTCATACATTCGTTCGTTCATTCATTCGTTCATTCATTCATTCGTTCGTTCGATCATTCGTTCATTCGATTATTCATTTGGTCATTCATTCATTCATACATTCATTTGTCCATTCATTCATTCGTTCATTCATTCATTCGTTCATTCATTCATTCGTCCATTCATTCGTTCATTCATTCATTCATTCATTCATTCATTCGTTCGTTCATTCATTCGTTCATTCATTCGTTCATTCATTCGTTCGTTCATTCATTCATTCATTCATTCATTCATTCGTTCATTCATTCGTTCATTTATTCATTCGTTCATTCGTTCGTTCATTCATTCGTTCGCACATTCATTCGTTCATTCATTCATTCGTTCATTATTTCGTTCACTCATTCGTTCATTCGTTCGTTCATTTATTCGTTCGTTCATTCATTCGTTCATTCATTCATTCGTTCATTCATTCGTTCATTCATTCATTCGTTCATTCATTCGTTTATTCATTCGTTCATTTATTCGTTCGTTCATTCATTCGTTCATTCATTCGTTCATTCATTCATTCATTCATTCGTTCATTCGTTCATTTATTCATTCGTTCATTCGTTCGTTCATTCATTCGTTCGCACATTCATTCGTTCATTCATTCATTCGTTCATTATTTCGTTCATTCATTCGTTCATTCGTTCGTTCATTTATTCGTTCGTTCATTCATTCGTTCATTCATTCATTCGTTCATTCATTCGTTCATTCATTCATTCGTTCATTCATTCGTTCATTCATTCGTTCATTCATTCATTCATTCATTCGTTCATTCGTTCATTCATTCATTCATTCGTTCATTCGTTCATTCATTCGTTCATTCGTTCGTTCGTTCATTCATTCGTTAATTCGTTCGTTCATTTGATTATTCATTTAGTCATTCATTCATTCATACATTCATTCATTCATTCGTCCATTCATTCGTTCATTCATTCTTTCGTTCCTTCATTCGTTTATTCATTCATTCGTTCGTTCAATCGTTCATTTGTTCATTCATTCATTCATTCGTTCATTCGTTCATTCATTCATTTATTCGTTCATTCGATTATTCATTTGGTCATACATTCATTCATTCATACATTCATTCATTCGTCCATTCATTCGTCCATTCATTCGTTGATTCGTCCATTCATTCGTTCATTCATTTGTTCATTCATTTGTTCATTCATTCATTCGTCCATTCATTCGTCCATTCATTCATTCATTCATTCGTTCATTCATTCCTTCATTCATTCATTCGTCCATTCATTCGTTCATTCATTCATTCATTCGTTCATTCATTCATTCATTCGTTCATTCGTTCATTCATTCATTCATTCGTTCATTCGTTCATTCATTCGTTCATTCGTTCGTTCATTCGATTATTCATTTAGTCATTCATTCATTCATACATTCATTCATTCATTCGTTCATTCGTTCGTTCATTCGATTATTCATTTAGTCATTCATTCATTCATACATTCATTCATTCATTCGTCCATTCATTCGTTCATTCATTCGTTCGTTCCTTCATTCGTTTATTCATTCATTCGTTCGTTCATTCGTTCATTTGTTCATTCATTCATTCATTCGTTCATTCATTCGTTCATTCGATTATTCATTTGGTCATACATTCATTCATTCATACATTCATTCATTCGTCCATTCATTCGTCCATTCATTCGTCCATTCATTCGTTCATTCATTCGTTGATTCGTCCATTCATTCGTTCATTCATTTGTTCATTCATTCATTCGTCCATTCATTCGTCCATTCATTCGTCAATTCATTCATTCATTCGTTCATTCATTCGTTCATTCATTCATTCGTCCATTCATTCGTCCATTCATTCATTCATTCATTCGTCCATTCATTCGTTCATACAATTATTAATTCCTTACATTTAAGCTCCCCCTGAGAAGCATAACATTTATTTAACAACTTCCCGCTAAGACTTCCTGTCATGTGCCATCCCTTCAAAAACTTTCTAAATCTTATTTGTGCATATCATTTTCCTTTCCGCTCCCTGTGGAGCATGGAGCCATCACTACAGCTGGACCCCTTACAGGAAGTCTGCACAAAGCTGTCACATGATCTCGCAAAAGTGGTGTTTGTAGCATTGTGTTTTACATGATGAAAGCTGCCAGCTCCTTGCAAAACCTCATATTAATCGGCCAGTACGACATGCTTGATGGAGTAGAAGTTATATTTTGTCTTTGTGTCACAAGAGACTCCAGGGAACTGCACGGAGCTATGCCTGTCATGGCCGTCTCTAATTCCCTTAGCCATGCGTTTTTATGTCTTTCTCTTGTTCTGTTACCCTGGAGATTTCAGAGGAAGGATTGCATTGTAATGCTGTCAACTGGTTTCATCAGCACGTGTGTGTCCTTTTTAGTTTCAGCGTCTTGTCATCACCTGTTGTCCCATTAGTATTTGTCTGGTTCTTTCAACTAGTTCATTCAACATTGATGATCATGTCCCACCATTCAGTACTTCTACTTTGTGAGGGTACCCATTCATGATAGTCTGTAACCACCCGGTTGCCACTTTTGCTGTGTGCCATACAATAATACTGGCTTCATATATGAGTTGAATATTATTACTTGTGTGTTGGACTTTATTTCTTTTGATATTCCTACTGTTCTGAGTGCAAGAAAGTTCTTTGTGCCTCTTGTTTACTTATTTTGATCTATCTGTCTGTTCCGCCTACTATGTCTATACGAGCAAGTAACCCGCCAAATTATAATGTGGGAAATAATTATGTTGTGATTTTCCTGCTGCATGTCCTGATGACGTCACTAATCTCCTGTGGTCATTTCATTCGTTTCCATTCAATTTCAACTTCACTGGATCTCTATAGTCAAACTTATGGTCAATGGTCAATGGTAACGATCAACAGTCAATGGTCAATGGTCAATGCACCACGAAAAACAAATTGAAAGCCCTACATGATTTTTTTAATGAGTGTTCATTTTAGATTTCACAGTGCTATGCGGGCCTTTTCCGTATTTTCCCGAAATGAGTGGTGCGATTTATTTTTCATCATTCCTTACAAAACTTTTCATTTAGACAATTATTATATAGGGAATTACTGCTAAGATATTGCTGGAGTTAACATGTTGAAGCGATGTATCATCAAATGTAACCTGTCTATCATTCGCCATATTTATTCTAATAATCGTGGTCTGTTATGTATTTCTAGACTAACTTGATGTGTATTGATTTGAGTATCTCGGCAGTAGTGGTCATGGAAACAAAATCTGTCCTTGATATCCTGACAACGTACACCAAAGAGAGTTTTAATGACAATCTAAATCCCCGAGAGAATTGTTCCTGTTTTTCTCTAGGGATGTTTTTGTTTGGTTATGTTTCTTGCTCATCCTGGCGGAACACTGTATTTATTCTTGGTTCGCTACTCCTTTATTTGATGTCTCTTGTGTTTACTTTCATGAACGGGAGAAGATCGGCTACCACGACAAGTACGGGAAACCAAGAGTCAGGGATCCAAACCTCCAGGACGATCAAGAGTTCGCTAGGAAGACAATATTAGACAATCTAGACCGAGGACTAGATTGAAACCATGCCAGGAGGAAGACAGCCGATAGGATAGTATGGCGCTCTCTCTGGCAAGCCTCTACACCCCAGGGTAGAAGAAGAACGTCTAAGTAACTAAGAGTATACTGTCACCATCATTATTATAATTTCCCTTTCATTCCTTATGGAGAATGGAACAATCACTGCAACTTGTCTCCTTACAGCAGGTGTCGGCAACCAGTCGATCCCGATCTACTCGTAGATCCCAGTGGCTTATTTGGTAGATCTTTAGGCGACTGTGGGAAATTTTAAAAAAAAAAAGAAAGACTTTTTAAATTAGGAAATTTCGGACAAGACCTCTCCCGCAGGCTTTTAAAATCGTGTTGTCCCTGGAATCAATGGTACTTTTTCCGCTGTATCAGTGACAACTCTCGAGCTGGTTTCTAAAACATATTCGTGAACTGCATGAGATAGGAACACGATCTTTTTTTTCTTTTTTGTAAGGTTTATCATCACTCTCCTTAACCCCCCCCCCACCCCCTCCCCCTTTCTCCTTTAAAATCACACACGCACGCACGCACACACACACACAAATATATATATATATATATATATATATATATATATATATATATATATATATATATATATATATATATATATATATATATATATATATATATATGGTAGATCTTTAGAGGACTCAGTGTTACTAAAGTAGATCCCAAAAGCTCCTGGGTTGCCGACCCCTGCTTTAACGGAAGCTGGCATCAGAGTTTTCACACGCTCTCGCAGTTATGGTCTCTGTAACGATTTATTTTACACGATGACGTGCCAGTTCCATGTAAAATCTGATACTAGTCGGCTGATTTGGCTATGGTAACTTCCTAATTTCTGTCGTGGAGAGAATTAAACCCAGATGGTCACACGACGAATGTTTGTATGCACAGGTAAAGGGCAGTAAATTATCCAGGTATTGACATATTGTAGACGCGCACCTGAAAGACGGAATGTTGTAACAGCTTCCGGTAAGATATGACAGTAATATATTTAGGAAAGTTGTGAGTTGGAAATTGTGATAATGCTTGACGTAAAATCACACTGCCTGATACGGAGAGTGACTGTTTTAATTTCACGAACGTAAGAGTCGCACAGAAAATTCGTTGAGGAAGGTTATCATGAAACGCATGATTGAATACAATTGGCTGGGCAATTCTAGATGTTATAAACAACATTTATGATTGGAGCCTGGTCAGATAGTAACAACCAGGTGCGTAGGACGAAAACTGCAATATAATCTGACACTTTCGCCGGTTTAGAGCACTGTGAAATTCACTTCGTCAAGAAGACAACCAGCTAGCCAGAGTAAGGAATAGGCTCAGAATTCAATTTATCGCACCGGACCTAGTTTGAGCATCTAGTGAACTTATATCCCAGGAAATCTCTACCTACATTAACACGGAAAGCCGGAATACTAGGAATCTGAAACACAATGTCAGAGTGGGAGCCTAGTGTAAAGTAAAATCCCAGATCGCATGTAAGAGGCTTCTTAAACAAGTTGCCTTTACTATTTCTCTGAGCCAGGAGTCAGTATTCCTAAAGAGATTTTAGGTTGGTGGTACTAGTTGATGGTACTATCTTGTGATACATATCTCTGGAACAAAGTGTGTGGTTTAAGTGGCCTGCTGTCAGCGCTAGACATCATCATCAGACGGGTCTTGAAGAGGCTGGACCAGCTTCGTTATTCTTCCCTGATATTTCTTGGAACGTGTCACAACCTCCAGACTTGACCAGTGACGTGAATGAACCAGTCCATAACCTACAAAGAACCAAATATCGGCTGGAGCAGAAGCCAACAAACTTACTTGCAGCTAAGTACAAACTTAAAAGCTGCCAAGTGAACTTTCAGACATTTCCCTCAATATCGATAACATCACTCTGTGATGATAAGCTTTTTTAAAGAGGAATTATTCATTTTACACTGTTAAATATAATTGATTATTAAATGTGTTATTTGTGTATATACACATTTATAGTTGATTTAATCCTTTTGAGTGTACTGCACCCGTATGTCTCAGTCACCTTAAATACACTTAAAACAGAGCTACTAAATTAAAGATTTCATTGAATTAAATCAGTTGGGGGCTTGAACGAGCTACATTATTCAATACATCTCTTCACAATAGGAGTCGGGCAGATAATACGTTAACTGTGCTAAGACAAATTCAGCATTGTTCTTGATTTCTAAATATCTTGTGAATACTCCCTCGAGGTAGGAGCATCATCATCCTTCTATCTGTATCTCTGCCAAGAGTAATCTTGTGCAAAGGTAGATACCTTTGAAGACCCACATTAGATACTCTAGGTTTTGGCCATTGCTATACCATCGCAAACGTTAGAAGACGTTAAAACCTTTAAATATCTGGGGTCCACTATATGTAGTGATGGAAGATCAAGTAAACGTCGAAAGCTCGCATGGTTTGGGCATGTAACTCGTCATGTCTCCTTTTCGAAAACGATCCTACATGGAACAGTCGAAGGTAAACTGAGAGGGGAAGGCAAAAAAAAATCCTGGCTGATAACATCAAAGAATGGACAGGGCACGGTTTTTCCACACTTGTACGCATTGCTGAGGATAGAGAGCAGTGGAGGACCCTGTCTGCTGATGCTTCCACCATGGCACCCCTACGACCCATGACGGGTTACGGGTTGAGATGAGATGATGATACCATTAATGCAGAGCAAAGGTGAGGTAACCCGTTACAGTATCACAACTCTTTTGAATTGCCGACATAGTTAGTGGAGTGTTAATCTTAGGTCGTCCAGGTCGGCATAATTCTAACTCGTCATCGTTGCATTTAATTGACAGCGCATCTGTGAAAAGAGCTACTGCGTCTCCGTGCTCTCTTCTGTTATTAAGGCTTCTGATGCCGTTTTTAAGACCTCTGTCTCTGCTCTGAAGTTACTTGAGGATTTTCGTGTTGCGACTGACAGCGTTTTTTGGTGCGCCATCGCTTAACTTCAGAACGACTCTTCCACCTCCTGCTTCTTTTGTATTTGTTGCTGATGCGTCGGTGTATACATGGATCCAAGTGTTGCTTGAGTTGTTTCTCTATGTATTTGTTGCTGGTGCGTCGGTGTATACGTGGATCCAAGTTTTGCTTGAGTACTTTCTCTATGTATTTGTTGCTGATGCGTCGGTGTATACATGGATCCAAGTGTTGCTTGAGTTGTTTCTCTATGTATTTGTTGCTGATGCGTCGGTGTATACATGGATCCAAGTGTTGCTTGAGTTGTTTCTCTATGTATTTGTTGCTGATGCGTCGGTGTATACATGGATCCAAGTGTTGCTTGAGTTGTTTCTCTATGTATTTGTTGCTGATGCGTCGGTGTATACATGGATCCAAGTGTTGCTTGAGTTGTTTCTCTATGTATTTGTTGCTGATGCGTCGGTGTATACATGGATCCAAGTGTTGCTTGAGTTGTTTCTCTATGTATTTGTTGCTGATGCGTCGGTGTATACATGGATCCAAGTGTTGCTTGAGTTGTTTCTCTATGTATTTGTTGCTGATGCGTCGGTGTATACATGGATCCAAGTGTTGCTTGAGTTGTTTCTCTATGTATTTGTTGCTGATGCGTCGGTGTTGTATACATGGATCCAAGTGTTGCTTGAGTTGTTTCTCTATGTATTTGTTGCTGATGCGTCGGTGTATACATGGATCCAAGTGTTGCTTGAGTTGTTTCTCTATGTATTTGTTGCTGATGCGTCGGTGTATACGTGGATCCAAGTGTTGCTTGAGTTGTTTCTCTATGTATTTGTTGCTGATGCGTCGGTGTATACGTGGATCCAAGTGTTGCTTGAGTTGTTTCTCTATGTATTTGTTGCTGATGCGTCGGTGTATACGTGGATCCAAGTGTTGCTTGAGTTGTTTCTCTATGTATTTGTTGCTGATGCGTCGGTGTATACATGGATCCAAGTGTTGCTAGAGTTGTTTCTCTATGTATTTGTTGCTGATGCGTCGGTGTATACATGGATCCAAGTGTTGCTTGAGTTGTTTCTCTATGTATTTGTTGCTGATGCGTCGGTGTATACGTGGATCCAAGTGTTGCTTGAGTTGTTTCTCTATGTATTTGTTGCTGATGCGTCGGTGTATACGTGGATCCAAGTGTTGCTTGAGTTGTTTCTCTATGTATTTGTTGCTGATGCGTCGGTGTATACATGGATCCAAGTGTTGCTTGAGTTGTTTCTCTATGTATTTGTTGCTGATGCGTCGGTGTATACGTGGATCCAAGTGTTGCTTGAGTTGTTTCTCTATGTATTTGTTGCTGATGCGTCGGTGTATACATGGATCCAAGTGTTGCTTGAGTTTTTTCTCTATGTATTTTGTGGTTAGGATTCTTCCTTTTGTTTCATTCTGGCTGATCTTTCTCTCAATACCGGGAATATTTTGTATCATTTCAGGAAAGTGCTGTTGTTTCCAAAATCGTAACTTGTGTGCAGATGGGCTTAGTTGTAGATATTGTTTTGATGGGGTCTGCTCTCATCTTTGTTTTGGTTGTTTCTACAAAATTGCTTTGCTTGAGTCTTCCCATTCCAAGACCATCTGATACATTGGGTAGAAAGTCAGCCTCCTGAATTTCCCGGCTTTTGCTGGGCTCTTCTATCTGTTCTATCGTCCATTTGGCTGGAGGTGAGTAGTCTTTTTTAACTCTTCAATGGGTGTTGATTTCTTTCCCCCCCCCCCCCCCCCATTTTATGATTCACATTACTTCCTTTTGGATTCTGTTTATTTTACCGACGTTTGACTTAGCTGCTGTTGACCATGCTGCAATGCCATATTCTAGCAGCATTTGTTCAGGTCAGTAACTACTGAGCCAATGCAGAGACATTTAACAATGAAAAAGTAACATAACAATTGCTTCTAGTTCATTAAGTGCCTTATGGACAAGTGTGAGTGAGCATGTCTCTATAACTTCCCTTCAATTGTATTGTTTATTAATGTTGCTGGCAAACTGTTCTTTCGTGTTTTGGGCCCAGCGTCTATTTTTGCTATCTAAATATTATTTAGATCTTCTAATATTTTTCTTTTCATAACATGCCAAATGAAAATAGACTGTCTTTTGCAGTTAGTGTGTGGTAATATTAACTTTGCCTATTGATCTCTGTGATAACATCGTTGTCTGGTTTATTTATGTTCGTAGGATTCTGAATCTTCTTTTTTAACACCACATCTATGTGATTTCTAGTGATTTAAAAAAACAAACATGTCTTTGATCGGCTGTATGTAACATTGCCATATTTTCTTTCTCGCTATTGACAAAGTTGTCTTTGTGTAGTATGCAACGAGAGATGCGAGATGCGCTAAAGCGAAACAAAGAAACAAAAAAACAAAACAACATAAATGTAATCAGAATATGAAATAGCTATTGACTCCAGAGAAAGCTGAGCCCTGAGGGATTAAGATGAGACAGTGTTGTCTGTTTCCAAATAGAGCTTTTTATTGTATCTTTATTCAATTTTTTGTGTCTTTGTATTTTCTCATGGCTTTTACATTAATAACTGTATTAGTAAAGCTTGTCTGCAACAGAAGTTTATTTTTTTTTCATCTTTGACTTGGGGGAAAACAAAGGTACGTGGGATATATGAGATTTAGCAAACTGCATGCAGTCACACACACACAGACACATAGACAAACACATAGCACATGCACGCATTGCACATAAATAAATCACCCCTCCCGTTACAACCGGACTATCAATTACTTGATAACCAATAGGGACCGTATATAGAATTCATTAGCAAGAGAGATGTTTGCCTGCTGGTTACCAAAATATGTCAGCCCTCCTGGTTAAACCGTTGCAGTAAATATCATGCAATTTTGTGCTCGGGTTAGCAAATAAGACATCCCAATTTGATGTGATGAGCTACAGTGGTGTGATCGATTCTCGTTGCAGGTCGTGCATGAAGCACATTCTGTGGGCAAATGACTTAACTGCACTGTGTGTAAGTCCAGATATAGATAACTGATAAAGTCTTCACAATATAGTCTTTCTAGTCGAAGTCGTAAACTGTATATTTGTAATACTCCGTGTAAAAACATGCATTTCGAAAGTGGTACATGTCAAAGATGATTTTGTCGACTTCAAAATCGTTATTATCTGCATTTCTCTCACAATCATTGTAATAACCGTCAAGTAGTAAATCAATAATGTTGTTATTACGTATATCGCTCTCGACACTTTTGTTGTTAAGAGCTGGGGAAAATCAGTGGCATTTCCTGATAAGAGGCTGTCGGGATAATCACTTAACATGTTTTTATTGCGCGGTAAGCTATTTCATCACACCATCCCAGTTTTACAGGTCTGTGTGAGTCATCTTTTTTCTAGCGAGGTCAGCTATTCCATCAAACAATCTTAATACTGTCTCAAGTTTTTATACGCGTGGTCATCAAGTCAACTCCTTTCTATCAGTCTCTGAATCGCTTGATGTTCTAGGGCAGTCAACTACTCCAACAAGCCATCTCAACTCTGTTAGTCTCCGAGTCTCATGTTGCTCTGGAACAGTCAGCTACTTCGTGAAGTCATCTCAGGTCTATCAGAATCTAAATCTCATAAATCTCATGTTTTTTTCTAGTGTGGTCAACTACTTTATCTATCAATCTCAGTTCAGTCAGTCCCTGAATCACATGTTTTGCTGTCGCGATCATCTTTTCCATCAAACTATCTCTCAGTCTGTGAGTCTCATGTTTTTCTATCGCGTTCAAATTTTCCATCAGACCATTTCAGTTCTGCCAGTCTCGGAACTTCGTTCCCAGTATAGGATGTATGCATCACCTATCTGTACTACTGCATTCTATTCTTTACCGTTACCTTATATTTCCCACACTAATGAGTTTCACAGTTTACCAAGCCTGAGTGGTTTGATAATCTTGATATTGCTTGTCAGCTTTCTCATTTACAACACTTCATTGATTACTGCCGTGGCCATCCCTCTTTCTGCTGTTTACATTATCGCTGACATCATAGTATGTCTTCGCTATCGAGATTTCATTTAGAACACTAATGGTCTACACTATCATCCATCAACGTTGTGTCCCAAGACCTCATTGATGTCGAGATATCAAATACTCGTTAACCCGGACACTTTCGCTTAGTACCAGCAGACGATCAAATTAAGTTTAATTCGTCAGCGCTAGCCTTGTGCCTGTGCTAACATTCGGCCTTATTGTTTTCTTAACATAACTTGAAAACTAGAACAAACATTGAAAATAATTTAAGCAGATCTCACTTAAATGTTACGTATACTGTGGCTATTTGTTTTCGTACAGTTTTTGTAGTACCCAGCATGAACAGAGTTGTCTTTTCTTCATATTTGTTTTGCTGACCGTACGATTGGCTAAGCGGTTAGAGCAGAGCGTGTTCCTCTCGCTGCATAGTTACTCGGTTCTGGGATCAAATCCTAGTATCGTTACGCTCCACTTTACCTAGATCAGTAAATGACGCCGCTACTGACTTAGAGAAGGCAAAGGCAGTGAGGACAGGAACTGATCAACCCACGTCAAATTTTTTTTAAAAAATCTGGACCTAGTATGGTGACGTCTTTCACATTTCACTCTCCTACGGCATTGTCTGTAATATGACTCCTTTTACCTTTTATAACTACATCTCTTTATCTCATGAAGTTGGTGATACGTCCGAGGTTTGTGTCGTCGCCATACAGTTGCTCATTCTCTGATGGTTAAGTGAAGGCCAGTCTGTAAATCTGCTACATAAGTGGGTCCTACAGTCTTGGAGAAAATGTTGTACTTTCGCACGTGGAGACAGTGTTTCCGTAGAAATGTTTGATGTGTTGACAAGATGATATTTGACTCTGCAGTGGCCGACACTCACTTAGAAAAGTATCCTTTGATTTCTTCTTGTTAATGAGCAGCGTACTTCTGATAAGTCGCACTTTGAGATATCTCTATGTCTTATTTCTTTATAGTTATTTTTATTATTGCTTTATCTTGTCAAGAGCGTCCGATTGGCAGAGTGGTTAGAGCGCTGGTGTCTCGCGGCAAAAGTGCCGGGTTCGAATCATGGTACCGACACGCTCCAGTCTACCCAGCTGTAAATGGGTACATCTCTTTGAGTTGAGGAAGGAAAAGTTAGCGAGGAAGGGAACTGGTCGCCTCACCACGCGGTGCTGGACCTAGTATGGTGAAGTCTTTAACACGTCACTCCCGTTGTGGTAAAGTGGGATATTATAAATATTTATAGGGGACTTAGTGTACTGACTGAGATCAGCTGTGAAGGTATCTGTATCTAATAAGGGTAGTGTATTACAGATGACCTTACTTGCTACCACATATTTATACCTCAGTCAGAATTATTCTGGAATATTGTGATGACTACGTTGAATGTCTAGGGTATATATATGATGAAGTGTAAGTCACAACAACAACAGACAGATAAACAATTTAATTTATTCTACCACACGTGACAACACTGTGACACTCACACACATTTAACACTCTATAAGACTATTCTTAAATGAGGCACTGGTAAATTTTCAAATATAAATATGTATTAATTACTGTCACTAATATATATATGTGTCCTGATTCAAATACAAAGTGAACCAGGAATCACAATCAATTTTAATTACAAGTTATATGTACAGAATTTATCAATATGAATCTTGTAGTGACATATTTTTATTAATATTATCCTATGTGTGTCAGTTGTGTAGTAGTAATATGAGGTAATACTGGTTTTGTTTTTTCAAGCTATGTTGTTATTTGTCATCATGACTTCAAGTGTTTGTTTCTGTTGGAACTAGTATTGGAGATGTTCTCAGTTCCGTTCATTAAAACAATTAATTTCCCCTCTTATTTTTATACAATGTCAGTTTAAGATGGGGTTACATAATGTTGAGCTCCGCTGGCCACATAGGCTTATCTTTCGTGATGGCGGCAGGAAAAGACTCCTCTGCTCGATTGCTCCCCTGTGTTCTGGAGACACCTCACTGTTTGCTATATGGACCAAGGAGTATGCTGTCCGCCTCTGGATTCAGCAAAGCTCTGACCAGGTGCTGCTCAATAACTTTAGGACCACAGTCCCACAATTCATGGAAATATTACAGAATTACGTTGACTGGCAATGAATATAGCACAATTTCGATCTGCCGATGTCCCAGGCTTTTATTTAGAAAAATATGCACTGGCGCTCAACGCACTGGTTCTGTAGTAAGTTTATTTGCAAATGTGGTGCTGACCTGACGCCTCTGATTGACTATATTGGCAGGTCTAACCAATCATGCCATGTTTACACAGCTTTTCAAAAAAGTACTCCTACTCACGTTTCCCCTAACAACAAAGAAGTAGTATTTATAGTCCGACTAATCGTGTTTAGCCTTACATTTATTTTTCGCCAATCAAATAGGAGGTAACATGTCAGCCTATTTCCCGTACAATGGTGTGTTGAAAATCTGCCACTGAGCGATTCTGATTTGGGTGTTGTCTGACATCCCTCACTATTTCTTTTGGCTATAATTTGTTATTTCCTAGACTATTTGCGTAACGTTTAACATATTATTTGTCAGCAAGTCCTAAGGAACCCAAATATATAAATTTAATGGGGCTAAGGGGCTGCGTTCAAAATATGCATTTTCTTCCAGGATAGTCGTGCTGTTGCCACCTCCTCACTTCCAAACTTTAGGGTGTCTGCTGTACTGTCATACTAATGTCAGGATTTCAGACATAAAACAGTAGAATGTCATGTTTCCTAATAAGCGTTTTGTAAGTTTTTTAAAACCTAACTCTCGTTTTATCACTGTCGATTTGAAAAAAAAGAAGCTAGTGCGTGTGGCCTTACACGCGTGATGGCAGCAATTGTGTATCGCGCGACTGTGGTAGTATTGCCTGCGTTCCGGCTTTCAGCCTCTCCTTTTCCTTCTATCTTTAGTCCATCTGTCTTTCGTTTTTGGTAACGTAGTGTATGAAATGACATGAATGGAATTTTAAATCTAGGTCAGCTGCGTATCTCAAGGTTTTTCTTAGAAAGGCAGTACACGTTTTATCGTAGAAGGCGGGTATTGAAGCAGTAGGCTTTTACTATCAACGTGAAACGTTACAATTTGCAGACGCAGGAGAAAACAAGGGGGATTTCGAGAATAGTCATTGTGACAGCACTGTTCTTTACCATTCTTCTTTCCTTTTATTGAAGTTATTTGTTAGGCTTTACATTTACGTTTTAATTTATATATGTGGATTAGAATATTTCACGACACCCGTACGGCAGTGTCTGTTATGGGACTACCGTTACCTTTTATCTTGTCATATGTTTTATTGTCTTCACTTTGAAGTTTTCTTCCTCTATCCTTGGCCAGATTATCTGCCTTCTCATCTCCTTATATCTTGCAGGGGACACGAAACTACTGAACTTTCACTTGGTTGAATGTATAGACAGAAGTGCTTCTGGAAGACTGTCTTTTCGTTTTTTCTATGTTTCTTTGCAGTATTTATGACTGACCTCAATAGATCAGTCAGTCAATACCACTTAGCTCCCCACGGATTATAGGCCTTACAAAACGCATCCCAAGTCTCCCTATCACGTGCCATCAGCTCACGCATCCCAAGTCTCCCTATCACGTGCCACCAGCTCACGCATCCCAAGTCTCCCTATCACGTGCCATCAGCTCAAGGTTTTCCTAGTCTTCCGCATTATCTTCATATCTGTCTCCAATTCTCGTCTACGTATATTTATTGGGTCTACCTCTGCCTCCCTTACCCTGATGATTCCAGAAGCAGAACTGCCTTCTAATGTAATCGACAGGTTGTCTCGATATGTGCTCTATGTGTGACGAAAAAACGGCCTATTTGTTCGTCCAATCGTTCTTTCTACACTCCTTTCTGTCAGTATCATTCGATCATTCATTGTCATACCTTTCAATCCTACTAAAGTTGGAGAGACAAACAATGATATCAAAACAAGAATAAGATATGGTATGAAGTAGAATAAGCAATTTTGTGAAGAAGAGTAATTTTGTGAAATAGAATAAGTTATGGTGTGAAGTAGAACAAGTTATTTTGTGAAGTAGAAAAAATAGCTTTGTGTAGTGGAACAAGCTATGGTGTGAAGTAGAACAATTAAAGAGATGTTTAACTGAAAAGAACTGAAGATTACTTCTACGCCAAGCTTGCAGTAGGACGCGACTAATATAAGATTGTGCGTGGGGCTGGTAAAAACATCATGTAATACATTTTGCTCTAGAAACCACCACTTTAAATTTTAAAAAAGGAATGCTTTGGTGAAACCTTTCTGCAAGAGAACCAGCTACAGTGGTGAATCCGTGTTCCATACTGAGCGAAAAATAAAATAATGATGATTAATGAATAAACTGTACTCCATAATAGTGCACTACAGTATGGTGTATTAAAAAGAAGAAAAAATTCATTCATAAAATATTTGGGGGAAAAAAACCTGGCCCAGCTGATAATATAGGACCTTCTCGTCCTATATGGTAATTGAAAAGCCACTTCCTGTTTTTAAATATTTAAATCCTTACATTTATATTTTGGATGTACATGAAACAAAAGTCAAAACAATTAACAATAACTACCGTTTGCCAAACAAGTTTTATTTTGTTTTTATTTTTTATTCACAGAAATATAACACAATTTAAAATGGCCTAAAACTGACCATTACACGTGACAATAAAAATTACAGCTCGCTATGAGGTCATTGTCACGAGGAGCGAATGAGTTTGTATTTCGACTTTCTATACTCATTGTTGGCACAGACACCGTTTGTCAACAGTCATGGGACATCCACCAATTTTACAAGGAATGTTGACATAACAATAGACAACGCTCGGCGTGAGCCCTTTAGACGCAACAACATTCACCTGAAATGTTTTCACAACTAGTAGACAGTGAGTCAATAGATTATCGAGGTAATCGCCCCAACGTCTCGGTTGTGTTTTCACAAAGGCAGGAAGGTACCAGCAATATTATTGTGGCTAGCCGTAGAATATATGGACAGAGCGCGAGGCAGTTTTACAATGAATAATTTAATAAGCAGGTTCTCATCGAACCGACCCAATAACATTTGATTAACAGCGACGCCATGTCTGAACCAGGATCAACATGAAAACAGTGAGAATATGTCATTATGTAAAGACTATTAAATGCTGCACAGACACTCAAAAGACGAACGTAGACAAGTTGTCTCGGATAAGCAAAATATGAGAGCGACCATAGCAAAATATTACAGGAAATTTTACACAGAATGAGAACGGAATGTCTGACTTAAGGAAAACAAACGAAATTTCACATGACACAAGAAGCGAACCCGAAAAATCGCCAACGGCGATTCGGACGATATAAAATCAAACGCAATGTATCGCTCGGCATTGGTAAGAGAAACCATTCCGCCAACAGACTTGGGGCTTCTAGATTTCACGAGAAAGAATCAAGACGTGTGTCAGTGAAATTCTTATATGGAAACCAAGGTTAGTGTAATATAGTTTGTACATTATTATTATGCATCTATCTTAACTTCAGTCAGATAATATATACATATTTTCCATAAATATAACACTGTAAATATCAGTCACGTTTATTATAATATTATATTGTATACTCATAAGTACAGGTTGCAATAAACACCATGAGAGAATTATGATATTTATAAAATTACACAGTTTCTAGTAACTATAACGAAGTAAATACAAGACACTTTTATTTTTGCCTCTTACAGGACATGTTAAACGTGCAGTAAACATCGCGCAGCCATTCATTATAGTGATAAGATTTCACATTACAAGAACACACTACAGGCGTAGCATAGTTTACGGGATACTTACAAAGGGTTCATTATTTTATCCATCACAGTGGTAGAGACAGGGACCATTTGAGATACTCATCCTTCGTCTACTACGTTGTTGGCGTTAAATTACGGGACAAGCTACATGAGTAGGGCCAAACAGAAATACTGCGACGACACGCATCTCACAGATATTTTAACGGCAACAAACCTACCAACAAAGACGGGGATTTTAGAAAAGAACTTGCCAGGCGGTGGAGGGACTTTCTACTAAACAATCACCCACACAAACAAGTAATCCGCAATTACCTAGAATAAGGGATGCATTACTAAAGAGCTGTCTACGTGAATTAATGATCTGAAGTGGCAGTAGCCAACGGACGATTTTTACAAGTGCCTTTGAGAAATTTAATGATCAGAAGTTGCAGTAGCAAACGGACGATTGTACAACAAGTGCCTTTGAGAAATTTAATGATCAGAAGTTGCAGCAGCAAACGGACGATTTTACAACAAGTGCTTTAAGAAATCTTGATCGGACGTGGCAAGAGCCGACCGACGATTTTGTAAACCAAGTGCCTACCAAATTTATCGAGATCCTAAATTACATGCAGTAATGGACAGATTCTCCCCGTAAAACTGATGCGCAAACAAATTCAACTATATACCAGATTTCACCATCATCACCACCTGATGAAAATATCTTCACCACACATGGACATCTGCATATCAGACGAAGTCCCCACCGCAGCCGCTCGTGGCATTGTCAACATTAGCATTGTGAAGAACAAAAGACCAGGCTATCGACACCTGACGAAAGTAAGGGGACCGTCCAATGTTATTACAGGCAGACAAAGACTTGTCCAGTGTATACAAATACCCAGAGTTTTATTGACAGTCAGTCAGAGACCCGAACAAGATATCCTTTTTGGTAGTAGTTAAGATAATTTAAATTCATCATCATCACATAGTGTATACTTTAGATTCAGTTGTGTATTTTGCATTAACTAATATGCCATTGACAAGGCCGGCACCACACCGATAACTCTCTTTGGTTACCCTTCGGGATAACCCTGTGACAGTCATGTACCGAAAAGACCGGAGCTCACGCCGAGCGGTAAGAGTTAAGGTGAAATAAAATGCTATAGAGCGACGAGCTCAGCAACCCTAGTTAATCAATTAAGATGAAATAGAATTTTATGTAATAAAAATGGCAGTTAATTTTTTTTTGTTGACGACTATTTCATATAAATTAGTTGGATAGCAGTACTGCCCCTTGATACAGTATACTGTATAGAGTTACGCCAACTATGTCAGAATCGAAAACGAGGCTGAACGACGTAGACGCCATTTTCGGCTGGACAATACCAGTGCTAGTAGCGAGAATAAGCATCGAGTAAGATTTTTTTTTTTTAATTAATGAAAATAAATATCCCGTTCAACCTATGATGGGTAATAATTAGGATATATATTGTTTTCAATTCAAAATAACATGAACAACTGCCGATAACAGAAAGTGGCATCGCATTTATCAAATCATTGTAAATAGGGACAATCACAATTATGCTTTTACGTTAAATAAATAAACAAACAAACAAAATAAAGAAGAAACGCTGAACAAGAATAATATTAAAATGGAGGGGTGTAAAGACCTGGTGGTTCTAGTTATATAACTGACTTTAACAGATACTTAATTGACTTTCGCCTATTAAAAGTCATATGCATTGTAAGAACAGCATCAGACCTTCACATTCCCAGCCACTATATATTAACATTTGTTCGTATTAAATATTGTTTGACTATATTATGCAGTTCCCTACGACTGTCTATTCTCAACACCTCTTCTATATTTATAAGATTATATATATATATATATATATATATATATATATATATATATATATATATATATATATATATATATATATATATATATATATATATATATATATATATATATATATATATATATATATATATATATATATATATATATATATAAAAATATATATATATATAAATAAAAATATAAATATATAAATATATAAATATATATATATATATATATATATATATATATATATATATATATATATATATATATATATATATATATATATATATATATATATATATATATATATATATATATATATATATATTAATTTTATAATTATAAAATTATATATTTTTATAATTGTAATATATAAAACATAAAATTATAAAAAATTATATAATAAAAATTATATAATATAATGAAATTTTATATCTGTCTCTATTTTGGCTTCCTTATATTCTTTGTTTTGTTTAATCTTTATCAGTAAGTGAGTAGTCTATGATCTCATATTTTATATATATATATATATATATATATATATATATATATATATATATATATATATATATATATATATATATATATATATATATATATATATATATATATATATATATATATATATATATATATATATATATATATATATATATATATATATATATATATATATATATATATATATATATATATATATATATATATATACACGAGGGGCGTTCAGAAAGTAATGCACCACATCGTTTTTCTCAGCTAATATTGAAGATAGAAGCATGAAATTGTGCACACTTCAAATATGTCATATGCCAATTGTGTGCACCAAATTGCACTGCAACCGGCCAAATAATACGGCTGCCCTAAACTGTTGAAATGGAGCGAGTTAGCAACTTGCGTTATAAGCAGCGAATTGTGATAGAATTTCTCGTTGCAGAGAAGGAAACTGTTGTGAACATTCACAAGCGTCTATGTGATGTGTATGGAAGTTTTGCAGTCGACAGGAGTACAGTCAGTCGCTGGGTTCAGAGAATCAAAGAATCTGGAAGTGGAGATACGGAGCTGCTTGATCGGCCGCGCTGTGGACGTCCTGCCACAGCCACCAACGCAGAAATGTTGAAATGCGCTGAGGGCATTATTCTTACTGATAGGCGAATCACTACTCAACAATTGGCCTTACAGCTGTCAGTCAGCATTGGTAGTGCAAATGCAGTTATAAAACCTCTCGGATTTTCTAAGGTTTGCGCAAGATGGGTTCCTCGAAGTCTCACAAATGACCACCGATTGCAAAGGAAAGCAATTTCTACTGAATTGTTGGAGCGTTTCAATGCTGATGGAGAGAACTTTTTGGCTAAGATCGTTACAGGTGACGAAACTTGGGCACATCATTTTGAACCGGAGACAAAAAGACAGTCAATGGAGTGGCATCATCCGCAATCACCAAGAAGAAAGAAATTAAAGACAATTCCTTCAGCTGGAAAGGTCATGATCACTGTCTTTTAGGACATTGAAGGTGTGATTCTTGTGGACGTTATGCCAAGAGGAGAGACAATCAATTCGCAAGCTTACATTAAGACATTGAAAAAACTCAATCAACGTTTTTGCAGAGTTCGGCCGCACAAGAATCCAGCAGACCTGCTTCTCCATCACGACAATGCGCGACCTCACACACGTCTGGCAACACGGGAAGCAATCACCAAATTGGGTTGGACTGTACTACCTCATCCACCCTATAGTCCCGATTTGGCACCCTCTGATTTTCATCTATTTGGTCCACTTAAAGATGTACTCCGTGGGACAAGGTTTGAAGATGACTAAGGAGTGATTTATGCAGCGAAGAAATGGCTACATGATCAAGACAAAATCTGGTACGGGCTAGGAATACATGCACTTGTTTCGCGCTGGCATAAAGCCGTACAAGTTGATGGGGATTATATAGAATAATATATATATATATATATATATATATATATATATATATATATATATATATATATCTATATATATATATTAATATATTAAAATTATATAATAAACTATAATAAAATTGAAATTAATTTTTATTATTTTTATTATATTATTTTATAAGGTAGTATATTTTGCTAAGTGTTGCAATTCGTACGGAATATTTGTTGCTAAATAGTGAAATTCTAACGGAATTTAAAATTCAACGGAGTATGTGTTAAACATTCACGCTACTGATTCTATTCAATAAAACGGTAAGTAAACTAGTTTATTCTTTTTGTTTTGTTAGTTGAAATACAAAGAATAGTACAAATATGTGCTACTGTATTTGCATCTAATTTTATTTCAAATTATTAGTTAACCTAAACGAAAATGCATATTAAGTCTGAAACTCGCGATTGGGTCCATTTTCCTGCTATTCGGGTACAGCCGAAAATGGCGGCCAAATTTTAGTTGGCGTAACTCTTATATGATAAAGGGGCACTAGATAGCAGGGAAGAAATAACAATTTAAAAATAGGACGTGATTTGTCATTCACCCGGTATATGTGACGTTAGTATACAACCAGACCGCCTCAAACAGAAAGATAAAGTCCAATACAACACAGCTCACTGCAAAATAGCAGATCAGCAACATGCCAACATATTTTAGTAGGGGAAGGGGAGAAGTAAAGCTTTTATTGAAGCAAATTCAATATTCAGAACGTGTAAACAGAAGGGTAACTTCCGAATTTTGGGTGATGGGATTTTGATAAATGCCATGGATCTATTCATGACGTCATCCCAAATAGAGTTCCCATATTGATCCATATATGAGCTGGTACATTACAATTCTAGGTCCGGTGATTCTTTTGTGAGGCTGCCTTTGTTCTAGTATTACCATGATGATGCAGACTACGATCAGAGCTATATCAATTAATGTTGGTTTTATATTCCTTGTAGCGGAGACTACAGCCAGCAATAATAAGTGAAAAAACCTACTTCAATCTACCTTTATTCTTCTTAGATCTAGCGTCCGCTAGGCAGAGTTGTTAGAGTGCTGGTCTCTCACGGTAAAGTTATCGGGTTACAAGTTCGAAACCCGGTAGGATTAAACTAGTCTAGCCCAGCGTGTTCCAAATGCACTCCCGCGGGCCAAATGTGGCCTGCGTAATATTATTTTGTGGCCCGCGCTCATACAATAAATATTTCTTTAATTATATGGTATAATTAATACTTTTGATATTAGACTCAAAACGTCTGGTGAAAAGCAATGTTTTACTGCCTGCAGTCAGCTTCTGAAACCGTTCGATTGCCATTGATATCGAGACTCTGGTTACAGAAAATCAACCCCCCCCCCCAACCCCCCCCCCCCCCCAACTACCCATTAGGAGGTAAAATAAAACTAACATTATTTTCATCAATTTTTCACTGAGCTTTTATTTTAAATAAATTTTTATCATGAATGGCCCGCGACCTTTCAATTTTTGGTTTATGTGGTTGCTAAGATATGTCCGCCCGTTCGTTTATTTCAGTGTATTAAAAGAGTTTGTCTGCAATTGATATATGTATACTGTCACTCTTCCAAGATGTATCTATATGAATGTTAGATTACTTGTATACAACAAAAGTGTCACGCGAATGTTTTATTCGTGGATATGCAAAAGCCGCACTGTATCGTCCATGTATTATTTATGCAGTGTTCTCTCACAAGGGATAACGAATAAGTAATATCACAGATAGGCCCAACAGCTCACAGATAACTAGGTATGAAGCCAATGCTGGTCCGGTAAAATAAACAACAGAGTTTTTTTGAAAACTGATGATCAATGAGAAATGATGAGCCGTCATTAGGTAATGTCGTTCCGTCTATTAGTAACATATTTTTATACCCCTTGACGGTAGTACATTGTTGCTTCTCACTCCCAATCCATCTATACACATCTATGTATTGAATATATCCGTGCCATTCCCACGTAACTTCTTTTCAAATTCATTTAACTTCATAAGTATGAAGTCCTCAAAGTCAGTACACACTATCGACAAAGCAGGGTCTGTTAGGAACTCCGATTTTTACGGTGTATAAGACCTGCCCGTCCATAAATGTGTATACTTCAACTTATACACTTAAAATAGTACTCATCCTGTCGTGTATTACTATTCATGACACGAATCAATATACCCTTTTCCACGGGTTTCCAGCCCACCAGCAAAACAAGGCTGTTCCCGTCTTGTTTATTTATTGGGGTCCATTTTGTTCTCTACGTCATTGTTTTCAACCCACAAAACTCCTACGTCATTCTTTTTTACTGCGTGCTTGAATAATGCACCTAAGTGTACTATTCACACATCTTCAAATATTTTCACCAAACTCAACTCAGCGCTCTTTGATGCGCAACAACAAAATGTTGTAAAAAACCATACGCAACAGTGGATGATAAAGTGTTTATAGATGTATATACACCGGATATATTCTTCATCACTGTGTAGTCCATTGTGGAGATAGCAGCTGATGGTGATGATGATGAAGAGTTCCAGAATTGAAACTTAGTAGCGTCGCGCTCCAGTCTACCCAGCTGTAAATGGGTGTAGCGATTAAGGATATTGGTCACCTCAACTCACTACAAAAAAAGGCGGACTTAGTTTGGTGACCATTCTGACAGGTCATTCCCCTACGGCAGTTTCTGCAAAGTGTCTCCCTTTATTCCCCCCCCCCCTTTTATTTAACATTAATATTAACCCCCACACACCGTCTGTTCACCCCCCCCCCTTATTTAAAATTAATATTATCCCCACACACCGGTAGTCCAACTTTGACACTAACATACAGAAGCAGACGCTGTCTTGTGAGATGAGCTGCCTGATTATAAAAATAACAACACAGAACTAATATCGCAAACAAGAATTAATAAATGTCGAACTAGATTTAGTTTAGAACGCACACACTGAATAAATTGATTGGAACGTTTGTCACAGTCACGTGGCTTATTTGTTAGAGCAGGATGCTATATGGCACGAGGAAGTCTGCGGAAGCAATGATCGATTAAACTAATGATATATTTTATGGACAGTCGCTTAACTGGTTCACACATTTTTCGAACACTCCGTAAAAATGATAGAACCTTCTTTACGACAGTAATGGATAGAAAAGACGACGAACATCTGATATATGCTAGCTGTCTGGTCGATTACCATTTAATCAAAGAATGAACAAGAAATCCATATTTCAGTGGTCGCCGGAACATTTTCAAGCTGTGATAGAAGCGCTTAAAAAAACCTACAAAGAAACATCACGGAAAAAGAGGGATGATGCTAAAGCCGAGATTGTGTTGCTCACAGATTCTCAATCACTCATAGCTGTGTTAAGGAACGATATTTTTTTCCCCCTTAACCAGCGGCACTTGGGCTTTCAGTCCTTCGGCCCAATGGCATGTCATTGCGAGGCTGGGGAACCTGAGGACTTTCCTTAGAACCCGATCAGGAGCTTCACTCCTTCCCATCCACAGAGGGTTTATCTCAGGAGCCGTTCAGATTATTCAGTCAAAATCCCGGTAGTTGACACCTCTTCAAATGCTGACGCCCGGGCTTTAACCTTGAAAACCTGGTCGCCAGCGCAACGTTGTAACCATTACACCAGCGCGGCTGCCAAGGAACGATATAAAACAGCGAATAAGGCGGCTTCTCAGAATCATTGATGTTCACATGCTATAAAATTAACAAAGCGAAAGTACATTATTGTTCACTGCAAGAAATATGGAAATACATTTATTAGGCAGACTTGCTAAAGACTGATTTAGTTAAATTCGTACTGAGAGCAGAACAACGTACGATGTTATTTAACAAGAATCAGCAATAATTTCGAAGAGAAATACCTTGCTATTCTTTACTAAGAAGAGACCTAACTTTGCTTGTCAGACTGGAAATCCCTAATGACAGCTCAGAGAGACAAGTAGCTCTCTTCACAGATGCACTGTCAGTAATTGCAACGCTGAAGAGTCAGAATAATACCGACTTTGATGACTAAGAGTAACACTTCACAAATTATGTCAGCAATTTAAAAGATTTTGGATACAGTGGATCCCATCTCACTGCAACATTCACGGAAATGAAGAGGCTGACAGATTGGCAAAGGAAGGTGGAAAGCTAACTCAACCTGACGCAAGCGTAACGTATGAAGAGGCCAAGAGTTTTATCAAGTGGCATCCAGGCACACACACACACACACACACACACACAAATATTACCAGATCAGCAGAAGTGAGCAAGTGGTAATTTTCAGACTTCGCACAGGTCACAACAGATTGGGATACCATCTATTCAGCAAGCTAAAGATGTGAATTCCTGATGAGTTAAGTGTAAGTAAAAATGAATGCTGAACTTCTGCTTCAAACGTGCCCAACATATCAGGAACAGAGAAAGTGCATGTCTATCACCAGTACCTTTCCCAGGAAAATAGGAACTAATAACCTCAATCTGACCACTGCTTTCTTTGAACATGTTCAAAATGACGTCAGAAAGTCAACGCAGAATAATAAAAAATAAGAAGATTGGGAATCGGTCGCTGCAGTTTTATCATATCATCTATTTAGGAAATTTAAATCAGACAGATATGACCATATGAAAATAACAAGCAAACACAGGACAAGTCTTGCAAGAATATCAACTCCATACAATAAACTGATTGACACCATGGACTCCAGGGAGCCGCGCTAGCGTAGTGGTTACCACACCGCCCTGGCGACCGGGTGATCCAGGATCAAACCCGGGCGACGGCATTTGAGAATTTTTCGTCGACCGGGATTCGGACTGGATTAACTCGAGACCTGGCGAGGACATTTGAAAGGTGTCGTCGACCAGGGATTGGCGGCTCCTGAGCCGACCCAGCTCTAATGGGTACCTCCGAAATCGGCGAGTATCTGCCTGAATGGCGAGGGACACCTGTCTCTGTACAAGAAGAAAGGGATACTCACGTAAAATCAATGTCAGGTTAGACATTAATAATAGCCTGAGATTTCGCCTCGAGTATTAGCGGGCGTACGGAAAAAAAAAAAAAAAAAACCATGGACTCCTCCAACTTTCTTGAGTGAAAAACAGTGGCGTATCCTGGTAATGCGAGATAGGCGTGCTGCTACTTAAAATGAATATGCACGCCTACTATTTAACTTCTTCCCCTCTTAATTTAAAAACCAACTATATTCAATTACGCAACGATAGTTATTAGGGGTATATGTCAACTATCTCCGAAATACTAATTAACTTACAACTTGAAACTCACTGTCACTATAATAATCTGCATTCCCGGCAACTAACAAAAATTAATCACAAAAAACACTGGACGGACATGACCGATTTTTACAACTCGAGATCTGCAGGACCACCGCACGCATGTTCGCATTGTATTTACGTATCTGGCCATGACTCCGATCCAATCAAACCAGTGTTCAGACGTGAATCCGAAAGGTGCCGCACGCATTGTGACGGAATTACACGAGAAACTTCGGGCGATATGCTACTAACCAATCAAAAACTGCACTATAAAAAGCGTCTGGGGAAACTGAAACTAGATTATACTCGTAGATTCTATGCGGGAAAATCCGTTATCCTGGTGCGTGCGGTCCGAAAGCAGAACATTAGAAGATAAATATTTTATAGAATAATAAATTAAATTTTTATTTTCCTTCGGGCATAGGTGTGCGCAGCACGCACAGCACACATAGAGAATACGCCACTGGTGAAAAACTGTAACTGTGTGAGAGAAGACAGAGACAGACTGTCGAATATGAAAGAAATAGATAAGCCTGCATGAGAATGAACAAACAAGAAGAAAAAAAAGGAAGGTATGGAAATGCCAGTCAGGCACTTCTTCTGAGAGACATGGGAACAGACTTTGTTTTTTTAAACAACTCCCGGTTATTAGGCAGACTTCAAGCCACTTGACCATTCTTATTTCCTGTTTATGGTTCCAGCCGGTTTGGACTGCCTTACCTGAACCTTCACAGCTATAGTTACTCTCTTTTTATCTCAGTTTTTTTTTTTTTTTTTTAAATAGCTAAAATTGTCTTATTTTCTCCTGCATATAGGTTCGCTCAAGAGGATAAAAAGTGTCGAAAATTCCTACCACTTGTTTTGGTGTGGGTACAGTAAGGTTGACTCCTTATCTATCTGTTTGATTTCATGACATAGATTCTTCACTTTGTTTGTAGTAATTGTCGTAAATTCAGATAGGTTTGAAAAATATTTATGGTCCTGCCTGAGCAGAGTGGATAGTCATAAGTACGTGAGAAGTAAAGGTGGGAGAATAGATTTTCACGAGTGAATAGTTTAAGGAGAAGATCTGTCTCTGGAATGAGAAGTTTCTCTAGTCCAGCCTATCTATACGACTATAATTTAGCAAAAGAATATCTTATACCTCCATATATCTGTAAATATACGTTTAACTACACACACACACACAATTCTGTGACAACAAGACACACAAACGTGAAAAAACTATGGTTAATTGGGTATGGTTCTGACCAACACACAAAGTTAAGTTCTTTTGTTGTTTATTATCAATAAACTTTACAGCATCGAATATCTAAAGAAAGATCAAATAAAATCAGAATTACATATCATAGAAAATATCAGAGTACATGTGCCCTCCCCCTTATTGAGAAAGAAAGAACCCAACAAGTTAATAACCCCAAAGGTCAAAGGTTAGCACTATGTTACAGCATAGACAGTAAAGAAAAGAACATAGTTCCTAACAAAGCTATCCAGTAAAATAAACAAGATTTAAACAAAAGCCAGATAATACAATTTTCCTGTACCAAAGAAAATATTCACTCACTCTGACATACGTGGCCACTCAATCACGCTTACCCTATTCTTGGTGAAGAAATCTCTTGGACATACAATGTCTGAATATATATAATTTCCAGTGTTTTTATCTTCCAAATTGGGCCCTAGTCCCTCCTTCTAATAATTAAATTTTTATAAGGGGAACGCCCAATCTGGTGGTCACTTCCTGGCTAGACAAATGTCACTTCGAATAGTTAATGTAGCAAAACCGAGATCTGGTGTTCACAGTACTAAGGAAAACATATGGTTGCTAAAAACTATTAATTTTTGTTAATTGATGATGATGGTAAATTCTATCGGCTGGCTCTGTGGTGAGTGCCGATTTTGAAACAGCGCAGCTTGCTGGATAAATCCACTTGGATACGACTGTCAAAAGTCGGGAGAACTGTTATATCTTTCACAACCCAGTGGGCTGATAAAATTGAACAAATGAAATTCTGGGTTATAAAAATGCAGTTAAATTTACCATTTAAAATGTCAATTAGTCTCTTTGGCCAATCCTGTTCACAAATGAACTTGGGGACGTGTGAGCCAAGAAAAAAGACGACATTAATCCAATCAGTAAATAAATAAAAAAAGGACCAAAATAGACCGCTGGTCGCCGTTTGATCAGGTCTGCAAGAATAGAGAAACATTATGAAAAAAATGCTACTATTATATCTTTACATATATATACACGGAAGGGGAAAAGACGATCTCTTATCCTCTCCGTCAGTACTGATTAAAGGTAAAAGACACACGGTGTCTTTAGCCTATCCTATCGCGCGTCGCTTAGCGAGTGCAAGTTTGGTTGAGGCGTGCAGCCTTTCACCTCCTGCTCCGGTCAACGATCAGCGCACATGTCAATTATTATTTAATTATCCATACGCGCACTTAACAAATATCGCCTGTCATTAACGGCTATTAGATTGTCGGCGTCTGTTTGTTTAGTCGTATGCTATTAAACACTAGTCACTTATATAATTACACAAAATGAAATATAACGTGAATTCTTTTCTGTCCTTTATCAGTCGCGCCTAATATATTAATTTGTCAACTAAACCGTATCTTCTGGTGTGATAACGCGGGTGATGGAAATTACATTAAACTGAACAACTGGCAAGAAATATCTACGCGTTATTTTATTTCACTAGTTTTAACGCTAGGAAATCACAGTGAATTATAATGGTAAAACGTAACACATTTTAACACTTAAGCACAAATTTCTATTACCAGAAAATCCGAATGAAATCCCCACGAAGGCTATTAACACACCTTCCACAATGGTTCTAGACGACGTGTTTAGACTATCCAAAATTCTGAGCAACAACTGATAACTGGTTTGGGAAGCCACAGTTTATATACATTATTGTCTCTCTGATCTATAGATGACGTTACTTTTCACACTACAGTGCATAGCAGAAAATCATGAAACTACGTTTTCCCAGATAAAAGGTTTTGCGGTCGCTCTGTTTCAGCGTATTTATCGACAACAGAGACTTAAACCGTGTAACGGGTTTCTGTCCGAGATTTTCCCCGTTTCTGGAGATTAAAGATTTGTCTCCCCCTGTACGTACGAACATAAAAGGGTCCCTCGGGAAAATAGTTCTGCACGAGCGTCTACTTCAAAGAGGTCCGGTGTTTCCACTTGCGTCTGTCTGATATCTTGATGATTGACATATCAGCTCGCGTGAGAAACTCAGGTAAACAAACCAGGCTCGCTCCCTGTTTTGACTGGCAGGTCGCGAAAGTTGGTAAACAACTTAGTTTGTTTACGTCTCAGGAAAAAGAGGCGTGGGTTAAAAATGAGTAAACGCAGGCTGTAAGTTGCATGGCTTTGCTAGCGAATTATAGACGCTGTGAGATCACGAAAAACTGTCAGACACTGTTGGCTATATTTTTATTATACGTCACAGTAATTAATTACATTTTGTACATAATCAGCTTCTCTAGTTTATAATTGACAGTTGCTAACTTTAATGCTGCATTCTCTAAATGTGCTGCTAGTTTTTATGACCGCTCCACACTCATTGACCTTTATACTAAATGACATTCGCATGTACTACCATCAATATTGAAAGCTGCTCACGTATTTTAATTACTTAAATTTTTCAGTCCAATTTCGCAATATAGCGCAGTGGCAAGCTGGGTTTGAGCTATTGAACCAAGTCTGTTGCACTGGTTGCTGTGAGCCGGCGTTGTTGAGGGATTTCTGTAATGTAGCATGTCCATCAGCCTCTTGGTCTCTCCCGTGCACTGAAACCATATCTTTTATTGCTGTAGGTGTGTAGTGCTAACTGATTGGGATTCATTCTCATGAGATGGCCATTCCACTTAATTTTCTATATATATATATATATATATATATATATAATGCTTCACGTTTCTTGCTTTTTGTACGGAAATCGTCACGTCTACTGCCTTGTACATTGGGTTGTCCATACTTATTGTCCGTTATATTAAAAGCATTACGCTTATTACTCTAAATGTTGAAAGTTTCACTTTTTTGCCATGTCTGTTGGAAACGTTCACCTTTATTGCCTTTTAAGATGAAACCTTCATACTAACTGATTTTTAACACGAACGCTTCACACTCCTTGCCATTTATATTTTGTGCTTCACATGTATTACTTTTTGTGGCGCTTACTTCACTTTTATTTTTCGTTGTACTGTGATCATTTTCGATCACCAGTTGAGATGGGATTTTTTTAGACCGCAAACGGCTCTGGGTCGACCCAGCCTCATGAATTTGGTACCAGAGCAACTCTGGGAAGATTTAGGCACCAGGCGTGATGCTGACCACATCATCCCTAGAACACCGATGGTCAAGAAAATATGGGCCTAACACTATATTGGAGCCGCGGTGGCGCAGTGGTCAGCGCACTGGCTTCCTAGCTCGGTGGACCATGATTCGATCCCCAGTTGAGGTGGGATTTTTTAGACCGCAAACGGCTCTGGGGTCGACCCAGCCTCATGAATTTTGTACCAGAGCAACTCTGGGAAGGTTAAGGCGGCCGGCGTGATGCTGACCACATCACCTTTTGTGCGCCGATGCTCAAGAAAATATGGGCCAAACACCATATTCCCAATATGCCTCAATGGGCGTGTAACGGGATCCTTTACCTTTTTACCTTTACTATATTCCAAATTGCCACTATGGGTGTCTAGCGGGTTCCTTACCTTTTACCTTTAACTGTAATCAATACTGTTGTATTCAGGTGGTAACAACCGAATATTATTATCCAACTAGTGTAAAAGCCCGTCATAAGACGGGAATTAAATTCAAAAGCTCCAATACCTAACGGCAATTTTAATTATTAAAAAAAAACCAAAAAACAAGATATTTGTTTTACATCTGATGTTAAAAATCTGAACATGACAGAAGAGCATCTTGATTTTCTGTTGTTTTAATCTGGTACAACTTAAATCATGGATCTCCTCATCTTCCGGTCTCCAGTTCATGTACTGTTTATCAATTGTGTTGTTGACTTCTTTCCATACAGTATAATCAAATTGTTCATGCACACCGTCATGTAAGTGTTACTATTTTCGGGAGAATACAAATAAGGGAAACAATACAATTAATGTCTAGCTTTCAACCAAAGTTGTATCCTTTAGCGTTACGCACTGACAGAAAAATCTGGGATTTTATATATATATATTGATTGCCACCCGCCCTATTGTGATCGTGATCATCATCAACTCCTTTGTTCGTTCCTTAAGGAGCATGAACCACCGCTGCAGATGGTCACCTTGAGAAACCCTACTGTAGTGGTTTTGATGGTATTGTATGATGGTGATATTACTAAGTGTGATGAATGAGGTCAGCTGTGAAGGCTCCTGAGATAAAATGTAGTTGTGAATTTTCAGAAGGCCTTTCTTGCTACCACTACGACCTCACACCTATCTTTTTTTCTAATAAATGTGGCTACGTTACAATCTAGGGTACTGAATGAAATGTGTTGTATTAACATATACAAACACACACACACACACAGATATTAAATAATATAATATTATCAATAAAATTTAGAACACAATGAACTAAATTCAGCTGGTGAATTTTTAGAAAGTAAATCTTTTTTTAAATTTATTTGTTCTGAACCAAGGTTTTATGTTGGCCAGAACATGTGAAAAATTTTGGAATTTATGAGTGAATGGCATGAATAAATGACATGATAAATCAAAGGTGTGTACGTATACAATTTTCACGAGTAGTTAAGGTTTCTACAGTTCAAAATTTTATTTTCCCTGGGAGAACGATGAATAGATGTGCTGTTGGGGTGGCTTCATCCCTCCCTGTCTAAGTTTACCAAACATTGTCCATTAATGATAGAAGTAAATGGGATGTTTTAGTAGTAATTCACTTTGGGTGTTATGTCTATGAAGTTGGTGTAAATCCAGCAGACCAGCCTGCTTACGTAACTTTGAAGGTGTAGCGCTGGTGCTGGAATCTGGTGGCCCCACCTCTCCGTGCTTGGGGCAATACAAGGCTGTTCTGCCGAGATGCGACACTGCACGGGTCCTCACTGTCAATTATTTACCCAGCATTTGACACCGCCTTTTGGTGGCAACATAAAAAACTCACAGCTCTGAAATAAAGTATTGGTTTAGGTTCAGAACCTTACCTAAGGAGCCACTTCTACACGTAACAATTTACAATAACACCATTTAGACAGGGTCAGATCTCTCTGACCATACAACACATCTTACCAAGTTGGTTTCCCATAGGATAAGTTCTCCCAGACTACATATTCATAAATATGTTTATTAGCTTCTTGCCCTAGAATAGGATAGGTGATACGTTCCACTGATCTCAACACTTGATCTGTCCTTCCTAATCTTTGCTGGAGTATATATATTGTTTGTCCCTAGACCCTGAACTAGGGCGGGGGGTCTAGAGCAAATCCTTACTTGTTTGTAAGGCTAGATTTCGATATGGCAGTATCAAATCACTCAAAACATTAAACAATATTCAAAATATGCAAAGAAATAATTTCAATCTTACCAGATTATGAATAAAGAACACAGAAATGCTAGCAAAACTCAGCTGAGCTGCTGGCTATAGTATGGCGTCCCTGAACTTATTTCAATTTATTTCATTTGGAAATCACCACACTTGAAATTTACTGTGTCTATCACTGGACAACTATTGAGGAATGGCAAAAAAGCTCGTCTGAGCGCGGATAATACGATTGTCTGTGGCCAATCAATGCCTTGGTTTTTTTAAATTCAAATTTCCTACACTAAAGTCATTTCAGTCATGCTTCAGTCAAGTATGGATTTTTATCTGTTAGTCCGTCCGTCTCTACTTGCGTTTTCACAAAAACGTACTTGGTTTTTGAACCAACCTATTCGTCCCCTCTACACTTTTTGTCTGTAAAGTTATTTTTAGCCACAGCTTCCACCAATTCCCCTTCTCTTTCATTCTAACTAGATTTGGACACTTGAGTCTTCAAGGTCGCGATTTTTGTGCAAATAGTGCCTTGTTTGATTCAATGCAGTCTTTCGCTGATGTGAACAACAGTCTTTTGTCATTGTCTTCATTATTATCTATCCGTCTGTATAAATAAAAGCATATTATTTCACTGCTCAGAATGGGCCATCCGGCCAGCTAATTTTTATATTCCTAACATTAATATTAAGAAAAAGTTACTTTTTAAATTTTGTAATATTTCAAGCATCTGCGTTTGCCGCTGAATTCAAATAAAAGGCTTGGTATCGCAAAAGCGTCCAATAAATGACTGTGGCGTATCATATCCAAGGTCCCTTCTGTCGAGTTCCTTACTTTATGTCAACTTGGGAAACGTGACTTTTTCTCCGTCCCCCCCCCCCCCCCCCCCCCCCCCCCCCCCCCCCCCCCCCCCCGCCCCCCAATTGCCTCTCCTTAGCCTTGCTAGTCTCACGCAATTTTTTCAGTCATTTTTTTTTTCCTTTTGATCCGCCGTTCTCATCCCGTTCAAATGGTAACCGTTTTGATTTCCCGTCTAGCAAGTCAATTTTTATGGAGGGTGATGACCCGCGGTCAGGGCGATCATGTACTATCAGCAGCTTACGCATTATGTTTTTATCCTTACATTTTATCCTTTGGAGATATTTTTACGTTGTATCACTTGTTAATTTTATGACACATCTCCCCACTTGAAAACATGCCTACAGCAAGTTCTAAAACCAGTGATACACATAGATAAAATCTCTCCTCACGTCTGCCATTACTCTAATTTTGATCACAGGGGTGCCGACTGAGGAAATCTGCACCGACATTCAATTTGCCTGGGATATATTGGATACTAAACTGATAAGATTGAAGCAATAAAGACCACCTCAGCAATCTTGCGTTTTCATGCTTAGCCTGAGATAAGAATACGAGAGGCTGATGATCCGTCTCGACCACAAAAGTCCTACCATACAGATAGATTTGAAACTTCTTTATTGCCCAGATTAACGCTAAACATTCTTTTTCGCTTGTGGAGTATCCTTGTTCCGCCTTATTCAATTTGCGGCTTGCATAAGCGACTGGTTTCAGTTCCCCATCAGGTGAAGATGATCTTTGCAACAAAGCCCCTCCGAGTCCTACATTACTTGCATCGGTTCTTAAGACAAAGTCCTGTGTCAAATCAGGCAGTTTGAGAATAGGCTTGCTAGTGAGTTTTTCCTTTAACTCTTGGAACGCTAGTTCACATTGTGCAGTCCAAATAATTTTATCTGGAAGTCCCTTGCGAGTCAGATCAGTCAGAGGAGCACAAATAGCGTTAAAATTTTTGATGTATTTCTGATAAAATCCGCATAACGACACGAATGATCGCACGTCTTTTTTTGTTTGTGGTCTAGGTGCTCTCTGCAGTTTTCCAAGTTCTTAGGATCAGGGGTCATGTTACCCTGATATACAGTGTGTCCCAAGAATTCCAACTCTTTGCATCCAATACAACATTTTGTTGGCCTAGCAGTTAAGTTCGCCTCCCGAAGTCTATTAAATAACATCTCTAGAGCTTCAATGTGTTCTTCAAATGTCTCTGTGGCGACGAGAATATCATCCATGAAATTCGTGATACATGGGTTATTCAGGGGATCCAACAATTTGCGCATCATCCTTGAAAATACACTCGGAGCATTTTTCAGTCCGAATGGTAGCATATTAAATTCATAATGTCCATCCGAAGTGCTAAAAGCCAAATAAGGTCTCACTTCAGGCTTCACTGGGATCTGGTAATAGCCTTTACTAAGATCCACCTTTGAAAATTATTTTGCCTTGTTCAGTCTGGCAAATAACTGTTTTGTGTCTGGTAATGGATCCACTTGTCCTTCTGTGACAGCATTCAGTTTCCTGTAATCTATGCACAGTCTGTGTTCCCCAGACGGTTTCCTCAACAAAACGACACTAGAACTAAAAGATGATTCACTGTGCGAAATAATCCCCTCCTTCAACAAATAATCTATTTCTTCCTTCAATGCCTTCTCCTTCGCGAACGGAATAGAATAGGCTCTCATACAGATTGGGTTTAAGTCTACCAGTTTCATGTCATACTGTAGCAAATTTGTATGGCCTGGTTTATCTGTTAATACATCTGTATGTTCCTCCAGAACCTGTTGAACTCTCTTCCTCTGGTTTTTAGTCAGGTGCTTACTGACTTTTACCTGTGCTGCTGTTTCACAAGGATGTAATGGGTATTCATGTGAGGTGAGTGGTTCCTTTTGCATCTGGGTTGCAATAGCCAAGGTCAATAAGGGGGTGCTTTCCTGGAGTGGTCTGTCCAGATACTTCTTTAATAAGTTTACATGATAAACTTTCTCCTTCCCCTTTTTGTCAATTTTGTAGTTTGTTCTAGACACCTTCTCTAGAACCGTATATGGACCTTGCCAACCAATTTGTAATTTATTCTGGCTACCGGGTAGTAGAAGAAGCACCTTCTCTCCCACAGCTAGTTCTCGGTCCTTTGCCTTCCTATTAAAATATGCTGCATGTTTCTTCCTGGCTTGTTTCAAATTATCATTTGCCAGTTTCCATCCAGCTTTCAAACGAGTGGTCAGTTCGTTCACGTATTGAAAAGATGAGGTAACAGGTTCTTCCACCTTCTCATCCGTCCAGGTCCTTAATAAAGCTTCTAAAGGACCTTTTATTGGCCTCCCAAATAGCAGAGTTGCTGGAGCCATCCCGGTTGAACTATGTGGTACCTCCCGATACGCAAACAATGCGGCGGGCAGGAATTGATCCCACAGATCCGGTTTTTCGTGTGCCAGCTTTCTCAGGATAGAAATGAGAGTCCCGTTGAACCTCTCTACCTGGCCGTTCCCTTGTGGATGGTACGGACTACAATGAAAGTGTCTGGCTTGAAATAGTTTAAAAACTTCTTCCGTTAGTTTCCCCTTGAACTGAGATCCATTATCCGTCAAGATTTGATGCGGGAATCCTAATCGGGTGAATATTGTAAGTAGTGCCTCTGCTACATGTTTTGAATCAATTGATGGCAGGGCTACCGCCTCTCCCCACATAGAACAAGTGTCCACCAGAGTAAGGATGTAACTGTTCCTCCTCTTGGTCCGAGTGAGAGGTCCCACAATATCCACTGCAACCCTCTCGAAAGGTGTTCCCACTATGGGCATTTCCCCTAGAGTTGCAGGAGCAGTCCAGTGCTTTGGAGCTACCCTTTGACATTCAGGGCAGGATTTGACATATCTTTTTATATCCTCCGTTATCCCTGGCCAGAAGTAATGACAAGCTATACGCTGTCCTGTGGCGCTGATCCCCATGTGACCACTGAAGGGAATCGCATGCCCGAGTTCCATCACTTTATCTCTATATGAGGTGGGAAGAACCAGCTGGTTGTGACCATTTGTTCCAGTTCCGGCCTTCCTGTATAATAGTTTGTTCTTCATGAAATATTCCCCCTTGCTCGGAGGTGTGTGGCATTTGGGCAATTTTTTAAAACATGGCTTGAGTGTCCTATCCTCAGCCTGCGCCTTTCTCATCTCCTCTGGATGAGCATTTATAGGTTCACCTTCTTCCTCCTTCTTCTGTGACCTGGTCTGCACTGTCGCAATGATCACAGGTTTCTCGGGATTCCCCAAGAAGACGTATCTACACCCAAATATCAGAGGGTAGATTGGTTCATCTATCACTGCTGCTCTGATTTCTCCTTCCACATAGCGAGTTTTCACCGTTATCCTTGCGATGGGAAGTGTCATGAGTGGTATGTCCTTAGTCGCCCCTTGTATTTCCACTGTTTCTGTGGTATACTGACTTGGGTCGACTAGGCTAGACTTCACAACTGAATCATAATCCAAACCTGTATCATAAAGGCACCTTATGGTGACCCCATTACAAATAACATCCTCACAAACTGGGGGGTGATAAGGTTCCTGTTGTCCATTAGGATTAACCTTTAATCTTTGCGTCCCCGACTTCATTGCAGCAATGTTTGAAGGTTTCCTTCTACAAAATTCGGTGTTATGGTTATCTTTCTTGCACCATTTACACCATCTTTTTCCTTGGTTCAACGGTTTTCTTTCATTGAACTTTTGGTCATTGAACTGTGAGTTTCTGTCGCGATAGTCATTTCTTGGCCGCTCAAAGTTTGTCCTACCTTTATTTCCCTGCTCTCTATTATCAAATTTATTAAATTGCTGTGGAGCTTTAAAATTATCTATGTGCTTCTTTTTAGCACCACTTACCTCTGCCTCGGCTGCCTGATACCTCTCAGCGACATTTAAAACCTCTCCCAACTTCTCTGCACCTTGTTCCATGAGAAATTTTCTCATGTCTGGAGCCATGGACTCTCTCAATTGCTCAATCATGATCATTTCTTTAAGATCTTGGGTCTTCCCCAGAGCAGTCCATTTCTCCAAATAGGTTTCCAGTCTAGCAGAGAATCGGTGGTATGTCTCCCCAGACAACAGTTTGGCATTTCTAAATTTCTTACGATAAAATTCACCATTCTTCTCGTACCTTAATAACAAAGCCTGCTTTAACATGTCATAATTGTCTTGGTCTTCCCTGTTCATTTTAGCAAAGACTTCATAAGAAGTACCTCTCAGTCCTTGTGATAGCTTTAAACTCCACCTCTCTCTCTCTAACCCATATGTAGTAGCTAATAACTCAAAACGTCCTAGGTACCCCTCTATGTCATCGTCTTTTTCAACAAAATGGTCTAAATGAAACCCCATAGCTGAGTTTGAGGCTCCCAGACTGGGCGTAGCATCTGAGGCAAAAGGGCTGGCACCATTTTCAGGAGCCTGGCCTTGTAATTCCAGCTCCCTTAGTCGTAATTCGTGCTCCCTTTGCAACCTTCTATCTTCTGCCTCCCTTTCGGCCTTTTTATCTTCTGCCTCCCTTTGCTGTCGTTTGTCTTCTGCCTCAATCTGCAGCCTCTTAATTTCTCTATCCGCCTCTAACCTCTTCTCTTCAGCCAACCTTTCAGACTCTAATTTTCTTTCAGCCTCTTTTTCTAATCTCCTTTCTTCCCGTTCAATATATTTATCACATTCAGCCGTTACGTATTGAATTAAAATCTGACCATCCATTCCCATCTTCTTTGCGGTCAGCACAGCAGCTGATCTAAATTTTGCTAGCTCCGCCATACTTTCTAAACAAATCTAGCAATAAGCAAAGTAAAATTTCCAATCTCTAAAGTAATTATAATTATTCTAGACCAAAATAATTCTAATTAACTAATTAACTAACACTGGCTGTGAAGATTCACCAACTTCTAATTGCCCTTTTAATTTAAAGGGACACTTTTAATTTTAAGGGAATTTTACAATTTTGTTCCCCTAATTTTATTTCTCCCACCAGGAGATCCTTATATTACTGTTTATGCTAATTATCCCGGACGAGCCCCCAATATATGTAGTGGTTTTGATGGTATTGTATGATGGTGATATTACTAAGTGTGATGTATGAGGTCAGCTGTGAAGGCTCCTGAGATAAAATGTAGTTGTGAATTTTCAGAAGGCCTTTCTTGCTACCACTACGACCTCACACCTATCTTTTTTTCTAATAAATGTGGCTACGTTACAATCTAGGGTACTGAATGAAATGTGTTGTATTAACATATACAAACACACACACACAGAGATATTAAATAATATAATATTATCAATAAAATTTAGAACACAATGAACTAAATTCAGCTGGTGAATTTTTAGAAAGTAAATCTTTTTTTAAATTTATTTGTTCTGAACCAAGGTTTTATGTTGGCCAGAACATGTGAAAAATTTTGGAATTTATGAGTGAATGGCATGAATAAATGACATGATAAATCAAAGGTGTGTACGTATACAATTTTCACGAGTAGTTAAGGTTTCTACAGTTCAAAATTTTATTTTCCCTGGGAGAACGATGAATAGATGTGCTGTTGGGGTGGCTTCATCCCTCCCTGTCTAAGTTTACCAAACATTGTCCATTAATGATGGAAGTAAATGGGATGTTTTAGTAGTAATTCACTTTGGGTGTTATGTCTATGAAGTTGGTGTAAATCCAGCAGACCAGCCTGCTTACGTAACTTTGAAGGTGTAGCGCTGGTGCTGGAATCTGGTGGCCCCCACCTCTCCGTGCTTGGGGCAATACAAGGCTGTTCTGCCGAGATGCGACACTGCACGGGTCCTCACTGTCAATTATTTACCCAGCATTTGACACCGCCTTTTGGTGGCAACATAAAAAACTCACAGCTCTGAAATAAAGTATTGGTTTAGGTTCAGAACCTTACCTAAGGAGCCACTTCTACACGTAACAATTTACAATAACACCATTTAGACAGGGTCAGATCTCTCTGACCATACAACACATCTTACCAAGTTGGTTTCCCATAGGATAAGTTCTCCCAGACTACATATTCATAAATATGTTTATTAGCTTCTTGCCCTAGAATAGGATAGGTGATATGTTCCACTGATCTCAACACTTGATCTGTCCTTCCTAATCTTTGCTGGAGTATATATATTTGTTTGTCCCTAGACCCTGAACTAGGGCGGGGGGTCTAGAGCAAATCCTTACTTGTTTGTAAGGCTAGATTTCGATATGGCAGTATCAAATCACTCAAAACATTAAACAATATTCAAAATATGCAAAGAAATAATTTCAATCTTACCAGATTATGAATAAAGAACACAGAAATGCTAGCAAAACTCAGCTGAGCTGCTGGCTATAGTATGGCGTCCCTGAACTTATTTCAATTTATTTCATTTGGAAATCACCACACTTGAAATTTACTGTGTCTATCACTGGACAACTATTGAGGAATGGCAAAAAAGCTCGTCTGAGCGCGGATAATATGATTGTCTGTGGCCAATCAATGCCTTGGTTTTTTTAAATTCAAATTTCCTACACTAAAGTCATTTCAGTCATGCTTCAGTCAAGTATGGATTTTTATCTGTTAGTCCGTCCGTCTCTACTTGCGTTTTCACAAAAACGTACTTGGTTTTTGAACCAACCTATTCGTCCCCTCTACACTTTTTGTCTGTAAAGTTATTTTTAGCCACAGCTTCCACCAATTCCCCTTCTCTTTCATTCTAACTAGATTTGGACACTTGAGTCTTCAAGGTCGCGATTTTTGTGCAAATAGTGACTTGTTTGATTCAATGCAGTCTTTCGCTGATGTGAACAACAGTCTTTTGTCATTGTCTTCATTATTATCTATCCGTCTGTATAAATAAAAGCATATTATTTCACTGCTCAGAATGGGCCATCCGGCCAGCTAATTTTTATATTCCTAACATTAATATTAAGAAAAAGTTACTTTTTAAATTTTGTAATATTTCAAGCATCTGCGTTTGCCGCTGAATTCAAATAAAAGGCTTGGTATCGCAAAAGCGTCCAATAAATGACTGTGGCGTATCATATCCAAGGTCCCTTCTGTCGAGTTCCTTACTTTATGTCAACTTGGGAAACGTGACTTTTTCTCCGTTCCCCCCCCCCCCCCCCCCCCCCCCCCCCCGCCCCCCCCCCCCAATTGCCTCTCCTTAGCCTTGCTAGTCTCACGCAATTTTTTCAGTCATTTTTTTTTCCTTTTGATCCGCCGTTCTCATCCCGTTCAAATGGTAACCGTTTTGATTTCCCGTCTAGCATGTCAATTTTTATGGAGGGTGATGACCCGCGGTCAGGGCGATCATGTACTATCAGCAGCTTACGCATTATGTTTTTATCCTTACATTTTATCCTTTGGAGATATTTTTACGTTGTATCACTTGTTAATTTTATGACACCTACGTCAAAGCAAATGCACGTGCAGCGGCGGTTTATGTAGCAATTGTTGTTCACATGATGAGGTGGCCAGCCCCACGTACAACCTCATATTAGCAGCTGGTTACGAATACTCTGAGAGGGCTGCAGTCGTTTTCTTGTGCTCCTCAGACACTGGTTGCTTTGTTGTAAGTTAGCATTAATTCCTCCTTGTTTAAGTTTGGAACCTAGAAATTTGTTGGGAGTAGTAATGAGGTTCTAATATGCATAAAATTACAAAGAAATTAAAGTTTATAGATTGTCCACAAACAATTTTTAATGCTAATTGAATCAACAAACGTAAAGTTAAAATACATAGCACTTAAACAGCACACAAAAAAGAAGAAATTGATAACAACAGAAACTGGTGGAAAGATAAAGAAAGAAGGCCAAACAAAAATTTAGTGCAAAAATAGCAAATAAATACTGTACAACATACACACACTAACAAACAAGCACACACACAAACACACACACACACACAGTCACACAATGGGCAGAACGGAATGGGGGGAAAATGTAAATGGCTCAGAATGTTTGTAGAACAAAATCAATAGATTAACTCGTCTTTGGGATAAGAAAAATGATCGTTTGACGGAAATTAACGTTACAAAATGTGTAAATGTGGAAGCAACACAAGTCTTGACTGTTATATCGACTCGACGCTTTTAAAGCGAAGCGATGAGTTGACAATGAATAATGTAAAAAAAAAAAAACTTATAATAAAAATAATCGTAGTATACTTCAGATGCGAGTATGTCATTTTACAAAGTAGAGCTCAGTAGATCAATCAAAATCTGATGTATATGTTCTAATACAGAAGGCATGGGACAACCTTGAACTCTACACAGAGCCGAAGAGACGAGGGTGATTATGATGATGATGTTGACGACGACGACGACTATAATGATGATAATAGCGAATTAGACAGGTGTGTGCATTCTGTAGGATGGTGTATCTTCTTCGCCTACAAGCTATGGGCATTCCCTAAATATAATAGCTTTTCTTAGCCTTCCTAGCACACTCCGCTGCACTGTAACTTTTTTTTCAATTAAAGTCTTAATCTCCTGTATCATAGACGTCTGTACGTCATTAACGAATCTAGAGCGTAGCGTTATTGTTTGTTAGCAGACTGACTTACTTCTCTTCTACCCTGGGGTGTAGAGCTTGCCAGAGAGAGCGCCATACTATCCTATCGGCTGTCTCCCTCCTTGGCTAGTTCTAATCTAGTCCTTGGTCCTTTAGAGATTGTCTAACGTTGTCCTCCCAGCGAACCCAGGGTCGTCATAGATGTCTGGATCCCTGGCTTTTGTTTTCTTATATTTGTCGTGGTAGCCGATCTTCTCCCATTCTACAGACATGGCCAAACCATCGTATCTGGAACTGTTTGTTAGCAAGATAACAAGAGTGATTATCTTTCTTGTGCTGGAAAACAAGAGTAGTTATATTTCTTGTGCACTGCACATGTAGGTGTTGCATTCTGGTGGCACCTTTCCGCATAATCATTTTAATGGACATGGCACAAGGAAGTACTCACAGACATACTTTGAAGCAATATTGATTGCATAGACATTCATATGTTAAGGTATTAGTAAAGCTAATAGAAGAATATTTTAAAACCATCCGACGTAAAAAAAAAAGATCAATGTGAGGGTTTTTGGGAAGATATAAAACATGGTTCAATCTCAAGTCGGTCGTTACGATCTAAAATACTATAAGTGCTTTAGAAAGCAAATACAATGCCTTAACGTTAGAGATGACTGATTACCAACTATGACAGCACACACACACATGGTCGCCACGCAAGCGTCAGCTATAATGAGGTTGAGTGTGTTGACCGTTGTGATGGTAAATTATTGTTGATGAAGGCAATAACAATGATGATGAGTACACTGATAACATTGATTGACGACAATGATAATGGTGTAGGCGAACGGTGATAATGGTGTAGGGGAACGGTGATAATGGTGTAGGCGAACGGTGATAATGCTTTTGAAGGAAATGACAGTTATAACAGTTGGGGTTTAAAAAAAAAACACATGGTTCGTCTGTGATATTAGGGCGCATGTCCAAGTACAAAAGACCATGTGCTTTAATATTTGCTACCAAATGGAAATATAACAATATAGCACTAGTCTGACATCATATGTACATTCACTCTTCATTTAGCTCTCCGTGGCCATAGAACCTGCCTAATTGCAGGACGCTTGCACCAAAGCATGCATGTGTTCTTGTGACAGTGGTTTCTGTATAAATGTTTATATGTTGAGGTTGACAACCCCATGCCCAACCTCATGTTATTCGTCTATTACGACATGCCTAAGATACCAGTAGTTCTATTCTTTCTTTGTCTCTTCAGATACCCCTTCTACTTCTTTTACCTCGTGGATTCCAGAAGCAGGACTTCCTTGTAATGCTTTCCACAGGTTTCCTGAACGTGTACCCTATCTATCGCCCAGAATCTTTTTCTCTTCTCTGGATTTACGTTTGAAAGAAAATAAAACTGTCACAAACAGTTCCACTGGTCTCACTGGAGACAATAATAGAATAAGACTAAACTGTTCCATTAGGCATGTTGTAATAAGCGACATATATATATATATAAATATAAATAAATATAAATATAAATAAATATAAATATAAATATAAATATAAATAAATATATATATATATATATATATATATATATATATATATATATATATATATATATATATATATATATAATATATAAATATAAATAAATATATATATATATATATATATATATATATATATATATATATATATATATATATATCAGAAGAGACCCCGATGCCATCACAAGAACAGCTATGCTTTGGACCCCTGAAGGAAAACGAAAGAGAGGCCGACCAAAAACAACTTGGCGGAGGACTGTGGAGGCTGAGATGCAAAGAATGAACCAGAGTTGGGCCACTGTACGAAGGATGGCCGCCGACCGAGCAAAGTGGAATCAATTTGTTGTTGCCCTACAAGACGCCACCAGGCGTAATGGCCACTGACTGCTTTGACGGTCGGCGGCTAAGGATCAAAGAAGAAGAAGAATATATATATATATATATATATATATATATATATATATATATAATATATATATATATATATATATATATATATATATATATATATATATATATATATATATATATATATATATAGTGGGCTGGTAGCCGCACTATGTAAAACACATTGCTTAAGAAAACCTTTCTACGAAATCACGGGGACTTTCTACAAATGGCCGTTGTAACGATGGCTCCATGCTTGGTAAGGAGTGAAACAGGAAATTAAAAACAAACAAACAAAAACTTGTCCCCAAACGACAAAGACCATGTTTACAAGTATCCAGATAACACAAAACACATTAAAAATAGCCAGATAACAAAGAACACCTTCCAAAATACCCAGATAACACAGAGAAATAGCATTCCACAGAATTCAGCTTGGTTGCTCCTACCTAGGGCAAGTTTACAATTAAGAAATGAGTTGGGGTTCGGGGAATGTAAATGCCGTGCTTTGTCTTGATTTCTTGTGTAACCAGCCATTGGCGATGTGAAATAGGCATTCCTACATTAGATTCCTGGCAGGGCTTGAAGGAGGGGTAGGGCTTAATGTCAGATTACTTCGGAACTTCTTTTAAATGTGAATCTTGGTAGGATAATTTGAGCTTTATTATTGTTTGTATTTGTTTTGGCAGGGTGTTCGCAAACAATTGTTTATTGTAACAGCTGGTAAAGAGTCAAGCTGATTTAGACGACAGAGAAAGTTGCAGAAATAGAGATACACACAGAGAGAGACAGAGAGAGACAGAGAGAGAGAGGGAGAGACAAGCAGACAGTAAAAAATACCGACAAGCACTTTTATAGACACTCAGACAGACACATCGGTGAATAGATAGACCTACAGGTTGGTAGATAGACTGACAGTCAGACGGACAAACGGATGGATGAATAGATAGATAGATAGATAGATAGATAGATAGATAGATAGATAGATAGATAGATAGATAGATAGATAGATAGATAGATAGATAGATAGATAGATAGATAGATAGATAGACACAAACCTAATACAGGCTACTCAACTGTGGTGACATGCATTTATACATTAACTCAAGCTCGCTTCTATAAGAATTGGAAGAGTTTATATTAGAATGTTACACGGTGAATGCATTCTAATTTAATTGCAGAGAGAACTCTTAAAAATAAAGAAAGAAATCGAGGACTGGAAAGCGTGCAGAATGGTCCATGTAAAAATAATGTTCTTAGAAATAAATAAAGTTAACTAATAGTTAGTCCTACCTGAAATTACTGCAGGGATGTATAACCCAGTTTCCAACTCTCTTGTGCCTCATCTTTTCCTTGATGAGGGCGTTCTTGTTGCCAAAAAGCTTCATGGCAAGCTTGTTGTCGGAGGGTTGGAAGAAATTCATGATTTGTTCTCTCAGGTAAGTTGTGGTGCTGGGCGTCTTAGGAAGGGCGTCGGTAGCCAGTATGTCGATTGGCGCAGGAGCCTCCTCTTTGGGAGTCCCGTACAAACTTGTTTCGTCTCCGAGGAACTGCACTCTGTTCTCGTGTGCTCTATAGTTGATCTCTGGGCTCAGGTAGTCGCTGTAAACGGAATCTGAGTCTGAGTCGAGGGTTATAGTGATAGACGGGTTCACATGTCCGCCCGACACGACAGTTGGCGCGATCAAGTTACCTGTATTGTTTGCGCCACCTCCGATGCCACCTGTGTCACCTGGTATCAACTTAGCTCCACCTGTTCCTCCTCCCCCTCCCCCACCCCCTCCCCTAGATCCGAGAACGTGAAGTCTTTTGAGCTTGAGACTGGGGACCCGGCGAGCTGGACGGTTGACGCCGGCAGCTGGGTTCGATCCAGCCATCCCAGCGACTGATGAGCCGTGCCCGCTGCGCAGAGCATTGCCGTTCGACGACCGGCAGAATTTGACAGAGTCGGAGCGTTGTAGCACAGGCGATGCCAGCGTAGCCGTGGTATTTGCAGGGCTTACAATTTCGCTGGCCGCGGTAAGCACCACCGAGTCTTCGGGAGGAAGAGGGTCAGTAAAGCTATTGGCATCAAGAAGTGCTTGATAACTGGGAGGGCCTACATCGTTTCTTGATCTCTCATCCATTTCATCTGTATGTTTAGCTATCTGTGAAGGTACAGAGTTCAATATTCCGTCTCTCTCGGTACTACTCATCTCTGTCTCTTTTCCATTTACATCCCAACGAATGGTTTCCCCATCGCTTCTTACTTTTCCTTCCCGTCTCTCCTCACCCTCCCGACGTTTTATGAGAGGAGACGCCATTGGCGGTGTTACTAGAGCAGAAGAATCGTCGTCAAACTCATCAGCATCGTATTCGTCATCAGTAGTACTGTCCCGTCTACGGCCACCAGAAAAGGGGGCCGGGTTTATAGGGTACGAGTTGGAGGCAGGAGCGTATAAACCAGGCACAAGGTTGCATGAGTTTACTGGGGGAGTGAAGAGGTTAGCTGGAGAGGTGAACGTATTTTGATTGGCAGCAAAGTTGGCCGGAGCTGACCTCGGAGGTCGTAATCTCGGATAGTTTACTGCAGACATCTCTAGTGAAGGCCAAAGACAGCCTGGTGTGGTCTCTCACTGGAAATAGAATAATAATGGGAATTAAAAATTAGTAAATATGCCTTTACTGAATGTTTTATTTCTTTCTCTATTTACATTTTTATTTACAAACTTAGGACAATCCCTTATAAAATTTATGAAGATTCTGAGGAGCAAGTGACGTAACACGCACGTTCTGTTTCAGGCTAATATTATCATGGCTAACATGGTGTATATTTCCAGTCTTGTTACCCTATCAGGAATCAATAGAATTTATAAAGGACTAGTTAATAGTGTAACTACCGCTCTGGTGAATTGGGCACGTCCCTTGGGCTCCAGCACCGAGTGGGCCTTGAAAATTAGGGGTCGGAAGGGACTCTCGCTTTTATATATTCCTTTTTGTTTTCTTTGTTCCTGTGTTAAAAGTGATTTCAAGTCCTAGTTTCTCACATCTCATACACCCTATAACAGGGGTTTTCAACTTGTATTTGCTTATGGCCCCCTTCTGAGCATCATTTACCTCTGTGGCGCCCCTTCCCCCCCCCCCCCTCCCCCTTTCCATAGTCGCTGTTAGCTGGAAAAAGATACTTTACCATCTTACTGTGGCCCCCTAGAAATATGGCATGACCCCCGTTGAGAACCACTGTCCTATAGGATGATTTTCTAGGTGTGTCCGAAGGTTGAGTTAAAAATTGTAAAAATATCCATCCGTTAAACCCGTGAACTTCAGTCACTAACGTTATTACGACATTGAATAGAAGAAAGATGTTGTATGTGAATACGACTGTTAACAGACGAAAGATGTTATAAGTGAATACGACTGTTAACAGACGAAAGATGTTGTAAGTGAATACTACTGTTAACAGAAGAAAGATGTTGTAAGTGAATACTGCTGTAACAGAAGAAAGATGTTGTAAGTGAATATGCTGTTAATAGAAGAAAGATGTAAGTGAATACTGCTGTTAACAAACAGGACATAAAGAGACGGCTGTTACCTGTTTTTTTAAATTTAAAGAATTCAAAAAAATAAATGCTTCCAAACCACACCTTCCCACCCCTGTCTTTATCTGTAATCACTCACACAGTACAAACTGTTCTTAAGCAAAATGGGTGCAACTACCAGGTGTCTGACAAAAGATAAATATTAAGGTTTCCTGCGAAAGTTACACCCTCTGGATTTCTTCTTCAAGACTACAACTAAATCTCCCTGGCAGATTAAATGTTCATAATTACGTTATTTACTAATCCACCTTAACACTACCTGGCCAGACACAAAAACTGTAGGATAAATGATGGGCAAAACATTGAACTTTATAACTGGGCATTATATACTGTCACAATTTGAAGCACGTGGCAAAAAAAAAAAAATTAATACCCAGTCTAACTCCAGTTTGAATTAGTCGGCAAAACATAGTTGATTTTTTTTTTTTTTTTTTTTTTTTTTCTTAACCAGCGGCACTCGGGTTTTCAGCCCTTCGGCCCAATGACATGTCATTGCGAGGCTGGGGAACCTGAGGACTTTCCTTCCAACCCGGTCAGGAGCTTCGCTCCTTCCCATCCACAGAGGGTTTATCACAGGAGCCGTTCAGGTTATTCAGTCAAATTTCCGGCCGTAAACATTTCTTCAAACGCCGCCACCCGGGTTTGAACCATGAACACCTGGTCGCCAGTACAACGCCGAAGCCATTACACCAGCGCGGCTCCCAAACATAGTTGATAAGTCCAAATTTAAACAAGGGCAGTAATCGTTATGAGTCTCGGATGTACCATAGATTATAGTGGTTATTCCACTTGAACAGCTGTTAATTTATTTAAAAAAATATGAGTGTATCGCATTCGAATCTTCGAGATGCAGAACGTTTTTCACGGTGGCGTAGTTCCACGTGAGTTAAATGTTCTAAGCTATTTTTGAGCGGTGAGCGAAAGTTCTCGGGAAGCCCCACGGATGTGATTGGCTGGGGTGTTCTGGGGGAGAATGTTTTTTGGTGTCAGTGTGTACTGGGCGAATGCGCTGAGGAGATGTAAAGTGTTTTTCAATGTGTACCAGTGTACAGGCATTTATGCTGAGATATATTATGTGTGATTATCCCAGATGAGATGTATTAGCTAAGGAGATGTTTCTTAGGCCTTTGAGTACACAGGCCAGTGTTTAAAGATTATGTACATTTTTGAAGAGTTTGTGTCCTGGGCGTGACTGGAGAAATCAGCCCAGTGTTTTCGAGGGAAGCCTGTACACTGCTTGATGTGTCGACTTATTTTTTTTTTTTTTTTGCGTTCGCCCGCTAATACTCGAGGCGAAATCTCAGGTTATCATTTATGTCTAATCTGACATTGATTTTACGTGAGTATCCCTTTATTTCTTGTACAGAGACAAATGTCCCTCGCCATTCAGGCAAATACTCGCCGATTTCGGAGGTACCCATTGCAGCTGGGTTGGCTCAGGAGCCGCCAGTCCCTGGTCGACGACACTGCTTCAAATGTCCTCGCCAGGTCTCGAGTTAATCCAGTCCAAATCCCGGTCGACGAAAAATCCTCAAATGCCGTCGCCCGGGTTTTATCCTGTATCACCCGGTCGCCAGAGCGGTGTTGTAACCACTACGCTAGCGCGGCTCCCTGTCGACTTATATTATGAGGCCTATTATTTATCAGCAGTCTTCTAGATGAATTAAAGACAGTGCTTGATGTGTCGACTTATATTATGAGGCCTATTATTTATCAGCAGTCTTCTAGATGGATTAAACTGCGTTGAGACGTCATATATATTATGAGGCCTATTATTTATCAGCAGTCTTCTAGATGGATTAAAGACGGTGCTTGATATGTCGACTTATATTTGAGGCCATATAACTATTAGTACTGTGAGTGTCAGCAGTCTAATGGATGAATTAAAGAGCGCCGAGACGTCATATATATTGGAGGCCTATTATTTACTAGCACTGCGATGGTCAGCAGTCTTATGTACATGAATTAAGGAGCGCTGAGACGTCAGATATTGGAAGCTTATTATTTACTAGTACTGCAATGGTCAGCAGTCTTATGTACATGAATTAAAGAGCGCTGAGACGTCATATATATTTGAGGCCTATAACTATTGGCACTGCGTTTGCCAGTAGTTCTTCTTGATGGATTAGTGTTATTATATAATGTGGATCCTTTTTTGATATGCTATTATGACCTGTGTAACATGCTGTACTTCGTCTACGTTATTGTGACCGTGTTGTGGTGTAATAAAACTGTTCATTAACTGTCACAAGGCGTTTAACCCTCCATGACTCGTACTTGAGCTATCGTGGGGTGAGTGACTGTTTCTACACACCCTTCACATATCATACATGGTAACAGCACAGCAGTACACCCTGGATAATTAGCCTACATACAGTATGCAACGAACAGACTGGATGAATAGCAGCTTGTATCAATTAGGGTATGGAATGGTGATGGAACAATCATACTTTATCAGTTGGAAGGAATACTAGGAATAAGCACCGTTATCAGTGGTGGTTTCCAGTTCAAGTTGGATCGAACTTACGACATTTATAATAAGTAGCCTGTGTGGCGTGATATAATATATAGCAACCTTGGTATTCGACTACTCTATGGTTAGCAATTGTACACTTCATCTGCAACAGTGGATGCAACATCGTTTTGCAACAAATACTGATTGTTACAGTGGCGGCAATAATAAGCCTAGCGGCAACAGTCGTGGCCAAAACTTTTGGACGTGATTCCACGTCACCTGCGTTATGTGACTTTCTTCTATGCTGTGTGGCGCATTTAAGAATCCATCATCATTATCAAACTTTACAGGGATGACATCACCAACTACGGGTGCAATAGTGGTTGTTTTCAAACTTACATGGTGTGATACCTGCTATAGAAGACTTACCCAAAAACAGACGTTAACATAACTAGGCAGTAACATATTTGATGGAGTGCAGCTTATTAATACCCATCTACATAGAGGACTATAACATATTGTCACAAAGTTACCCCTGTGAGGGTAACCAAAGAGAGTTATCTGTGAGGTGCCGGCTTTGTCAATGGCTCAGATTCGCCTGGCACCCGGTTGAAGATGAGCAGCAGGAGTGGAGAAGTGAATATAAGACTTTGGGATGAATTCCCAGCATATAGCCCCAGTGATTCTGGATCTCGTGACATATACCTCCTACCACTCTATCTCCCCCTCTATATACTAACGAGCCCCCACTCCCCTATTACACTGAGTGAACAGAAGAGAAAGAGAAGAAGAACAGTATGTCTCTTTCGCACACTTTCGTTCCTTCTCTATATATGTGATAACGTGTGTTGGTAAACACAACTACAACATTTATTAATGTTCTGAAATATAACAACATTCAATTACACTGATACAAATGCAACTAGAAATAACATTAACTATCCCTGTGAAGAAAGATATTAGTTAATGCAAAATACACAAATGAATCTAAAGTCTACCCTATGTGATGATGATGAATTTAAGTAACTCCTAAATACTAACAAAAAGGATATCTTGTGTTTCTTGGTCTCTTGCTAACTGTCAATAAACTCTGGTTGTTTGAACACAATGGACAAGTCTTTGTCTGCCTACAATAACATTGGACGGTTCACTCGATTTCGCCAGGTGTCCACGGCTTGTATTTTTGTCTTTCACAATGCCTGTGTTGACATTGTCCCGAGCGTCCGAGGTGTCTTATTCATGGGTGAGGTTGAACACAATGTTAGGCGGGTGAGACTTCGTCTGTTATGCAGATGTCCTTTTGTTGTCTTGGTATTTTGCTTATGTGGTGACGATGATGGAAATATGTTGTATATTCGTATTTGTTGGTGCATCAATTGTACAGGGAGAATCTGTCCATTACTGCATGTAATTTAGGATCTCGATAAATTTGGTAGGCACTGGGGTTACAAAATCTCCCGTCTGCTCTTGCAGCTTTTGATCATAGTTTCTCAAAGGCACTTGTTGTAAAAAATCATCCGTTGGCGACTGCCACTTCAGATCATTAAATTTCTCAAAGGCACTTGTTGTAAAAATCATCCGTTGGCGACTGCCACTTCAGATCATTAAATTTCACGTGGACAGCTATTTAGAAATGCAGCAATCCTTCTGGGTATTTTCTGCTTTCTTTTTGGGTGGGTAGTCGATGATAGAAAGACCCTTCACCGCCTGGTAAATTCCTTTCTGACCCCCGTGGAGTATTGGTAGGTTGTTGCCGTTAATTACGTGTGAGATGCGTGTCGTCGCAGTATCTCGGTCGGCCCTACTCTAAAGCTTGTCCTGTGATTAACGCCAACCACGTAGTAGACTAAGGATGAGTATCTCAAATGGTCCCTGTCTCTACCACTGTGATGGATAAAATAATGAACCCTTTGTAAGTATCCCGTAAACTATGCTACGCCTGTAGTGTCTTGTATGTGAAATCTTATCACTATAAGAAAGGGCTGTGCGGTGTTTACTGCACGTTTAAACATGTAATGTAAGAGGCAAAATAAAAGTGTCTTGTATTTACTTCGTTATAGTTACTGGAAACTGTGCAATCTTATAAATATAATCATTCTCTGCATGGCGTTTATTGCAACCTGTACTTATTAGTGTGAAATATAATATTATAATAAACGTGACTGGTATTTACAGTGTTATATTTATGGAAAATATGTATATATTATCTGAATGAAGTTAAGACATAATAATGATAAAGTACAAAATATATTACACTAACCTTGGTGTCCCTATACGAATTTCACTGACACAATGTCTTGATTCTTTCTCGTGAAATCTAGAACCCCAAGTCTTGGTTGGCGGAATGGTTTCTCTTACCAATGCCAAGCAATGAATATAGTTGGGTTATATATCGTCTGGATCGCCTAGGGCGATTTTTCGGGTTCGCTTCCTGTGTCATGTGAAATTTCGTTTGTTTTCCTAAAGTCAGACATTCCGTCCTCAAACTGTGTAAAATTTCCTGTATTATTTTGCTATGGTCGCTCTCATATTTTGCTTATCCGAGACAACTTGTCTGCGTTCGTCTTTTGGGGCACGTACAGTGTTGTTCTTCTCGTTATAATTTCGTATTCATACTGCTTTCATGTTGTCCCTGGCTCAGACTTTCAGTCTCCTTTAATCCAATATTACTTTGTCTGAACGACTGACCACAATACTCATTGTAAAATTACTTGGCCTTCTGTCGCCGCCTGCACATTATGTTCTATTACTAGCCAAAATACTAATTGGGTATTACTGGCTTTGTGTAAACACACCCCGCGACGTCCGGCGATGGACTGTTTATGTAATGTCTCCCTGTTGGGCGACATTTATGACTTTCTACAGGTGAATGTTATTACGTTTACAAGACTCACGCCGAGCGATGGCTATTGTTATGTCAACATTCCTTGTAAAATTGGTCAATTTTCCACGACTGATGAAAACGATGTCTGTGCCGACAATCAGTATAGAAAGTCGAAATACACACTCATTCAGTGAGAAATTTACCGACAAAATATTACCATTAGGTTTTAGGAATTTAATTGCAGACTTACTCGCGTCCCGTGACATATGTCCCCCACACGAAGTCTTAGCTTGGGAAGACCCTGCGAGTCAGGATGCATTTTACATTCCCTATTGTCGGCTGATGTTATCTCCTCGCTATCACTATCCTCCTCATCTTCCTCGTTTCCACCATCCTTCTCCTCGTTCAAATCGTTCTTCTCGCAATCTTCCTCAGTTGCTTCTCCTGCATCAGCTATAAAGAGCTGCTCCCTTTCCTGTTTCAATATCGTGACCGTAGTCAAGAGTTGTCGCCCCTGCTCGACTACGTTCGTAGAGTGTGTTGTGATTTTCTGCACACCTGCAGATGACTGTCTAGCCGCATTGGGCTGCAGTGCTGAGTTCGGATTTCCTTTATTCAAATGCTTTGTGGCTGCTCGTGTCCTGAAGTTGGCCGCTTCAGTTATGTGTCTGGCTAAGTATCTCTTTAGCAGAATAATATTATATATTTCCAGCTGATTCTCCATTGGAATCTTATCATTGGTTCGAGATGCCTTCTCGACCATTGCGTATGGCCCGTGCCATCCAATCAGTAACCTGTTCTGTTTACTATGCATAAACAGTAAAACTTGTTTGCCTATCTCTAGCTCACACTTAGGACCAGTCGTATTATATTCTCCGTCATGTTGACGCCTCCTCTTCTTCATACGTAGTCTGTTTCCCTTAACAGTGGCTTCCTCACTTTTCCCATGATTTGATGCCCCTCTCTGGCATTCAGGACCTGATCGGATAAATTGATCCATGTCCCCTGCGATTCCCTGCCAATAATAATGGTGGGTGATTCTTTGCGTAGTGATGTATTGTCTGACCTGACCACTAGATTCACTAGCATGTCCCATACCTAAGATATAAAATCTATATCGTGCTGGTACTACCAGTTGCTTATACTCATATCCGCGCTTTTCTACTTTCCTAAGGAGTTGTCCTTGCTGTTTAAAGCAGTCTCCTGGTTCTGGTGGATTGTCTCCCTTCAGTCTCTTCTTAAAACACGGTTCTACCGATTTATCGTTCATTTGAGCTTGTCTCAGCTCTTGCGGATGGAAGTGAACCTCGTCTCCTTGTCTCTTCTCCTTCGCTTGGTCACTTGTCTGCACTGCAGCTGTGACTCTTGATTGACGAGTGTCTCCTAAACTCACATATTTGTAGCCTAAAATGACTTCGTATGTATGATCATTTAAAACTGCCGTTCGTAGTTCTCCCTTGACATATCTGCCTTCAATGGGAGTCCGGGCGATAGCCGCCATCATTGGAGGATCGCCGTTACCTGTGACCTGAATTTCCACAGTTCCATCAGTCAATTGTTCTGATCTAACCAGTCTTGAACTGATTTTCGAATCGAATTCCAGCCTGGAATCGAATACCTCTTCCGCTCTTTCTCTATTGACAACGTTGTGTTCCGAGGGAATCCGGGCGCTAGTCGCCGTCCCTACAATATCACTTTTCCTTTTCCGCCCCTTTGCATTAGGGTCCTTGTAATATTCGTTGCCAGGTTTAAACCTCTTCTTTCTTTTGAGTGGTCCATTCTTATTGACACTAACTCTCAGTGTGTCTTTCTTCGCTCTGTCGAAATAAAAAATGTTTCCCCACTTCTTTCTTCTGCTAACCAATCTTTGAATCCGACGACGGATCAAAGTTGGCCCTTGTTTGTCCTTATTACGTATCTTGTGTATCTTGCCCGTGGAATGGTCATAATTCAAGATACGGTGCAACCCATCTGTCCATTTATATCGGGTACAGTGTGTTGTAAATTTCGCGCATCTGCGCTGTGCCTTGCATAAAGCGCGTACACCAAGCTGTTTCCTCTTGTGTCGCCTGGTGTCTTTCCTTCTCTCTATCCGCTTAGTTTTTGTCTCGCCTACATATAGAATCGGAGTCCCATGGGTGTTGAGCTGCTGTATCCCCGCCGGCTCTACCACACTTTTCTCCTCATAATCCTCTTCTACCTCCTTTTGAAGAGAGTCGGGGGGTGCCTCCGTGTCCGTCGTCCACCCTGTCCCGATAATCGTATGTGTTGTTATACCTTCTAAAGGCACACATTTCTCTCCGTAAGTTTTAAAAGTGGTAGGATCTGACTTTTCCTCGTCTTGGGTAAAGGCAGACTTAGGCGATGTGTGCAACTGTCTATTTCCGTGGATAATAGCGAATGCCCGTTCCTGTCCGGTCGCTTCTTTCCACGTAGAAGGGCCGGTGGAGTAAGGTAATAATTGTTCTCCTGATGTCAGGAGACAAGTGCCTGTTTTCTTCTTCCCTGTGATGCCAGGTGAAATTGTTTTATTCGAAGTCCCCTTGCAAGATCCATCGAAGGTACCGCTCGCAATTAGAGTGGGTTCTTCTGTGCCTTTTAATAACTTTCCGTTATCTCTGCAGCGGTGTCTGGAATCCATTGAATTAACTACCGCCGGGTGTGATTTTTTCCCCTCTTTTCTCCGGGACTCTTTGTCCTTCATTGTTCGGGTTTCTATATACGCCAAGCGATGGAGAGGAGGGCGGTTTCGGCACTCACTGGTGTAGTGATTTTTCATGCGACAATACCGGCACCATTTTTCCCCTTGCCTCTGGTTCTGAGAAAAGGAGTTGTGTTGAGTTTCCTGTCTATGTGGATTGCAAAGCAAGTTGTCTTTCTTCCCCTGATACCGGTCAACTGCGCCCTTCTCGTAATCAGTTTCTCCTGCAGATTTCTTTGCATATGTCGTAATGCAAGGCGAAGATGGTGTGTCCTCTAGGCGATATGATAGCTCGTCTGCCACTTCATGGGCCGAAATACATATTTCTGGTTCAACTCTTGTGGATAGTTCAAATGCTTTAAGCAACCTCTTCATCCGAAGTTCGTGCTCTCTCTCTGCCTTATTTCTCTCTAACTCTGCCTTGAATCTCCTATACTCGGCCTCTCTCTCTCTCTCAGCTTCTAATTTCTTGGCTTCTCTCTCCTCCTTCTCCGCTGCTAATGTCAATCTTCTTTGCTCTACTTCTGCTGCTAGTTTATCTTTTCTCTCTTGCTCTGCAAGTTTGTCTTTTCTCTCTTCTTTGTGCGCCGTTAACATTTTTTCCACATATTCCATAAGTTCTCCTTTTTCTAGTTTTAAACTAGTTGCTTCCTGGATAATCGCAGCGCGAATTTGCCTCAAATCTGCCATGATCAAGCTAGAATTCAATCTGCCTATCGCTACTCAAAATTATGTGAGAGAAAAAAAATATAGGGCGAAGAAAAAATTTGTGCCCTTGGCCAAAGGGAGAACCAAAACAAATGTCCCGTATGCTTCGCTATAACCTTTACAGCCGTACAGGTAAATGACAATAGTAAAGAAAACCTTGGCAATACAATTCTAAGGCTTGCTAAGAATACCAGTCAAATATTTCTGACCATCAACTGCCTGCCTACCAAGAAAACAATACTAAAATGTTTCGTCTCAGTGGCTTAGTCGCTATTGTCCACTTGTGAACAAAAGGAATACACAATGTCGGGTCGCTCGTTCAAAGCGTCCGACTTCAACAATGCCTTTTGATCGAGTCCCACGTGGTACTACCAAAAATCCAGGTAAATTTATAATGATGACAACAAATCAATATTGGTAACCAGATGCAGTAATAAAGTGCATATAAATTAATACGGTGTAATCTTCTAACATGTGTCAATGTCTTTCTTAATATACTATGAATATCTAATCTTAATATCTAATATGAATATCTAGTTATCTAATACTCTATTCTGTGTTCTTTCCCTCTACCTAAGTAGAATAAGGAACAGTATAGAAGACAGTGAATAGGTTTATACAAAATTTGCAAAAAAGAATTATTTAATGTTTTAGTCTAGGGCAAGTCCCAAGGTATATTCCGGACTGCAGCCCACAATTATGTCACAAAGTTACCCCTGTGAGGGTAACCAAAGAGAGTTATCTGTGAGGTGCCGGCTTTGTCAATGGCTCAGATTCGCCTGGCACCCGGTTGAAGATGAGCAGCAGGAGTGGAGAAGGTGAATATAAGACTTTGGGATGAATTCCCAGCATATAGCCCCAGTGATTCTGGATCTCGTGACATATACCTCCTACCACTCTATCTCCCCCTCTATATACTAACGAGCCCCCACTCCCCTATTACACTGAGTGAACAGAAGAGAAAGAGAAGAAGAACAGTATGTCTCTTTCGCACACTTTCGTTCCTTCTCTATATATGTGATAACGTGTGTTGGTAAACACAACTACAACATTTATTAATGTTCTGAAATATAACAACATTCAATTACACTGATACAAATGCAACTAGAAATAACATTAACTATCCCTGTGAAGAAAGATATTAGTTAATGCAAAATACACAAATGAATCTAAAGTCTACCCTATGTGATGATGATGAATTTAAGTAACTCCTAAATACTAACAAAAAGGATATCTTGTGTTTCTTGGTCTCTTGCTAACTGTCAATAAACTCTGGTTGTTTTGAACACAATGGACAAGTCTTTGTCTGCCTACAATAACATTGGACGGTTCACTCGATTTCGCCAGGTGTCCACGGCTTGTATTTTTGTCTTTCACAATGCCTGTGTTGACATTGTCCCGAGCGTCCGAGGTGTCTTATTCATGGGTGAGGTTGAACACAATGTTAGGCGGGTGAGACTTCGTCTGTTATGCAGATGTCCTTTTGTTGTCTTGGTATTTTGCTTATGTGGTGACGATGATGGAAATATGTTGTATATTCGTATTTGTTGGTGCATCAATTGTACAGGGAGAATCTGTCCATTACTGCATGTAATTTAGGATCTCGATAAATTTGGTAGGCACTGGGGTTACAAAATCTCCCGTCTGCTCTTGCAGCTTTTGATCATAGTTTCTCAAAGGCACTTGTTGTAAAAAATCATCCGTTGGCGACTGCCACTTCAGATCATTAAATTTCTCAAAGGCACTTGTTGTAAAAATCATCCGTTGGCGACTGCCACTTCAGATCATTAAATTTCACGTGGACAGCTATTTAGAAATGCAGCAATCCTTCTGGGTATTTTCTGCTTTCTTTTTGGGTGGGTAGTCGATGATAGAAAGACCCTTCACCGCCTGGTAAATTCCTTTCTGACCCCCGTGGAGTATTGGTAGGTTGTTGCCGTTAATTACGTGTGAGATGCGTGTCGTCGCAGTATCTCGGTCGGCCCTACTCTAAAGCTTGTCCTGTGATTAACGCCAACCACGTAGTAGACTAAGGATGAGTATCTCAAATGGTCCCTGTCTCTACCACTGTGATGGATAAAATAATGAAACCCTTTGTAAGTATCCCGTAAACTATGCTACGCCTGTAGTGTCTTGTATGTGAAATCTTATCACTATAAGAAAGGGCTGTGCGGTGTTTACTGCACGTTTAACATGTAATGTAAGAGGCAAAATAAAAGTGTCTTGTATTTACTTCGTTATAGTTACTGGAAACTGTGCAATCTTATAAATATAATCATTCTCTGCATGGCGTTTATTGCAACCTGTACTTATTAGTGTGAAATATAATATTATAATAAACGTGACTGGTATTTACAGTGTTATATTTATGGAAAATATGTATATATATTATCTGAATGAAGTTAAGACATAATAATGATAAAGTACAAAATATATTACACTAACCTTGGTGTCCCTATACGAATTTCACTGACACAATGTCTTGATTCTTTCTCGTGAAATCTAGAACCCCAAGTCTTGGTTGGCGGAATGGTTTCTCTTACCAATGCCAAGCAATGAATATAGTTGGGTTATATATCGTCTGGATCGCCTAGGGCGATTTTTTCGGGTTCGCTTCCTGTGTCATGTGAAATTTCGTTTGTTTTCCTAAAGTCAGACATTCCGTCCTCAAACTGTGTAAAATTTCCTGTATTATTTTGCTATGGTCGCTCTCATATTTTGCTTATCCGAGACAACTTGTCTGCGTTCGTCTTTTGGGGCACGTACAGTGTTGTTCTTCTCGTTATAATTTCGTATTCATACTGCTTTCATGTTGTCCCTGGCTCAGACTTTCAGTCTCCTTTAATCCAATATTACTTTGTCTGAACGACTGACCACAATACTCATTGTAAAATTACTTGGCCTTCTGTCGCCGCCTGCACATTATGTTCTATTACTAGCCAAAATACTAATTGGGTATTACTGGCTTTGTGTAAACACACCCGCGACGTCCGGCGATGGACTGTTTATGTAATGTCTCCCTGTTGGGCGACATTTATGACTTTCTACAGGTGAATGTTATTACGTTTACAAGACTCACGCCGAGCGATGGCTATTGTTATGTCAACATTCCTTGTAAAATTGGTCAATTTTCCACGACTGATGAAAACGATGTCTGTGCCGACAATCAGTATAGAAAGTCGAAATACACACTCATTCAGTGAGAAATTTACCGACAAAATATTACCATTAGGTTTTAGGAATTTAATTGCAGACTTACTCGCGTCCCGTGACAGGTACTATTTGTTATAATGAGTATTTCATGTTAAATATTCTATGTTTCATGTCTACTTATGAAGATTATATCCCAGTTTACCCAGGGCTTCATAAGCATTCTTTAGGATTTGGTTAGTAACTGTCAGTTCTGTGACAATTCCGGTTTAAGATTACAAACCTTACCGAAGTTTAGGTTACTAGTTGTCTCTTGGGACAAGTAAGTGTGTAGTTGTGACGTACCGTTTCATTGTGGTTCTCATAGTATTTTTCTCTGTTTTTTAGTTTATTGATTAATTTGTTCGTGAGTGTCTTTCTCTCTTTCCTATCTTTTAGTTTTTATACACATTTTCGTTTATATACGGTGTTGGTTATTGTTTTGCCACTATTCGCGGTTATCATTACATGCTATGTAAAATTTTTTGCCTTAGTTAAGCCTTACTGTTCAGTTGACTTCTGCGAACGTTATCGTTTGTTTTGTAGTACCTTGTCTTTGTAACCGTGATTCCTATTGTCTATATAATATGTTAGTTGTTTGTAACTTATTGTAAGACTTTGATGCATGAGTGTTTAAGGCTATTTCACATAATATTGACATCACTCAAATTGACATAAAGTTATCCCTCATATTGGTATATACTTTTATAAAGATTCTATGCACATGAACTTATGCTACTATGGTATACAGTGATTAACTTATATTTGCAATTACTTGAAAGGATATCTAGCTTTGTGAGCTGAAAAGGTAATTGTTCGAATTTTTAGGGACATAGACTTGTGGTAATTATAACTGGTGAATATATATATACAGTGGACTTGGTGAGTGAATCACCATGGATCGTAATAAGTACCCTACAGATATAAGGCCTATGTTGGAGTCTGCATTGGTAGTAGGTAGAGATGGTAAGGGATTGAGAGGTGCGCGACTTGGAGAATGGATAATGGATGATCTTTTGATTAATGTGTCAACATCCCTGGAGTTATTTGCTAAAAATAACTTTAAGTTTGTTTGCAATTTGGTAATGGCCAAGGATTTGGTGAATTTGCTACGGCACCTTCGTCTGTTTTTGCGACAGTATATTGAGCTTGAACACGGACATATAGTGCAAAGCATGTTCAAAATAATCCACAACCATACTTCTGATGAACAGAAAGAGGAGTTAAGGGATGAAGAGCAGATAGAAGGCATTAAACAAAGTGCGCTTCAGGAAAGGGCAAAGATTTTAGAAAGTGTTGCTAAAGAGAGTAAATTACACGCAACAGTTACTAAACTTGAAAGTGATTTATATAAATCAAACTTGGATCTTGAAAGAGGGCAAGAAGCATTAAATTCGGCATTGTGCAAGATTGAATACTTGGAAGCTAGGCTCGGAGATAAACAAGGCGAAACTATTAATCTCACGCACAAACTTCAAGAACAGAAAGAGATGAATCACAAGTTGAAGGTTGAGAGCAATGTTCGTGAGAAGACTTACATAGAAATGCTTCATAATGTGTTAGATGATAATGATATTCTCAGTTGCCAATTGAAAGAAAAGAAGGAGATACATGAGAAATTGAGAGTTCAGGCAACAAATAGGGAAAAGTGTAGTGGCTACCAAACAGCCTCCTCTGCCCCACATTCATTGATCAACGGGTTCAAACGCCTGTTGGCTATTGCTGTTGAAACGGACTACACATTCAAGGAAGCAGAAAGGACCAAGGAGTTCTTAAAAGACCCATTAAAGTTTGCTGCTGTTGCCGATACAGTTGCACCAGCTTCAGCAGCCAATTTAGCACAAAAAGAAGAGAAGAAGAGATTGGAAGAGTTAATAATGGAGAAGGATAAATTAGCTAAGATTGAGAAATTACTAGCGGAGGAAAGATGTAGAGTTTTGACATTCGATGACGTAATTAAGAAACAAAGTGAACAGATTTCACTTTAAAATATTGAAATTACGGAATTAAGGGAAAGAGTGGACGGTTTGGTTAATATAATTTTAGGTAGAAAAATGCTGTCTACTGTCAATGTTGACAAAGTTAGACAGAAAGACGGTTATCAACACGTCTTAAAGACGTCGAGTCAGCAACAGACACTCGATGCCAATACTAACATCAAACGTGGTGAGCGGAAATCCTTGCGTGGCAGATATAATTTTCATCGTACTAGTGACTATTCTGGTAATATTAATAATTCCTGGCGACAGGCCAACAAGGTTAATTCTACTGTGATACTTGATTCTGTACATCACAGTAAAGACAAGGATAAATTTCATGTCAAAGTTCAAAAAACTAGCCTTGTATCTGAAGTGGGAAAGCCTCATAAAAACATAACAAGGGACAAAACTAGTAGTACTTGTGCCCAAAGTAATACTCAGTATGTTAGCAGCCATAAGGATTTTATTATCCCTATTACTGATTCAGAGATTAAGCACGCTGCCACAGAAAAGAAGAAAAACAATCTTGACAGGAAAGATAATACAGATTTTAAACATTATCAAGGGAGATCAGCAAATTGTAATCTGTCTTCTCCAAGAAATAATAAAAATAGAGTCTCTAATACAACTGCTTGTGGTTTTGAGAGAGTATCTCACTGTTATGAGGGTAGCAAATTTTTTTCAGCATCCAATAGCGACGACCTTGAGCTACGATCATTTTCTGCCCCATAAGCCTCCTGTGGTGTTTACACGTGTCAAGGGAAGGCTTGTTGATCGGTAAAAGGGCTACAGGTTCATACAAGCCACAGTTTTAGGTAAATGTAACGTTAATTTCCGTTTTACATCGTTAGATCTTACTGTGAAGTAAAATAGAATTTTTTCATTTGTATATTTTCACAGTGACAGCTTTGCAATGAAAGTCTATGTTCCGGTGTTACATGAGTAGACAGAGTAAGGTATGCCACCTTGTATCCATGTGGTTGACCAAGGAAAGCCGAACAGCAAGTTGAATCTGAATTGTATGCGGTTATCTTGCCAAGATTATGAGACTATTCAACACGGTTGGAATTATTGCCTGTTCAACATTGTTTAAGATATAGATATTATTGTATCAAATAAATATAGGATATTATATATAGAATTGTATTAAGATACCATATAACTTCTATTAGATAGTGTGTAAGCTCATTTTTTATGCACTATTTTATGCACATATTTATTTTTTGTACGACGATGTTTTGATGATGCAACAATTATTTTCATATTATTCTTACACTATTGTGTTATGACGAATATTGTGTGTATTATTAGCGCAGTAAGGTGTAAGATATTATTTGCGAGTGACTTGTCTCGGTAACTTTTTGACAAAAGCAGTGGACTATAGTATTTACGCACGCTAGTCAGAAGACTATGCTCATTTAGTCAATTTATGGTTGACCTTTATGCTCCGTGATGAGTTTAGCGCTACGAGAGCTGATACATCAAACATTGATGTGTTTTAGCAGCGATGATTATTAGGACTGTTTTATATGCATGATGAGTTTGTCAGCCCAATGCACAACCTCATTAGCTAGGTATGGTGCAGTAGTCATCTTCAGAGAGTCTCTGTACTCACTAAATTTAGAATTTTTTCTTGTGTTTTGATGTCATGTTTATTTACGTATTAGCATTCTAAGACATTATGTAGTAACCATTATATTGTGAAAAATAATTTTGGAAACATAGTTTGATTATATCAGAGTTAATTTTGTATTGCAAGTTGAGAACATATTCTGAAACATTGGTTTCTGAGGTTTTTCGAAAGAATAACACCTGTGAATTTAAAAATAATTTGATTCTATTTTTTCTTGCAATTTAGACATGCATCATTTTTTCCAGCAGATTGTTTTGATTTTGTGTCTGCTTAAGTATAAGAATTTTTGTAGGTCATACATTTTGTAATCTAATTACATTGTTGGTATATTAATGTAAAGTAAAGCTAAAAAAAGTTAAAATACCATTTTTATTTAACTTAGCGTCATGAAATATTTTTGTTTTTTACTTTTTGGAAAATGTTTTCTAAGATTGTAAAATTTTTTCGGTGCCCTGCGCTTAACTGTGCGCTAGAGGGAGTAATGATGTGTTTTTTTTACTTAACGTTTGATGGTGCGTTAGTTCGAGTTTATTTATAACGGTATTATTTTTTGTGTATGATGTCTGATGGTTGATGGTTACTTATGAATAAGTTGTATAACGGGGTTAAGGTTAGATTATGCTTCGTTTATCTACAGCTTTCTTTTGTGGTTGTTAGATATACACATACATTGTCTTTGTGTCCTATACTTTCTTGTCATCATTATATGTATTTATATAATACGTTTTTGATCAAATGGTTATTACGATGTATTAATCCATCGTTCTCTACAGACATATTTAGGTTTTTTCTTCTGTTGTTCCTGATTATTCTTCATTTTAGTCCATTTCTTCTACTGATCGTTATGAGTCTCGGATGTACCATAGATTATAGTGGTTATTCCACTTGAACAGCTGTTAATTTATTTAAAAAAATATGAGTGTATCGCATTCGAATCTTCGAGATGCAGAACGTTTTTCACGGTGGCGTAGTTCCACGTGAGTTAAATGTTCTAAGCTATTTTTGAGCGGTGAGCGAAAGTTCTCGGGAAGCCCCACGGATGTGATTGGCTGGGGTATTCTGGGGGAGAATGTTTTTTGGTGTCAGTGTGTACCGGGCGAAGGCGCTGAGGAGATGTAAAGTGTTTTTCAATGTGTACCAGTGTACAGGCATTTATGCTGAGATATATTATGTGTGATTATCCCAGATGAGATGTATTAGCTAAGGAGATGTTTCTTAGGCCTTTGAGTACACAGGCCAGTGTTTAAAGATTATGTACATTTTTGAAGAGTTTGTGTCCTGGGCGTGACTGGAGAAATCAGCCCAGTGTTTTCGAGGGAAGCCTGTACACTGCTTGATGTGTCGACTTATATTATGAGGCCTATTATTTATCAGCAGTCTTCTAGATGAATTAAAGACAGTGCTTGATGTGTCGACTTATATTATGAGGCCTATTATTTATCAGCAATCTTCTAGATGGATTAAACTGCGTTGAGACGTCATATATATTATGAGGCCTATTATTTATCAGCAGTCTTCTAGATGGATTAAAGACAGTGCTTGATATGTCGACTTATATTTGAGGCCATATAACTATTAGTACTGTGAGTGTCAGCAGTCTAATGGATGAATTAAAGAGCGCTGAGACGTCATATATATTGGAGGCAATTATTTACTAGCACTGCGATGGTCAGCAGTCTTATGTACATGAATTAAAGAGCGCTGAGACGTCAGATATTGGAAGCCTATTATTTACTAGCACTGCGATGGTCAGCAGTCTTATGTACATGAATTAAAGAGCGCTGAGACGTCAGATATTGGAAGCTTATTATTTACTAGTACTGCAATGGTCAGCAGTCTTATGTACATGAATTAAAGAGCGCTGAGACGTCATATATATTTGAGGCCTATAACTATTGGCACTGCGTTTGCCAGTAGTTCTTCTTGATGGATTAGTGTTATTATATAATGTGGATCCTTTTTTGATATGCTATTATGACCTGTGTAACATGCTGTACTTCGTCTACGTTATTGTGACCGTGTTGTGGTGTAATAAAACTGTTCATTAACTGTCACAAGGCGTTTAACCCTCCATGACTCGTACTTGAGCTATCGTGGGGTGAGTGACTGTTTCTACACACCCTTCACATATCATACATGGTAACAGCACAGCAGTACACCCTGGATAATTAGCCTACATACAGTATGCAACGAACAGACTGGATGAATAGCAGCTTGTATCAATTAGGGTATGGAATGGTGATGGAACAATCATACTTTATCAGTTGGAAGGAATACTAGGAATAAGCATCGTTATCAATAGTATTCACTAAAATTTGTCCAACTTTATGAGGCAGGGTGATCATGTTTCTTATTTGTTACCTTTGCCTTTTAACACAACTGGTAATACTTGAGCGTGACGCTATCAGGTATTGAACTCCAAACCGTGTAACTGTCGCACGAGAGGTAAATGCTTTAACTATTCTGCCAATCGGAGGCTAGTATGATACGCAGTCCATAGCAATTATTGCTGCACGGGAGTGAAGTGTTAGAGAGGCCACCTATGCTAAGTCTCAGCTTTGTGAGATCTCGTTACATGTTTTTGTTATCGCTGCCTTTTCCTTCCCTAACTCAAGAGAAGAGCCATGTACCCATTTACTGGTGGGCATGGTGCGATCTTGTATCGAACCCGATCACCTTGCTTGGAGAAGCAAGTAACAAGCAAAATGACAAGATAATATAGCAGTAATGGTATCACGGTATCGTAACGCTTCAGTTTACCCAGCTGTAAATGGGTACCTGGCTTTGCTCTTGAGTTAGGGAAGGAAAAGACAGCTGGTCAACCCACTTCTCGATGCTGGACCTAGTATGGTGAAGTCTCTAACACTTCGTTTCCCTACGGCAATATCTGCTATGGGATTACCTTTAGCTTTAATTTAGCAATATGTTGGGAATTGGCTGAAGGAAACCATAAAAAAAGGAAATAATGCACATCGAGAAAAACAGGACGCATAAAAATATAAAGAACGGCTGCATACAGGAATAAGGAATACATATTTGGATCGATGAATGTCTCGTTTTACAAGACGTGGAATGTTGAATAACAGGATGAAGCGAAAGACAGCCACGGGGCTAGCTTGCATGTGAAGATAGGTTTATGTTGAAACGAAAAATAACTACACTCACATATAGAAAAATATGCCAATAGAAGAACTGATAGACAGAGAGAGAGAGAGAGAGAGAGAGAGAGAGAGAGAGAGAGAGAGAGAGAGAGAGAGAGAGAGAGAGAGAGAGACAGACAGACAGACAGACAGACAGACAGAGAGTGACAGAGAGAGATAGAGAGAGAGAGTATTTGAGTGAGAGACAGACAGACATATTGACATATACACAGACAGATAGACATAACATTCATATATAAAGACAGATATATAATCAGAAATACAAACAGGCAGGTAGCCAGGAATAGGAACAGACAGACAAACAGATACATAAAAAAATAGACAAAAAGACAGACAGAAGGACGTAGGCACGGAAAGACAAACAGACAGACAGACAGTTGACAGACAGACAGACAGACGGACGGACAGACAGACAGACCGACATACAGACAGACAGATAGAACGGATAGAACGGATAGATAGATAGATAGATAGATAGATAGATAGATAGATAGATAGATAGATAGATAGATAGATAGATAGATAGATAGATAGATAGATAGATAGCACTAAACGGAAAATAAAATATGCAAGAATCAAGAAAAAAATAGAGAGCCGCCCTAAAGACAAAAACCGGGGTTCACAATCTGAAAATTCTATATTTTGGACATCAGAGCTTCCTTGAACAGAGAATGTGTAAAATGGAAGAAGGGGGTGAAACTGCGGAGCGGATACGTTCTGTTACACACATATGGCATGTTCTGATTCCAACGACAATATCAGACATCGTATGGAATGCAGGAGGCACATAACAAAAAACACACATTTTATTTCCAATCATGAATAAAAGATTTCAAGACGCGAGAACACAAACTGACGAGAAATATAAAGGATGATTGTAGAACATTGATTTATGCTTGGAATGGGTTCTTTTTGCATTGAGTATAAATATATTGAAAATTATATCAGTTTTTCGGAGGGACAAGAACTAAAGCTTCTAAGGTGTTTGATGATCAGAACAAATCGTCATGATAAAACAAATATTTCATAACTATCTGTACTGTGCCACCCTTTCAAGATCTGGATACGTTTTTTTTATTCATTTCGTGTCTGTCTCCATCTCGCTTCTCTTTGTGTTTTACGATTTCCATCTACCTATTTTACCATGGGGATTCCAGAACAAAAACTGCCTAGTAATGCTAACAACAAGTTTTCTAAATGTGTGCCCTATCTAACGCCGTGGCGTCTTGTTACCTCCAGTTCCATTCACACTTTTCTGGTTCTTGTCATCATTTCCCTGTTGGCGATACAATTTCAATCCTTCTATTCTACGCAAGCATCCATTTATGAAAGTCTGTAACTTCTTGCTTATTGTTCTTCTCCATATTTCGTAGCCATACGATACAGCTGCCAAACATTTTAATTACATGTTTTGCTCAGGAGCCTTGTGTTTTTTGGGTCACCTCTACACTTCGTTTTACGGGGTAAAAGAGGTTCCGATTATGAGATGAGATGAGATTCTAATTTTTGTGTTGGACTTGATTTATTTTAATTCCCATATACTTACCAAGAACTACTGCTATCTCAGACATGTCATAAGAGGCGACTATTAAGGTAGCGCAAGGGGCAGGCATCCTTATCATGTAAAACAAATTGTCATAGAAACAACAGCTAGAAGGGCATGTGAATGCTTGGTGCATTCTTCTTCCAAGGGGACCAGCGGCAGTGGCGGCGCCTCAACCGCAATGAGAGCAACGGAAAATGATGATGGTGGCAATGTTATCTGACCAAGCACTGTATCTTTCCAGGAAATCCGTGAGGAGACCAGTACAGAAATGGACCATTGCTTGTTACAGGGGTTTCATAAGAAGTGCCATTCTGTGCACGAGTTAACAACCCTATTGTGACGGTATTGCCTCTCCTGCTTTGCAGTAGTGGTCCAACAGTGGCCAAAACTCAAGAGTATCTATTATAGGCTTCAATGAAGTCTATCTTTACACAAGATTACTCTTGGCAGAAATGTAGATAGAAGAGTAGTAAAGCTTCTATCACATGGGAGTCTTCACAAGATATTCAGATAAGCGAAAACAATGCTGGCTGTTATTGATCACGTTAATTCTGTAATCTGCCGACACCTTTTATGAAGAATTTAAGCAATGGTTTATTCTAGCTCGTCAAGCCCCCACCGCTGAGTTAATCAGTGGAATTATATTATTCTAGTATAGCTCTGTTTAGAGTGTGTGTTTAGTAACTTTGACTGAGATAAACATGTAGTAAAGTTAAAATGATTGAATCGACGTTAAATTGGTATAATTACATAAAAACAAAATTTAATAATCACCTTAAGTTTAACTGTTTAAAAGAAAGGATTAATAGTTAGTTACAAAAAAAAGTTTTCATCACTCGGGTGATGGGTTTTGATAAGAAGTTCAAGTGGCAGCATATAGGTTAACTTAGCTGCCAATGATGATTCTAATCCTCCTCCTGATGGGTAGGTTTTCTGAACACTGCTGTCACTCGTCTCTGGTCAAAGTTTAGGCTTTCCTGTGCTTTGTAAGTCTTATTTGGCTCTCCAATAAAAGGTCCGGTTAACAAAAGGAATTATGAATCTAGTCTTCACTCTGGCGAGTCTGATGTTGTCTTAGCAAGCGTGAAATTCACAGTGAAATAAAACTGCGAAAATGGTCAGACTACATTCCTATCTTCCCACGCCTTCGTTTGTTATGGAGTTAAATAAACGGTCCAATCATATTCAAACAGGTCGGGTGTGGTACTTTCAAAATATTTTCGACAAGGAAAAATTTTGCAAAAGTCACGTCTCCCATATATGGTAATATGATGTCCGATGCCCTTGTATACAAACTGCCATACACACCTCTGTCCATCATAATATTGTGAACTTGTTTTTCTGGCGTAATGACTCAGGGATGGTCGCTAGTCACCTGTGTTTCGCCAGACAAACAAATCTGGTTCTGTTCAGCACTCCTGCCCAACACAAGCTTGGATAAACAAGCACCGTCGTTTGAAAAGATGGTCAGATATATTATGCGATAAAATATTGTCGCTGACCGTCTAATAACCTGGCATAACTTAACACGTCTTTGTGAAGCGTGAATGCGACAAAATAAGATAAGAATTAATCCCGTAGCAAATACTGCCATATGGGAGTGGCGTGTTAGAGACTTTCCCCATGCTATGTCCAGCATAATGAGTAAAATGTATGAAAGGGAAAAGGAAATGCCAAATAAAAGCGACCGGAGAGAAAAATGAAGAAGAAGAAATGATACTGCCGTAGGGCTGGAGGTGTGAGAGATCACACAAAAGGAAAGGGACAGACATTTCATTACACCCATGTTGTAAAAAGAATGACACCGAAATTACCATTACAACAATGTGGTGACCCATTGCTCCTTTAGATGTAACAGAATAAACAAACAGCACATTTATTTATTCTTAGAAATTACCCGTCATCATTTATTATCTATATGTGTCGTAGGCTCTTGTTTACGTTATTACTTGGCAATATGAACATTTTTACTATGTCTGTCTGTCTGTCTGTCTGTCTGTCTGTCTGTCTGTCTGTCTGTCTGTCTGTCTGTCTGTCTGTCTGTCTGTCTGTCTATCTATCTATCTATCTATCTATCTATCTATCTATCTATCTATCTATCTATCTATCTATCTATCTATCTATCTATCTATCTATCTATCACATTTATTCATTCTTAGAAATTACCAGTCATCATTTATTATCTATATGTGTCGTAGGCTCTTGTTTACGTTATTACTTGGCAATATGCACATTTTTACTATTTCTATCTATCTATCTATCTATCTATCTATCTATCTATCTATCTATCTATCTATCTGTCTGTCTGTCTGTCTGTCTGTCTGTCTGTCTGTCTGTCTGTCTGTCTGTCTGTCTGTCTGTCTGTCTGTCTGTCTGTCTGTCTGTCTGTCTGTCTGTCTGTCTGTCTGTCTGTCTGTCTGTCTGTCTACCTACCTACCTACCTACCTACCTACCTACCTACCTACCTACCTACCTACCTACCTACCTACCTACCTACCTACCTACCTACCTATCTATCTATCTATCTATCTATCTATCTATCTATCTATCTATCTATCTATCTATCTATCTATCTATCTATCTATCTATCTATCTATCTATCAAATCATTTTCTAATGTGATGTGTATTTTTTAAGGATAATTCTGCCCTGTTCATTATTGATTATGATAAAGTTCTGTAAATTTGTGTAACTGTAAACTTTTACAATGTTGGGATTTTACTTTGTTTTATTGCATTGATTTTGTTTATTTATTTAAAAAAAAAATAATATTGACAATGCATGTGTAGGATAAATGAATTCAGTACGGGAGACGAGAGAAAGGATGGGCAGAATGTCAGACAGGCCTGCGTGCCCAATTCTAAACCATTTGAAGATAAAGTTCGTACGTTCGTTCTATCTGATCCTGTTCTTGAGTTAGGGAGAGCAAAGAAAAACACGGAGTTCCTACTCACTCAATAGCAGACTGTTAAAATATTTCTGGAGTTCCGATTCTATACTACCCTAATGTGATCATTCACGAATTATTGTCTGATTTACCGTATAGATGTTTTGGGTTTGTTTGTTTGGTTTTTTTTTTCATTACGTTCTTGTTTGCTTAAACAAATACTTTATTTTGATTATGATTTGGTAATGTCATTGAGTGCTGTTATATAACCTTTATAATGTTTTATGCCTTTAATTTAATGCTTAAAGTAACATGTGGGAATGAAAGGGTATAGTATGCAAGATAAGTGAGAATGGAAGGGCAGAATGTTAGACGGGTCTGCGCGCCCAATTCTTAACCCTTTGAAAATAAAGTTCGTTCGTTCGTTCGTTCCATCTCTCAACCCTTTGAACATATAGTTCGTTCGTTCGTTCGTTCGATCAATCTATCGATATATCGATCTATCTATCTGTCGTCTATCTGTCGTCTATCTGTCTGTCTGTCGGTCTGTCTGTCTGTCTGTCGTCTATCTGTCTGTCTGTCGTCTATCTGTCTGTCGGTCTGTCTATCACATTTATTCATCCTTAGAAATTACTCGTCAGCATTTATTATCTATATGTGTCGTAGGCTCTTGTTTACGTTATTACTTGGCAATATGAACATTTTTACTCTATCTATCTATCTATCTATCTATCTATCTATCTATCTATCTATCTATCTATCTATCTATCTATCTATCTATCTATCTATCTATCTATCTATCTATCTATCTATCTATCTATCTATCTATCTATCTATCTATCTATCTATCTATCTATCTATCTATCTATCTATCTATCTATCTATCTATCTATCTATCTATCTATCTATAGATACTGTGAATGTGAGTATGCTATTATTTTACCTGTACAACGTTGAATTCCTTGAATTGATGGGTAAATTGTATGTGAGAATAAATGAAATCAGTATAAAAGACGGGAGAAAGGAAGGGCAGAATGTCAGACGGGCCTGCGTGCCCAATTCTCAACCCTTTGAAAATAAAGTTCGTTCGTTCTATCTATCTATCTATCTATCTATCTATCTATCTATCTATCTATCTATCTATCTATCTATCTATCTATCTATCTATCTATCTATCTATCTATCTATCTATCTATCTATCTATCTATCTATCTATCTATCTATCTATCTATCTATCTATCTATCTATCTATCTATCTATCTATCTATCTATCTATCTATCTATCTATCTATCTATCTATCTTTTACGCACTTACAGACCGAGCTACCGACCGCCGACCAGTCGGCTGGACGGCCTACCTGCCTGCCTGCCTGTCTGTTTTTCCGTCTGTCTATATATTAGCATGGTTGTCTGCCTTTCTATCAGTCAGTCTGTCTGTCTATTTGTTTGTCTGTCTGTGTGTCTATCTATCTGCATGGTTGTCTGCCTGCCTTTTTGTCATTCGGTCTGTTCACAGACTCCACGCCCAATTTGTTTGTTCAAGCAGAAATAATTGCATTAAAATATTACAGTATTCCTCGTCCATATACGTTTGCAGCTTCGTTATTGTCATGATCAAACCGTTACCAAATAACCGTCATCGGGAAAGGCAAAACAAAAGCCATTTTTCAATCCGTCTGCAAGTCAAAGAACAAAGAACGCTTACATGCATTCTCTTAGATTGGCTGAGAACATACAACTTCGCGGTTTTCAGGAATCTTGTAACGAATATGAAGCATTGTCCGAAACTGTTCAGAACAAGGAAAACGAACTATGGCCCGATTAAGAATATTCAATCGGTTACAACCCACAGACGGAAAACACACGTATTCAGCATTTATTTGTCTGTGGACATTATCAGAATTGCTGAGCGTCTCTGAGGATATGTCATCATGAACTGATGCACAAAATGAAGCCGCCCAACTATAGAAAAATCGAAGATATTCTGGCATTCTACCCATGTCCTACCACTACAGCTCGCAATTCTAAGGGGGAACAAGCAATGAAACATCTCAGCTCTGTGTTTGAGTATGAGTTGCCTTTCCTGTTTTTTAAAGTTCCCATTGGTCCCGATAGATTCTTTTCTTTTCTGAAATAGCATTGAACCAGACATTTTTCAACAACGTTATGAATGGTTTTCATTGAATATACCATATAATATTTCTGCTCTTCCCCCTATTTTATTTCTTATGTCAAGCTCTTTCTTCGTTTAAATTAGATTCGCCTAGACTATATTCCTTTATGTATATGCGTGTGTGGAGTTTAACGATACATTTTTTTCTCCCGATTATAGCTTTTAAATTCACCATTTTACATCGATATGATATCTATAATATTTAATTGAAGAGTTCCCTGTGATAATTATAATATGAAGTGAAAGATGAAGATTATGTTGGTGTCAGTGGTTACTGAAAAAATGCTGAAAGTTGCTTGGTAGGATTACGGTCAGGTAAACAGTAATAGTAACAGGATAAAGAGCAAAGAACATTGCCTACTTTCCAGCCACAAGTCCTTCATCAGAGACAAAAGAAGCAAAACAGAAGAGAAAGAAAGAGATAACAAAGTTAAATACATGGGGAAAAAAATGATGCAACACGTAGATTAACGTGGCTGGTTTCACTAGGATGTATTCCCAAGATGCTTGAAGTACTACCATTGTTGTCGACTCGAGTCAACCGACTCGAACTTAAGCCACCGCAACGAGTCGAATAATACCCGACTCTCAAGTTTTTTGTTTTTAGCGACTCGACTCGTGACCTGCTTTTTTTTTGGCAAACCAACTCGCCGTACAAATATGTTTTGTAATCAAATAAAAGCAGTTAGTAAACAAAATACTAACAATAGAGTTTATTATTATCCATTTTTAAAAATAGTGATGATGTGATTTGGGAATAAATTCGATTGTGATTCTAAACAGTTTTAGATATAAAAAAAAGGAGACTCGATTTGGGACTCGACTTGAAAGCTACTGTTAGGGACTTATAACTCGGCTTGAGACTTGGAACTATAAGACTTGAGACATGTTAGGAAAGACTTAAAGACAACTCTGCTTACTACAATAGCTTACTATTAATTAGGACACATAGGGAGTAGAACATTTTGTCAAATTAGGCGTAATCTACAGTATATATTTATACTGAGACTCTTTTGTTGTAGTGTAGTAAATTGAAGGACCTACACTTTTATTACCAAAGTCTCGTTTTTACAGTAAGATTACATTAAACTAATAGTACACCTCATTATTTGTATCTGGGCATTACAAACAGAAGAGTAACTAAATAAGTCAGCAGGCATGAGACTCGATCGGGCAGGCAGTCAAGAGTCGGGTCAGATAGGGAAGTACATATGTAGCCTTTGGAACACACAATACTTATAACTAAAGAGTAATAAGGAAATGCGGCAGTGGAACAGTAAACGAGAATAGGAACAAATTAATAAGCTTCTGTAGCATTAACAACCTGGTCATTGGAGGAACACTTTTCCCACACAAAGAAGTTCACAAGTTAACGTGGGAATCACTAAACGGACGGGACAGAAACCTGATAGATCACACAATGATCAATGGCAGATGGAGACATGCATCACAAGACGTGAAAGTAAGAAGAGGCGCAGATGTGGGAAGTGATCATCACCTAGTAGTAGCAAGACTGAAGGTGAAACTCAGAGCTGCTGGACCAGTTGCAGTCAAACAGAAAAGATATAACATCACGAAACGGACCCCATCACCAGAAAAGCTTTCGTGGTTGACGTAAAGAGACGATATCAGATTGCCAAAAGCCAGGAAAGAACAGAGACCGATGATGTCGACCAGAAATTCAACACCCATCTCAACAATATACAAGGAAAGCAGCGAGTCATGCTTGGGATTCCAGGAAAGAAAGAGCCAAGACTGGATAACACCAGAAACGCTAAACACCATAGCGAAGAGAAAGGAAATGAAAAGAAAGAAAACAGAAGCTAAGTCTCCCAGGTTAAAGGCAATATATAGTGAACCGTACAGTCAGCTGGACAAGGAAGTAAAACGTCAAACCCGTGCTAAGAAAATGACATTTCTGGATAACCTTGCAGGACAGGCAGTAGAGGCAGCACTGAGAAATGAACAAAGCACAGTTTATAAAAATAACGGGGTTTTAGAAAGAAGATGTGCAGATCATATATTCAGCCTCAGTAACATTATAGAGCAGTGCTCAGAATGGCAGAGACAGCTATACATTAACTTTGTTGATTTTGTAAAGGCTTTTTTGACAGCATACACAGGCAGTCCAAGAGGAATTAGATGGACAACGTTTTCTACACTGGAAGACCTGGAAAATACAGATGAAATTGCACTACTCGTGCATTCACATCAGCACATCCAAGAAAAAACCGATAGACTGAATAAGTATGGCCAGCAGATTGGTCTCAACATCAATCTAAAGAAGACAGAGGTCATGACACTAATTGTGGTAAATCCTGAGCCAATAACAATAAGGAACCAGAAGTTAGAACAGACACATTTACTTACCTAGGATGCATAGTAACACCTGACTGCGTAACAAGCAAGGACATTAACAACAGAATGAATAAAGCGAGAACAGCCTTTGCTAGTCTCAACAACATTGGGAAGTCTTCCCAGTACAGCACAAACACCAAATTAAGACTGTACAAGTATGAGAGCTGTGTACTTTCTGTGCTTCTCTGTGGTGCGGAATGCTGGAGAGTAACAGAGAAGGAAATGTCGAAACTGTCCTCCTTCCACACAATCTGCCTAAGGAAAATTCTCCTGATCTTTTGGCCGAATACCATCAGCAACCAAGAACCACTTATTCGGAGTAACCAGGAGGACATGCACACCATCATAGCTGGCAGACGCTAGAATTGGGTTGCCCACGTCCTCAGAAGGGACCCTGATGCCATCACAAGAACAGCTATGCTATGGACCCCCGACGGAAAGCGAAAGAGAGGCTGACCAAAAACAACTTGGCGGAGAACTGTGGAAGCCGAGATGCAAAGAATGAACCAGAGTTGGGGCACAGTATGAAGGATGGCCGCCAACCGAGCAAAGTGGAATAAATTTGTTGCTGCTCTACAAGACGCCACCTGGCCTGATGGCCACTGACTGCTTTGACGGTTGGCCGCTAAGGATCAAAGAAGAAGAAAGAAGAAGTTATGTAGCCTAGCAGTCTGTCATTCTAGCAGCATAACTGTAAAATCATCATTTGCCTTTACGCCCCTTATGGAGCATGGAGATGCCTCTGCAGCTGGTCCCCTTCCAGGAAGCCTGCACCTAGCATTCACACTGTCATGGTGGTTTCTCCAGCAATTAGTGTTAGGTGATGAGATTGCCAGCCTTATGTACAGCCTCAGATTAGTTGCCTTCTTTGACATGCATGAGGGATTAGTAGTCCTATACTTTCTTTGTATTATCAGAAGAATTCCTCCCACCCCTCACCCAAGACAAATACGCGAGGCAATAATGACCAAGTGTGGTGTATTAAAAAGTTCGATAGCCTCATTGTGACAACAGGATGTATTTGATTTTTCTTCTGCATAAAGGCAAGCCTTGCTTACTCCGTCGCAATGACTTGATTAAGAAAAATGCGTATTCGTGACGTAACCACAGTTGTGCGCTCCTGCACGGTTGAGCTGGGTATAAAATTTACGAGAACTCAGAAATTATATAGATACAAAATTCTCGAGCATGCGTGTGTACTGTGCTGGTGTTTCTGTACGTGTCTTTTGTGTTAATGTGTGTCGTATATGCATGATCGGTGCTAAGGTATTTAGCGCCCTAGACAAACGGGGTTATTGGCCCCTAAGGCAAACAGTTCCTTTGGCGCCATCAAGTAGTTTATAAATCCCACCTAACATAATTACCGATGTATGTTACAACGGTCGGTCTCACTCAAAATAGTAACTCGCGCCAGAAATAAAAATGCGCAACGCACGGTGTGCAACTTGCGCGGCGTGGGTGTTATATAAAACAAATACTTTGGTTTTTTTTTTTTTTTTAATTCTTTCACGAAATTAGTAGCGCCCGACAAAGAAAAAGTGCGTAAAAATTGGTGTGCATGAGCGCTCACACGATGTACAAATCATGAAAACTTGAAAGTTTTTGTTACAACCACTTATTATCAGGGAACACGCTTTGAAAACAATCCGCGCACTTTCACACGAAATGTTGTCATCAAAGAACTTTTAAATTGAATCTAAAATAACATTATTCTCGCCGTGTGTACGTTGTTCACAGCTGAGGAATGCAACCGTGTTGAAAAATTGTATTGTTTCCATTATATATACTCTCCCGAAAATAGTTACAATCAACAAAGAAAAGCGTTGAAATGACGGTGTTCATGAACAGTTTGATTACACTGTATAATGGAAAGAAACCAAAAACACTCTAAGAATGTACTTCTATCTGCTCATCCGGGAACGGAAACAGCACACGTTTTTGACGGGTTATTGCTAGTTATTAACATAATTCAATAGCGAAATAGCTCGAACCCAGGACCTATCGAAGCATCATTTTTTGGTGATGCCTAGATGGCAGGGAGGATAGTGTGATTCGCTTGCATAGCTAGGCGGGGTTGTCGCACGGAAGGTCCTGGGTTCGAATCCTGGGTAAGCCACTCACGTCTGTTGTTTTTCTGTTGTCTAGTTTTCTACTTCTTTATTTCTTACGAGTGCCTGAAAACATACCTTTATGTTTGTCTAATATTTATTCATCATTTTTGTATGCTGCTTACCCATAATCCATTACGTCATCACTTGTGTAGACTGAGTGCACGGATTTCAATGAAGCCATCAATATTACCAATGAGCGGATAAACTTTTTATACAGGAGTGTGACGTGAAATATTAAAAGTCTTGAACAAATGTGACGTTAGCACTCCTGGACTTCTGAACAAGCTCTGTGCAAAATTTCATTGCCGTAGCTTCAACGGAACCGGACCCGAACAAACAAACAAAACACACAAACGCACTTTCGAATATATATATATATATATATATATATATATATATATATATATATATATATATATATATATATATATATATATATATATATATATATATATATATATATATATATATATATATATATATATATATATATATATATATATCACTGTTCTCTCGCGGCAAAGGTGCCGGGTTCGATTCACGGTATCGACACGCTTCAGTCTACCCAGCTGTAAATGGGTACCTGACTTTGCACTTGAGTTAGGGAAGAAAAAGGCAGCGAGGAAAGGAACTGGTCACCCCACCTCTCGATGCTGGACCTAGTATAGTGAAGTCTCTAACACCTCACTCCCCCCCCCCCCCCCCCCCCCCCCCCCCCCCCTTTCGATAGTATCTTCTATGGGAATACCTTATTTATGTATATATATAAACTACTTGATAAATCGGTGCACTCTGTCTACAAAAGTGATATCATAATTGTATTATGGGTAAGTAGTATATAAAAATATTGACAAACCAGGTGAGATATTAAAAGTTCAGTTTCTTTTTTGACTTCGGCAACGCCGGATCTATCTGCTAGTATATGTATGGGTGTATATATCTCTCTCTCTCTCTCGATATATATATATATATATATATATATATATATATATATATATATATATATATATATATATATATATATATATATATATATATATATATATATATATATATATATACAGTACTTTGCAAAAAAAATGGCAGTCATATTGCTCAGCTAAATAAGCTGAAATCTAATTAAATATGTATGTTCTGCCCCAAATTTGCACTCCACTTAAGTGAGCAAACACTACCAAAAGTAAAAAAAAAAATTAGCGTAGAGTAACGTCCCTTGATAATAGAGCAGATGACAATTTCTAATGCTAGTGGCAGAAAATGGATACAAAGTCAAAGTGTATCTTAATTTCACAGCTTTGGAATGAAGGAAATCAAACATGTTCTAACATTTCTAAAACCTTGAACATTCCTGAGCGGACTGTCTACAGAGTTGTGAGTAAATTAAAAGCAGGTAATGGAATCGAGCGAAAAGAAGGTAGTGGGAGGCCACGAATTTTGGACACAAAGGACCATCGGCGTCTCGCCCAAATCGTTCGGGCTGGGCCAATGAAGAGTGTAGAAAACATACGGCAGCTCATGATCGAGTTGGGAAGCCCAGAGGTATCTAATGCTACTGTCAACCGGGAGCTACACAGGATGAATTACACAAAAAAGCGGGTAATTTCGTCACCGTTGCTCACAGAGACTCACAAACAGATGCGCTTGAACTGGTGCCACGAACACCAAAATTTGTCATGGGACAATGTGATTTTTTCAGATGAATGTTCTGTTTGGTCTTATCCTGCTCAAATAAATATTTGGACGAAAGGCTCTGTAACGCCTGTGTACCAGCGACCGAAACATACCTAGAAATTCCATCTTTGGGGAGGGGTGTCAGCAAGAGGTGTCACCCCACTGTGTGTTTTCACAGGAATTCTCACGAAAGAAAGGTACATCGACATACTAGAGGGACACCTTCTGCCATTTATGCAGGTCATGTACCCCGATGGGTGCACATTTCAACATGACAATGACCCAAATCATACAGCTCATACCATCAAAGCATGGCTGCAAGAGAAGAATGTGATAGTGCTGAAGTGGCCCAGCAACAGTCCCGATCTAAACCCATTTGAAAACGTTTGGGCACTACTCAAGAATCATTTAAAAAAGAGTGGACTCAGAGACGTTGAACAATTGAAGAAGGTAGCAGAAAAATACTGGGACAGTCTGACTCACAATTACCTACAAACATTTGTGGGAAGTATGCCTCGCCGCATCCAGGCTTGCCTTGCTGGAGAAGGCAACATTATACTGTACTGAAACCAGTGTTAATAGATAGGGGAGATACCAATCTTCCTCTGGACATACAGTTTTTATTATTATTTGCTTCTATGAGTGTGCTGCGTTGCGAAAATATGACTGCCATTTTTTTTGCAAAGTACTGTATATATATATATATATATATATATATATATATATATATATATATATATATATATATATATATATATATATATATATATATATATATATATATATATATATATATATATATATATATATATATATATATATATATATATATATATATATATATATATATATATATATATATATATATATGTATATATATATATATATATATATATATATATACATAAACAAACTATGGAAAATAAAACGTATTTATACCTCAGAACTCAGACTCTTTTTCGTTGTACCAATATTTTAGCTCAATCAATTATGCTGCGGTCCCATCTCAAGGTTTGGGGCCCTAGGCGACCGCCTAGTTTGCTTAATGGTTAAACTGGACCTGTGGATGTGGTTGTAAGTAAGTGAATGTACTGCGAAATATGCACACATTATGTGTATAGGTGTGAGTACCTGTGTATTATGTAGACCTAGATAAATGTTGGCCTTCCTTGAACGTGTATGACGTCATAATAATTACGTCAATCTTATTGGACAAAACTCAGGAGTGGAGCAGGTCACTTTGATCAAATATCTGCTTTTTTAAAACTTTTTTTTGGACAAAGTAACGTGATTAATTTTTTTAATGTTTCTTTTTAATAAGCGTTTTATGCCTTTCAACCCAGACACAAGATCCGTCGGTTATATTACGGCGCATTTTCAAATATAAAAGACTTTGTGCTCTGGTGTTTAATGAACGGGATTAACGTAAGGGGATTGGAAAATGATTGTTTGTTCGTAAAAAAACAGGCCGACTACTGTACCCATTACTTTATGCATGGGGCCTGCACTTGTTAGAGATGGGCTAAACATAATCCTTTGTGAAACTCTTAATTATGATTATTATTGGGGGGTTTAAACAAACAGAGCGTAAACAATTTAGAACACTTGGAAAGTATCAGAAAACGACGAGTATTTGAGACCAACTGGCTGGTGAATACAATGCTATTTGATGCATGTTTCTGTTTTCTTGTTTATTCTGTTGTTGTTGGATGTATGTTTATTTTATTTCTTATTTACTCTATTATTATGTTCTACTTTATGTGCTCTTCCCCATATATAGAGCTTTCTTAGAGAAACGTTTGTAACAAACATTGGAACAATCCCACCAGCTCACCGGAAGAATACGGAATCGGTGACCCATGTACCTAAATCAAACACCCATTAATAGAACAGACATGCCTTGCAATCTGTGTATTGTGCATTATCGGGAATATACAGAAACGACGTGCATTGCACTATAAAAGCTAAACTGAACACCCATTAAAAGAACATGCATGCAATTTTCAATATGTTCATGGTCTAATTTAGTTGAAATGAAATAGAAAGGAATGAACTGACGGCAGGGGAAATAATGCCGTCATCAGGACGTGCGACAAAAAGAGCACACGATAATTAATGTCCGTGATTTAGGCAGTTTACTTGCCCGGTATTATATAGAGAATGTTTCATCATATTGCTTTTGTTCTTGTCTTCCCTGTTTCATTAATGAACAAAGTCGGGATCAGGAAGTAAATTACGTAAAATAAGAACTGACATAGGTAAGTGTTAGGCACTCCCAAGAGAGAAAGAAGGAAAGGGGGAAGTATATAACAGAAAGGAAACAGAAGTAAAAGGCACTGTGAGTGCTAGCTGCCTGGTGTGTAGTGCCACTGGTCACTCTCGCAGCTAGGCCAGGCGGTGGTGCCAATCGAATGGACTTGCATCGAATTCACGGAGGGCCTCTGTCCGTCTGTTTGTCTGTATGTATGTATGTATGTATGTATGTATGTATGTATGTATGTATGTATGTATGTATGTATGTATGTATGTATGTATGTATGTATGTATGTATGTATGTATGTATGTATGTATGTATGTATGTATGTCTGTCTGTCTGTCTGTCTGTCTGTCTGTCTGTCTGTCTGTCTGTCTGTCTGTCTGTCTGTCTGTCTGTCTGTCTGTCTGTCTGTCCATCTATTTATCTGACTTGACGACTTTGATCCACTGTCACTGAGCGTCAGCTCTAGGTGACCTATCTATCTATCTTATCTAATCTAATCTATCTATCTATCTATCTATCTATCTATCTATCTATCTATCTATCTATCTATCTATCTATCTATCTATCTATCTATCTATCTATCTATCTATCTATCTATCTATCTATCTATCTATCTATCTATCTATCTATCTATCTATCTATCTATCTATCTTATTTTCTTTCTTTCTTTCTTTCTTTCTTGCGACTTACGTTTACCTATTTTCTTTATTTGCTTGCGGCTCATAGGCCTCGAGTTTTCTTTATTCCTTTAATTGTTTGATAGCAGTGATGATAATTTACCTTGCCCGCAGCTGCACATAGATTATATACATAATGGATTAATGGTTAACAGTATTGATCGGATAAATATGATTTTAGAGCTAAATCAACTTGACGACCTAGATTTGGCCGACGACCTGGCTGTCCTGTATCGTAAGCGTAACCAGATGCAAGACAATATAAAATGAGAGGTCATAGCAATTGGATCTGAAAATAGTCAGGGATATGACATTGATTATAAAAATAACTTAACCAACTGATGACCAGATTGTACTTGAAGAAACACCCCCACGAGATGTAGATTCATACACCGTATATCCTGGCAGTAATATCGACAAAGTTGGAGGAACAGTGGTGGAGTAGGAGGTTGTGACGTATAATGGAAAGAGAGCCTACAGTAATCTGACAGTCTTTTGTAATCTCGTAGCGTTCTATGATATACTAGCAAAACCATGCATTTTTCTACCTGTGTTTTACTTACACAAGCGTACTTTTCGTCCCACCTCTTTTTCTGTGAACATGAGCTAACGCAATGTTTACAGACTTTCCTGACCTGCCAGTCATAACAGGTAGCAAATCAGGTTTGTTTACCTAGTTTTCTCACGCGAGCTTATCTGTCAATCATACGATACCTGACAGACCGCACGTGAATAACACATAATCTTTTGAAGTTCATACTCAGGGGAAGGCAGAAACCCCTGGGCCCTTTGATCCCCAGAAGCGGGCATTCGTACAGAAAAAATCTTAGAGGACCCCGTTACACGTACACGTCTTTTGATGTCGGGGCGAAAGCGCTCGACGGAAGACCGACCGTAAGCTTTTATCTGGGAACTCTGTTCTGATTCTCCGTTACTCACACAATAGTGCGAAAAGTAACATCATCTATAGATTAGAGAAACATAATGATATATAAACTGTGTTTTCTTAAACCTGCTATCAGTTGTCACTCATAATTTTTGGATAGTCTATTCACCACACGCTTTCTCACACAAGAAGAGACGGTTTTAGCAAATTGGTTTAAATGCTAGGCGCGACTGATAGTGACAGAAAAGAATTCACGTTTTATTTCATTGTGCGTATTTATTATAAGTGTCCATTATTTAATATCATACGACTAAACTATCAGACGCCTACCAATTTAATAGCTTTTAAAGTCAGGCGATACTTTGTGTAAGTGCACATATAGATCATTAAATAAAAATTGACATTGTACGCTGCTCGTTAAGCGCGGGCAAGAGGCGGGGAGAGTTGCATTCCTCACATCCGACCTGAAAACTCAGCGCTAGCTACGGGCGATAGGGTAGGCTAAAGACACCGTGTGCCTTTTAAATTTAATCATGACTGATGGAGTGGATAAGAGATCGTCTTGTCCCCGTCTGTGTGCATATATGTAGCTATATAGAATAGTAGCATTTTTCCATAAATGTTTCTTATATATTCCTAGCAGATCTGATCAAGGGTGTCCAGCGGTCTTTTGGTCTTTTGACTGATTGGTTAATGTTGTCTTTCTTGGCTTGTGCGTCACCAATCTCATTGGTGAGCTAGCATTTGCCAACGATACATGAGAAACATTTTAACTTGTAAATTTAACTGGAATTACCATACCCAGCAATATTTTTTCAATTTTATCAGCCCACTGGGGTGGGAAAAAAATAACACTTATTCCATACTTCTGACAGTCGTATTCAAGCGAAGCATCCAGAAATTTACGCTGTTTCAGAATCGGCGCGCTAACAGAGAATGTCCAATTGGATTATCAATCATCATCATATGTAACATTTTTAGCAACCAGAGGTTTCCCAATACTGGAAGTATTTTCCTCTTTTAACTGTGAACCCCATGATCACGTTTTTTTCTACATCAACTATTGGCGGTGACATTTTGTCCATCCAGTAAAAATCCACACCAGATTCGGCGTTCACCTCACTAGTCTTTATTTGTAGAGAATGGACTGGGGCCAGTTTGGGAATTAAACCTGACTTTTTTATATTCAGGATAATTGTATTTCCAAGGGATATCACCAAGAGTAGGAAAGATTGATTGAGTGGCCACTGTATGAAAGAAAGAGTGAATATTTTTCTTGGTAACAGGGACTTTACCAACATTGGATTTTGCTTAAACTTGTTAACTTTACTGGGTAGCCTATAGTAGGAACCTGTTTACTGTACTGTCTACTCTGTAACATAGTGCAAACCTTCGACCTTTGGGTTATTAACTTTTTGGGTTTTTTTTTCTCCAGAGGGGGAGGGCACATTTATTCTGCTACTTCATATGTATGTAAATCTGATTTTATTTGATCTTTCTTTAGATATTTGATGTTGTCAAGTTTAAATGATAATAAACAACAAAAGCAACTTAACTTTGTGTGTTGGTCAGACCCATACCCAATTAACCGTAGTTTTTCACGTTGGTGTGTCTTGTTGTCATATAGCTGTGTGTGTGTGTAGTTAAACTTATATTTATATGTATGAGGAGGGCAAGGTTGTCTTGTACTAAATTATAGTCGTATAGATAGGCTGGAATAGAGAAACTTACTCATTCCATAGACATATTTTGTTCCTTAACTTATCACCCGTGAAATCTATTTCTCTCACATTTTTCTCACGTATCTATCACCATCCACTCTACTCAGACGGGACAAAAATAACTCACAACCTATCTGTACGACAGAGGTACCGCTTGAACATAACGCGCACGTTTTTACTTCGTTCCAATTACCTAATGACATTCAGAACCTGAAATAACACTGCGCTTGCGTGCCCCACAGACGTCATTTTTACTTCTTCTTCTTCTTCTTCCGTCCTTAGCCACCGACCGTCAAAGCAGTCAGTGGCCATTACGCCTAGTGGCGTCTCAGGGCAACAGCAGATAGGTTTTCTTTGCCATTGTTTCCCATCACGCCTATTGGCGTCTTTAGGGCAACGGCAAATCAATCCATTTGCTGTTGTTTCCGTAATCGAAGTGACTGGCAAACGGGTGATCAGCCCGTTGGTTCATTTTTACTAGATTGGCATAAAGGGCCATTTTCGGTCTTTCAAATACGCCATATTGGAATGGCGAAACATGGGCGTCCTAAATTAATATCAATGTGTTTAATAACAGCCTACACATATATTGACATAATTACTATTTAATAATGAATGCCATGTAAGAAAAAATAAATAAATAAATAAATTTGAACTATATAAATCAGTCACTAATTACTGAAAATGTTTTTTTTATTAACTAAACCAAATAGCGCTACCTGAATCCATAGATTACATTAATGTAATCTCTGTGCTGATACCATATCATTAACGTGTAATTACTAAATTATGTGGCAAAATATATTAACATGCTCTTCAAATTGTTAAACATATTTAAAATCTGAATAATCTATTAGTCCTGTGTAATTACCCCGGGGGGAGGGGGGTGTATGTAAGGAAGCAAAGAAAGAATAGTACTACATGCTGACATAGCCATGACGTCAGATATGACACTAATGTCAGGTTGTGCATGTGGGGCGTGGCACCCTCATCATGTTACAAAATAACTACACTAACAGACACAGCAAGAACAAATTAATATTTTGGCTTGAGCTTCCCTAAAAGGGGACGAGATGTTGTGGCAACTCCATGTTCAGGAAAGGTTGATAATCTTTTTTTGCTATTGTTTTTTGGTGATGACTAAGCTTAGAATTATTACAGTACATTCAGCCGGCTGTTTTGGCTATTAATCATAGTTAAAGATTACAGATTTATTCATTTCCCTTATTTCGCCCCTTATAAGAACCTCCATTGCAGCTGATCCACTCGCCGTCTGCCTGAATCAAATCATCTATTTGCTCTTGCAGGGGTTGTTTTGCTATCTATTAGTTGGATTACAGTCTGATATTCTTTTATATATAATCTCTAACGTCTGCCCACGGCCATCTTCTGTATACTGTGAATGTAGATCGCCATGGTTTGTCGTCTGCCATGCGTAAAATTCTCAATCCAGCAAGTAATTTAATGTCACTAACATATAACATATGCTTTATTCTGTCACTTACCACATAGGTGTCTTTAGCGGCGAGGCAAGTAAAGGAATTCAAGAACAGTCAAGATTAGATCCACGCGATATGTCACGCCAGAAATGATGCACTCACACATAAGCCCAAGTTTGGAGTGTACTGGTGTGTATACGGGTATGAGATGTATCAAACTGAAATTTTCGTCAACGAAGTAGACCAATTTAATCAGCTGACCGTTTTACAAGAATAACTAAAGCAAAAAAAAAAAAGTTATGATTCCGAGAAAAGAAATAAAGGACGCGAAGAAAGATAGAGTGGGTAAAAGGGTTTATATTCAGATTATGGATAAATCAATAATGTAATTTCCGCCTTCGCGTTTACGCGTGAATGATTTAATTTATGAGTCTATATATGGGCTTAAATGTTCCGGTCTCTGATGTAAGAGATATGACGGCTTCTATGAAGCGAAAATGCACACGTGAGATCAATGTCCATTGTTCAGTTTCAAATTTAAAATCACGAGATCACAATATCAATATTAGACTTTCATTTGTCAGTTTAGAACAATTTTGTTTTAGACATATTTATATAACACATACATACTATTTGGTCTATTCTGGTTGTATATCATTGTCAATATACGAGAGTTTGAAACTAATGAATACAAATATCCTACTCAACCCCCTGATGGGTTATAACTAGAATACGTGTTTGTCTATAACTGTAGATAACATGCCCTAGTTATAGCAATTTCCTTACAGGCTACTTCTTAAGGAAGTGTTTCTTCCAAGTTGTAAGCCGGTTAAATAAATATTCGAATGCTGCATTAAAGAAACATCTTGATAAAATATTAGTTATTGTTTCAATTTTACAATGAAATAAAGACATAAATAGAACTATAAATAAAAACATGAACAGATAATGTGTGTGCGTGTGTTCGTGTGCGCGAAAATGGCACGTGTATATACAATTAGTATTATATTTTTATATTCGTATCTTCATATGGTGTATTCTTTTAAAACTCTTCTGAGTTTCCATCATTCAATTAATTCTACTTTTGTTTCATTTAAGCTTCTCATAACTTATTTCTCAACAAATGGACGCTGATTTAAATATGGATTATTATATATTTATATTCATAGTAGTATTGTTTTTATTTATTTATATTTGTGCATGTTATGTGTCCGCCTAGGCCGGTCCCCAGCCCGGCTGAAAAAGAAGGAGGGCGGCCTGCATGGAGACCGTAAGGAGGCAGCACTTCCATCCTGCAAAGGCACAACAGGCCAATCACCTGTGTGTCTTAAAAACCAGATTACGCGAAAAATAAGAGAGAAAACCGGACTGATTCTAACTAAAGGCGACGAACTGGAACGAAGACAGCCGATAGAATAGTATGGCACTCTCTCTCTTACAAACCTCTACACCTCACGGTAGAAGAGGAACAACTAAGTAAGTAAGCATGTTATGTGATGTCTCCGCACATGTCGTGAAGCGGGCAAAAATGGTTGTATATTTATGGAATGCCAGGTGAATAAGTTCCTCATTCATGTAAGGCTTTCTTAGGTATGACAGTTCACATACACTTAGTCTAGTAATCATGATCGAAATTAGTTCTTTCAGATTTTTTTCCTTAATCAGACTTGAAACTTTGAGTTATCCTGATATAATTCTACATCACTTCAAACCTCGTTATAGAGGTTTTCTGTAATTATATTGCAAAGACTTGACGAACAATGATCAATAATTTGATTATTCCACCTGCAGGAATTCAACATGTAACTTTAATTCTCCAAAAGGATATGTGCAGTTTATGCCCCAGGTAATCCCAGAGGGTCTGTTTTGTCTTGATTTCTTGTGTAACCAGCCATCGGCGATGTGAAATAGGCATTCATACATTAGATTCCTGGCAGGGCCTGAAGCAGGGGTAGGGGTTAATGTCAGATTACCTCGGAACATCTTTTAAATGTGAATCTTAGTAGGATAATTTGAGCTTCATTATTGTTTGTATTTGTTTTGGCAGGGTGTTCGCAAACAATTGTTTATTGTAACAGCTGGTAGCTCATTTAGACGACAGAGAAAGCTGCAGAAATAGAAATAAATAGAGAGAGAGAGAGAGAGAGAGAGAGAGAGAGAGAGAGAGAGAGAGAGAGATAGCAAAAACACCGACAGGCACGTAGATAGACAGACAGACAGATTTGTAACATGACTTGCACCAGACTAATACTGTACACCCCCAAATAGCTCATTATGTAATGTCTATTACCTAGTCACGAAATGAGAGCACATAACGACATAATTTTAAAAAAGTATGCTGATTATCGTAACCAAAAAAGTTGAGATTTATACGTATTATTTCTTCACAACAATTACGTGAAGAAATAACAAGATCGGCGAAATTTGATTCAGTAGGGGAGGCTACTGTTAAAAGAATATCCGGAGATAGGAACTGGGGTTGTGTCCCCTGTGATGTCTGCAGCAATTTCTACATTTCTCATCGTCCTCTGTGCGTGTATGCGTGTGCACGCGAGCATGCATCACAAATCAAAATATCGGCTGTCTCCTCTCATACTCGAATAGAACATCTATAGAGCAACCGTGTTAGCTTTTACATAGTTCTTTATTTAAAATAACATTCTGATGCGTAAGTACATGAGCCCCCCCCCCCCCCCCCCCCCCGCCCCCCCCCCCCGCCCCCACACCCCCCCCCCCCCCCCCCACACCCCCCCCCCCCGGTTGAGTTAATGTAAACTAAACAGTGTTTATTTTAGTGCTTCCCGAACTACTCTCGTCAATGTAGTAATATGTGTTGTGTCCATCTTATACTGGCGAGAAAGGTAGATGCTACTTTGTCAGAACAAGTTTACAATATTCACATTCTTGTAAATTCTTTTTTTTAATTTATTTTTATTGATAACTCGCTCTCTTCAGCTGTGACACAAATCGATAGGTTATATTAGGGCCCGTTTCGAATATAACAGATCTATCTATCTATCTATCTATCTATCTATCTATCTATCTATCTATCTATCTATCTATCTATCTATCTATCTATCTATCTATCTATCTATCTATCTATCTATCTATCTATCTATACATAACGAATCGTGTTTTGCTTCACTGATTTATAATAATAATATAATAATAATAATAGCCCCTTCAGTCATAACTGACTATGGGAATGCGCCCCTGAGGTGATAGCCCTCAGCTGCTTATTTTCCTGGTGCTCCTTTCGACGTTTTCTCCTCACCTCTGCTTCTTGTGTGAGCCTCTCTTCGCCCAATCTGAGGTGGCGCCGTAAATAGCATCGCCACTTATTGCGATCGGCAGCTTCATCCTCCCATGTTGCTGGATCCATGTCCAGTGCCCTCATATCTCTCTTGCACACATCTTTGAACCTCAGCTGTGGTCGCCCAACTGTTCTCTTGCCATCTGCTAATTGTCCGTAGAAGATATCTTTTGGGATGCGACCATCTTCCATGCGGCGAACATGGCCAACACTGATTTATCTCCCTTACATAATAATAAAGTAAAAGTAGTCCTAAGAAATACCGGAGCATAGGAGCGAAATGGTAGAGACTTCACCATAAAAAGTCCAGCCTTTTAATGAAGTGGGGTGACCAGTTCCCTGCCTCGTAGATTCCCTTCCTGAGGCAAGAGCAAGTCAGGTGCCCATTTACAGTTGGGCATACTGGAGTATTTGACACTACCACGTTTCGAACCTTGTAATTTTGCCTCGACAAACAAGCGCTGTAACCATTCTGCCAGTTGACAATAGACCTGAGTCGCCGCCTTTATGATTTTTCTCTTCGCTTTTAAATCTCTTCTTCTTTTTCTTCGTTCGCCTTCAGACTTCCTCATTAATGACTCTAATAAAGGCAGTAGTCAGCTCAAGGTTCCCGACTTCCTCATTAATGACTCTAATAAAGGCAGTAGTCAGCTCAAGGTCCCAGACTTCCTCATTAATGACTCTAATAAAGGCAGTAGTCAGCTCAAGGCCCCAGACTTCCTCATTAATGACTCTAATAAAGGCAGTAGTCAGCTCAAGGTCCCAGACTTCTTCATTAATGACTCTAATAAAGGCAGTAGTCAGCTCAAGGTTCCAGACTTCCTCATTAATGACTCTAATAAAGGCAGTAGTCAGCTCAAGGTCCCCGACTTCCTCATTAATGACTCTAATAAAGGCAGTACTCAGCTCAAGGTCCTAGACTTCCTCATTAATGACTCTAATAAAGGCAGTAGTCAGCTCAAGGTTCCAGACTTCCTCATTAATGACTCTAGTAAAGGCAGTAGTCAGTCAGCTCAAGGCCCCAGACTTCCTCATTAATGACTCTAATAAAGGCAGTAGTCAGCTCAAGGTCCTAGACTTCCTCATTAATGACTCTAATAAAGGCAGTAGTCAGCTCAAGGTCCCAGACTTCTTCATTAATGACTCTAATAAAGGCAGTAGTCAGCTCAAGGTTCCAGACTTCCTCATTAATGACTCTAATAAAGGCAGTAGTCAGCTCAAGGTCCCAGACTTCCTCATTAATGACTCTAATAAAGGCAGTAGTCAGCTCAAGGCCCCAGACTTCCTCATTAATGACTCTAATAAAGCAGTAGTCAGCTCAAGGTCCCAGACTTCTTCATTAATGACTCTAATAAAGGCAGTAGTCAGCTCAAGGTCCCAGACTTCCTCATTAATGACTCTAATAAAGGCAGTAGTTCGCTCAAGGTTCCCGACTTCCTCATTAATGACTCTAATAAAGGCAGTACTCAGCTCAAGGTCCCAGACTTCTTTATTAATGACTCTACTAAAGGTAGTCAGCTCAAGGTCCTTGACATCTCCAAACAGTTTTACGTGGAGAGATGTAGGTTATTACCATATGCTACATCTTTCACTGCTGTATATTGAGCAGGACTGCAGCAGATGTCCAGCTGTCATGGGGCTGAGGCCACAGGTGCAGAAATCTGTTGTACCAATCATTTTAACTATGATTACCTTAAATGATTAATGCTATGTTTGTTCATCCAATCTTCAATATCACTGGTTTCTTCCCATATTCCCTCAGTCTACACGTTCTTTATTCTATTACATTCTTTTGTTACGTTCATTGTACTTACTCTCGCCTCCTTTTTCTTTTTACTGTTTATATTCCTGTGATGAAGTCATTTTTCTGATTCCTATCACTTTTTATATTCTTTTACTAAATTCATTGTGCTCCCTCTCCTTGTTTATATTTCCGTGTTACATTATACTTCAAATCGTTCTGGCTTATGAGCGCTAAAATCGTCCTATTAATTACTAAATAATAATGTTTTGTTTCCGCTGCTAACTTCCTAAGCCAGAGACGTTAACAATTTTTTAGAACTGCACAGACAAGTCTTATGCTATGGCCGCAGCGGCTCTGTGTCACACACGCACAATGTACTTTACCTGGTCAGTAATCTGTTTATTATTTTCTTTGGGCAATATTTGCATATATAGGGTGAGTTTCAGTATTGATACAGCATAAGGTTAAATATAGGGTGAGTTTCAGTATTGATACAGCATAAGGTTAAATATAGGGTGAGTTTCAGTATTGATACAGCATAAGGTTAAATATAGGGTGAGTTTCAGTATTGATACAGCAGAAGGTTAGAATGGATAAAATGCAGGCGCGGACTAAGCGGTCGGACAAACCAGCAGTGCCCTAGTGCCCACAGCAGCAGATGACAGACCCAGTAATCTATGAAATTTGGGTGGTTACGGGTCAATGACACCTATTGTTATGGGGCCCAAGTCATTGTCAGTCAGTCCCTGGTAAAATATGTCATGCTGTAGTTAATCGATGATATAAATTTTTCATTAGCATCTTTCGATTTTAAAAAATGCAAGGTTCCACCTCATCTCCACACATACACACACACACACATACATTTTTGTATCATTTTTTCTTGCGCTGCCCATGAAGTATCGAGCCACACAACTACAGCTGATCCTTGCAGGAAGCCTACACAAAACATTCACATGCTCTTACAGTGGTGGTTTCTGTAAACATGTTTTACATGATGAGGTTGCCCAACCCTCATGTACAATCTTAAATTAATCGTCTTGTAGGACATGCCTGGGGGTGTAGTAATCCTATTCCTTCTTGTCTATCCAGAAACCCCCCGGGAACTATACGGGGCCTACACTCTGTGGTCAAATACAATGCATATTTCAATATGTCACGGATGTGAGGTCAAGACAGGCATGTGAACCAGCTGTGAAGTGTCGGTGAATATTGATTCATTTTTCAAGCAGAGAATGGCGCAGGACAGAAAAACATAAAACTGGAGTTAAAGGTATAACAGTTCACGTCATTTAACTGTATGTCATGAGGATGTCGACCAATGTCATGCTTGCTTTGTAGGTTATTTTGCGCCTTCCCATGCTTGTCGTCCTATTTATAGTAACTATCCTTATAACAGTTTATTATCCTAGTAATATTGCGTGTGTCTCTAAGCGATTCAAATGGGTAAAGTAGATAGAGAGATGAGAGAGAGGATGGCGATAAAATAGTGTTTATGTATGAATGTGAAAACATGGGAAACCACCGACGTATTTTTTCATCATTGTTATCATGAAATTGAAACAACTTTCTGGGAAAAGAGAATGACGTTAAAGGTTTAACCGGATTGGGGGGGGGGGGGGGGGGGGGGGGGGGGGAGGGTGGGGGGGGGGGGAAGAGAACGCTCTAGAAGAATACTAATTTTGTTATTAATGCTGCTATAGGATATTCCCTAAACATAAAACTTCTATATGATACCGGTTAATATTTTTGTAAATAAAACATAGACTTTGATCGTCTTTCTCGGAGTTTGGTTCTTGTTAAATGTCCTGTAGAATGAAGGAACACAATAAAAAAAACTGAAAGTTCTATTTAAACCAAGAATAAAACTAATGGAGAACATAGATTACTGGGCAGACTATAGTCTGTGAGAGGAGATCCAAGGAGAACATAGATTACTGGGCAGACTATAGTCTGTGAGAGGAGATCCAAGGAGAACATAGATTACTGGGCAAACTATAGTCTGTAAGAGGAGATCCAAGGAGAACATAGATTACTGAGCAGACTATAGTCTGTGAGAGGAGATCCAAGAAAAGCTGCTGATAAAACAGAAGATGTATTGAGAAAAGAAACGGTCAGAAACATCATTTGGCTGGCACCTTTGAGAAATAAAGAATGAATAGTCTTGGACACTTTGTCAGAATAACATCCAGTCTGTAGCACGGGTTTGTTGCCGTTAAGCTTAGGCGAGATATAATCCACTTAACTTTAGCCATATTTTACAGTCTGTAGCACGGGTTTGTTGCCGTTAAGCTTGGGCGAGATATAATCCATTTAACTTTAGCCATATTGTACAGTCTGTAGCACGGGTTAGCCATATTGTACTGGACCACCTGGGGGTCTCTGAAAAGACAAAGAATAGGACTACCTCTCCCTCAAGCATGTCGTATAAGGCACTGATATGAGATTATGCTTGAGACTGGCAACATCATTATACACAACAAACTGCTATAGAAACCACTCTGTAAGACCACGTCAATGGTTGGTGTGGGTTCTTGTGAAAGGACATGCGGCAGTAGTGGCTCAATGTTCTATAATAGTGACAAGAAAAATGATGATGATGATATTACTTACACTATGAACTGGCTCTTGTCAGGCCCTTTTTAAAGCGGACATGTTAAGTACCTCACTATCGAAGAGATAACAATCAACATGGACGTGGTCAGTCAAAGTGGGTGTCTACGACTTGTGGAAGATGATATTACTTGCACCGTGGACTGACTCATGTCAGGCCCTTTTAAAGCAGGAATGTTAAGCTTATCGAAGAGATAACCTCAAAATGGACGTGGTCAGTCAAAGTGGATGCCTACGTCTTGTGGAAGATGATATGTCTTACCCTGTGGACTGGCTCATGTCAGGCCCTTTTATAGCGGACATGTTAAGACCTCACTATCGAAGAGATAACCTCAAAATAGACGTGGTCGGTGAAAATGGGTGTCTACGACTTGTGGAAGATGATCGAGTAGATGATATATTTCTTAAGGAAACAAATCATCAGAGCATATCTCAAGCTATCATAAAGGATCAGCAGCAATAACACTGACAAACAACATTTTTCTTTCTTATATAAGAATAAGTGTTCTTAGGTCAGTTTCTTGCGCTGATTTCAAATCTGAAATCCGTTTATCTCTATCACGTCGGGTTCTTAAGATATTTGTGAATAAATATATTTTTGGGAAACCGTTATTTGCTCCGTTTCATTTTTACTATATAACTTATTAAAAATTAATAAAAAGCAACATAATTCTACTTTTTATACTGCTAAAAGATGCATGACATATGTTACGCGATTTTTCAAATAGTTACTGTATTTTGAAATAATTCTGAGCAAAATATGGCTTCTAGAAGTTGTAGAAATTCGGCTGATCTGTTCTGTTACGTGTGCGGATATTTTACCGATCGTGTTCACCAGAAAAACTTTACACCATTACTAAAGAAAACATATGAACTTTATTTCGATTCGAAAGTTGATGATGCAAATAAATCTTGGAAGCCAAATGCAATTTGTTCGATACATTGGCAGGTTGGTTACGAAAATCGCCGAAGCATAAGTCGATGCCTTTTGGAGTGCCAGTAATATGGCGTGAACATACAAATCACACTACTGATTGTTACTTCTGCTTGACAAATATCCATTGTTTCACTTTTAAAACTAGAAAGTCTGTGGTTTATCCAAATATTGAATCGGTTTCGAAACCAGTGCCTCATGATCCAATCACGTGTCCGATCCAAGTACCACCAGAACAATATCCGTTGGACGTAAATGAACCATCAGAAAGTGATAGTTTACCTGCTTTAGAAACTAATTCTGACTCAGATTACATACCGTTGAATGATGGTGTTTACTTAATTAACCATTCAGAACTTTCAGATCTAATACGTGATCTCGCTCTTACCAAAGGACAAGCGGAATTACTCGGTTCGCGACTCAAAGAATGGAATCTTTTAGCGCCCAATACTCCGATATCTAAATTTCGTCATAGACACAGAGAACTTGTTCAATACTTTGAGATGGATGATGACATTTGCTATTGCAAAGATGTAAACGGTCATGAGCACATAGTCAACGAATGGCGATTTTTCATCGATTCTTCCAAGACTAGTCTAAAAGCCGTGTTATTGCATAACAGAAATTTTTTTTCATCAAATCCAGTCGCCTACTCTGTTCATATGAAAGAAACTTATGACAATATGGCTAAACGTTTGGAAAAAATAAAGTACAATGACTACCAATGGCGGATTTGTGGAGACCTAAAGGTCATTGCAATTCTCACGGGCATGCAGACTGGGTATACTAAATTTTGATGCTTCCGATGTGAATGGGACAGCCGCAACAGACAGGAACATTATGCAAGAAAGGTGTGGCCTATCCGGGATCGTATGCAACTCGGGCATAAAAATGTAACTTGCAAGCCATTAGTTAACAAAGACACCTTCATTTTACCACTGTTACATATGAAGTTGGGGCTCATCAAGAATTTTGTAAAAGCGTTAGATAAAACGAGCAAAGCTTTCACTTATCTTCGAGAAAAGTTTCCGCAAGATAGCGATGCAAAGATAAAGGAAGGTATCTTTGTAGGACCTCAGATTAGGAAGGTTATTGCAGACAAACAATTCGAGAACTTGTTACATGGTAGTGAACTTCGCGCATGAATGGCATTCAAATCGATAGTCGATAACTTTCTGGAAAATCACAAATCTGTCGACTATGTTGCATATTGTTAAGCAGTGCATAGATGCATACATAATTATGGGCTGTAACATGTCCCTCAAAATCCATTTGCTCGACTCGCATCTTAACTTTTTCCCTGACAACCTTGGCGAAGTCAGCGATGAACATGGAGAATGATTCCATCAAGATATCGCCGTAATGGAGTCTCGTTATCAAGGACGGTGGAGTGTGACCATGCTTGCCGATTATTGTTGGATGCTTCATCGCGATGTACCACATGCCATTCACCGACAAAAGTCGACTGCAAAGAAATTCAAGACTACATAACTGTTATACTTCTTGTACGAATGATGTTGTAATACTGTATGCATTGTTAAAAAACTTCAATTGCGTATTTCTAGAGATCCCGACCTGATAGAGAAAAACGGTTTGCAGATTTAAAAACAGCGCATTAAAATTTACCAGAAAAACATAGAAATGTTAGAGAAAGAAAAAAAAAAGTTTTTTTTTGTTAGTCAGTGTAATTAACGTAACCTGCACCGTTTCACCGTGCAGGCGGTAGATTAAAGAAGAAGGAAGAAGATAAAATATCTATTTACTATTTCTGCTGCTTCTTGAAGTAACGATGTCAAACTGTCCATTATCTACTCTCTTTGTCGTCTTTCATCTCTTTTTTTCCTGCTAAAATTTCCTGCTGTCACAATACATTCCGGTGCACATCTTCTCATAACACACCCTAAGAAAATGAATTGCTTTCTTTTAATATGACTAATAAGCTTCCTTTACCCACTGACTTCTGCCAGGGTATCTTTATTACTAATTTTAGCTGTTCATAGTATTCTTAATATTCTTGTGTAATACCATATTTCTGCTGCCTCTAGGAGTTTCCCTGCTTGTTTATTAATTGTCCATGACTCGCTTCCATGTGTTGGAATTGGCTCATTGTATTACTGAAGAATTTTCTTTCCTCCTTCCAATGAAGCATATAATACTTTTCATTCACTGAACGTTGCTACTGCCCGAGCTATTCTGGTCTTCACCTCTGAGGTTTATATTCCATCTGATCTTATTAATATGTCTGCGGTAGGTAACACAGGAGTTGTGATAATCTACTTAAAAAACACTCAACGCTCTAAAGACCTGCCTTGATAAGAATCATGTCTGTTTTCAGTTTTCCGTGTGTCTGGAATTAGGAATAAGTGTAGCCTATATATAACCTTTTATCTCTGCCTTAAGATATGCTTCTGCAATTCAATCGACACAGCGGTGAAAATTCTAATTAAATTATATTTGTACCGAATCTTAACTTCACTCAAAAATATCATGTTCCTGTCTTGTACAGTTCACGAATAATGTGATGTTTAGTACTCTAGAGAGCCGTGGTAGGGCAGTGGTTAGTGCACTGGCTCCCTAGCTCGGTGGTCCATGGTTCGATCCCCAGTTGAGGTGGGATTTTTTAGACCGCAAACGGCTCCGGGGTCGACCCAGCCTCATGAATTGGGTACCAGAGCAACTCTGGGAAGGTTAAGGCGACCAGATTACCACTAGAGTGCCGATGGTCAAGAAAATATGGGCCTAACACTATATTCCCAATAACTTCATTGGGCGTGTAATGGGATCCTTTACCTTTTTTATTTAGTACTCTAGTGCGTGGGTTTTCAATGGGAACGAGGACAAAGTAGATTTTAACCCGGGGATGTCGCGCTTTTAAATTCCGGCGGGAAAGGGCTAGTATAGATTTCCCTAGTATAAAAATGATCTCTCTTCCCCTACGTCACCTAGAGCTCTTCCAAATTACCTCCTGAAATCTATTGGCAGACAGTACACGACCGGTAGCAGACCGTTGGTCTTAGTATTTGTTTATATTGACCTAGTTCAAAACTGCACAGTTAGTTTGATAATTCGTTTTGAAGAAGGTATTTCTTCGAGATTACTTTTACTTATTTTTCCTTTTTTTTTTTCTTTCTTTTTCTTTCTTTCTTTCTACTTTTGTTGTTTAACCTAAGACCTTTATCTTAATTTTGTGTCACCGTTGCACCAATAATTTCCTTTGAATCTTTTTCTGTACTTGTTGCTTAAGATTGTATCATCGGCGTTACTCAAGTTGTTTGTATTAAGTCCACCAAATTATAATCCTGTTTGTCCCAATGATCATAAAATCTATTGATCCCATTATATGTTCATTGTACAGATTGAATAGTTCAGGTCACAGCAAACACCCCTGCCTAACACATTTTTAAAATCTACTAAAATATTCCTTTTTTATCTACTAAGAAATCCCTATTTGGCGGCCAATACTCATAGCTGCTGTTTGTTGCCATTACGTATTCTTTATTATTCTTAAGTCTTTGCTGTCCATGCATACACATTTTAGTATTTTTATATTTTTCTAATGTTTCACATTGTCAGTTTTCTATCTTCCTATCTTCCCTTTCAGTCATTTCTGACTATAGGAGCGTACCCCTGAAACAAGTTGGGCACCTGGATAAAGAGCTCAAGCTGTTGCCCATGCAGCATGCCCCTGCTGGCCTAGTCAGAGGAACGGGCTGTCCGTTACAGTCTGACACCAGTAGCAACGACCTGTCATCAGTAGGATTACCGAAGCAACGACCTGTCATAAATAGGATTACTGTAGCAACTTTTGACCACCACGGTCTGTATTCGTACTCAAAATCAAAATCAAGCAATCTTTTGCCCTTTTGCTCTAAGCGAGGCCTCTGTCCCCTGAGCTCGCCTTAGGACACCTACGTTATTGTCAGTTTTATTAGTGTAGTACCGTATATAAAGCACAAGTACAGGTGGAGAGATCTGTGTTGAACGTCTACAGATTTAATTCTATAGCTCTTTCTGTCAAAGTTTTTATAATGTCTATGGCCTTGACTATGCCTGCATCATCTACAACTTCTGGTTTTATTTAACTCTCACTCTTCTCAGGATAATTCTTAATAATTGTTTGGTTGTATGACTTGTAAACCTAATTGGTCGTCACACTCAATAGCTCTGGTTGTTTTTGGTAATGCTTTGAATATGCGTTTAAACTGATCATTAGGTATATATCTATAGCAGGGTTTCTCAATCGGGGCTCCACGGAGCCCAGGGATTCCGTGAGAGGTCACTAGTGGTTCCGCAAGAGATCGTGATTAAAAACAATTAAAATTAACCTCGTTTTGAGAACTTTGTGCTCCGGGTGATGTTAGAGCTCGCAGTGGTGGGCACTGACAGATCAGCCACGTATTGCAGTGCACCATAGGACCGTGTTCACTCTTGCACTTACCATATTTCATTAGCATCTTTTAGAGTAGAAATTTAGGATAAGGTTATTGGACCTACTTGGATAAGGTAAAATAAATCAAGAAGGAAATTATTAAAAATGGAAAAACTGGAGTTCTTCTACCTATACTACTGACTTGCATAAGAGTTGACATCCTTTTTGGAGAGGAGGAACCAGACAAAATGAGTAGGGGTCCCTTAAAAGGAATATTCAATTCTCAGTTGTTTCTACCATCACAGAGCTTCTTTAAGTAGTATGCCCATCGTGGTTTTATATTCTCTTGAGTTATTAACATTGTTCCTTCTTTTGATAAATAAAAAGCTGACGACTGTTTGTGGTCTTCTGCCCGTTAATTTCTCCAGACTATGAATATTTCACGAGTTTTTATAACACACCACCATAATCTGATTATGTTTCAAATGATTGTCTAATTTACTGTATGCAGGGTTTGAGTTTTGTCTGTTTGGTTGTTAGTTTTTTTTTTTCATTACTTCCTATTGTTTTTTTTTAAATTTATTTTTAAAACATTACTTACATTTGATTATGATTTGATGTTGCAAATGTATGCTGATATATTACTTTAACATGATGCATGGCTAAATAATTATTAAAGTAAATGTGAGGATGAAAGGATACTTTTTGCATGATGCAGGATAGATCAATGGCAGAATGTTAGACTGGCCTGCAGCCCAATTCTTAACCCTTGGAAAATAAAGTTCGTTCTTTCGTTGTTCCATTAGCTCGTACGTAGATTTTGTTTCTTTACTGTGCTGCACTTCGAGCTTTTTGCACCTTGGTTTATCCAAGTTTATTTGTGCTGTCTTATGTTATTTTAACTATTTCTTTATTTAGTCTTTTATATTTTTCTTTCTCTTGTTTATTCCTTCTTCTTGTGTCAACTAATATAAACTTGTACCTGCCATCCATGTTTTCTTTGCAGTCCACTTTATTGCTGGTATCATTTCTCTCTCCTCCTGGCTGAGGAGCTAGTCAACCATGTTAGTCAACCTAGCAGGCACGTCAACCATGTGGCAGATGGTTGAAAAGTCTCTAGATATATTGGTTGTTGTGGTTTGGTTTGGTTTTTAAGGACTATCTTCATTGCACACGGACTACTCCATCAGTGCTCCGATCTCCTCCATTAAATCACACAAGGAGGATTTCAGCACAGTGCACGAACTCCGTAGCGTCGGCGAGAATCCCAATGTGTGTATATAGGAACCACACATTCTATAAATATTTTGTGGTATGTGACAGGTAGGTCTACTCCTACTACTTAAGCGCGAATAGCGCTACTATTAAGTAGAATATTGTATTAGAGACTAGCTAGTTAAATTAACACTAGTCAGGAAGGAATGACGTCATCAAATCTGGTGTGGGTAGAGACAGCTGAAGATCGGCGAAAGAAAAAAGAGAGAAGTAAGGGGGGTTTCCGGTTTGGGGTTTTGGGCAGTAAGGTCGTCATGCTGGTTGTGTTAGAATTAGTAGCTAGAAAGTTTAAGTTTATCATGTATATTTCAATGGATTGTTAGCACCTAGTACGGGCATAGACAAAAACAGTGTATTAAATGGTTTTCAGTGAATGAGAATACAGGTGTTGTGTGGTTTTTACGGACAGAAAGGTCGAAAATAGGTAACCTTCTGACATATCAACATTTGGGTCACTAAACACATACACGCTTAACTGTGAGCTGATAGAGAAGAAAGTGGGTAATTGGTAGGCTCATACGGTCTCTGAACCGGCACAAATTAACAAATACGCATTGCCTGAATTGTATATGATAAACAGTACTGCCTGCACAATATAGGAAAACAGTATTCCCTGCCTTGCATATGAAAAACAGTACTGCCAGTATAAGATATGAAAAACAGTATTGCCTACATTGTATAAGAAAAACAGTATTGCTAGCATAAGTCAAAAAAACTGTGCTGCAAGCATTATATCAGACAAACAGTGGTGCCAGTATTAAATAATAAAAGTAAATGGAGTCACCAAGGTTGAAAGTCTTCATCATACATGAGTTTCAAGAAAACCTGGGTTAAAAATAGAACATCTAGAAAATTACATCTCTTGCGAGAGCGAGTATAGAAACTAGATGACTTGGCCATCAGTACTGTCACGGGTGGGTAGGTTTCTAATTTTTAAATTTTGGCAGGGCAAAGGCCTGATGCTTTTGACAGAGTCCATCATGAGAAAATAATTGAATGCCTCGAAGACATAGGTATTGATGGAAAAGATATAAGAATACTCAGTAACCTTAATTGGGAGCAAACTGCCACAGTAAGTTCGGGAAGGAATTATTCACCATACATAGACATAAAAAGAGGTATCAGACAAGGTTGTGTTCTGTCCCCCCTGCCTATTTAATTTATACACCGAAAACATTTTCAAACAGATACAGGAAATACCAGGACTGAACATCAGTGGAAGGTCAATAAACAACCTTAAATATGCAGATGATACCGTGTTGTTAGCTGAAAGCGAACAGGAGTTACAAGAACTAGTGAAGCAAGTGAACAGTATAAGTAATGAATATGGACTCGACATTAATATTGAGAAAACAAAAACTATGATAATTAGCAAAACAGACGATAAACCCACATTAAAGATAAGCGTAAATGGGAAAATCCTGGAACAAGTCAAGAGCTACGTATATCTTGGTCATATAATAACAGAAGATGGCAGATGTGAAACAGAAATCAAGAAGAGAATAGGAATGGCCAAAGCTACATTCAACAACATGAAAAATATACTGACATCCAAACAGTTATCTCACAAATTAAAACTGAGAATCATAAAGTGTTATATATATTCTGTATTTCTGTATGGTGCAGAAACATGGACGATGAATAAGCGTTTGGAAGAAAGAATTGAGGCTCTTGAAATGTGGATATATAGAAGAATGGGGCGTATCTCATGGAAAGAGATGAAAACAAATAAGGAGGTCCTAGAAAATCTAGGTATGAAAAGAGAACTAACGAGGGAGGTCAAAGTTCGGCAGCTAAAATACTTTGGCCACATAAAAAGGCATAACACCTTGCAGAAGACCATAACAGAAGGGAGAGTTGAAGGCAAACGTGCAAGGGGAAGACAGCGCTATAAGTGGGAAGATAACATCAAGAGATGGACAGGAAAGAGTCTATCAGAGTGCACCACCAAGACAAGAGACAGAAGACGTTGGAGATCCATTACAGCCAACCTTCGTTGTGGAGATGGCAACTGATGATAGGTCCTACTCTTTACGATTCCCATCTGCCGTGGGAATTTTTAACGTGCGCAACTTACACACGGGACCTCCTATTTTTTGGCCCTTATTCGAGACGGCTAGACATCTGATCTCACTACCCGGGAGACCAGGGGGGAGTATGACATCATTAGGACCGCTGGTTCGGAGAAAAAAAATTTCCATAAATTATATTCCCTCAACTAGGAATCGAACCCGGTACCTTTAGAACTCGAGGAGGACGCCATACCTCTTAGCCACTTCGACCCTAGTGAATACTGAATAAGTAGCTGAGGACCAAGTGGTTGTCACTGAGGGTGGACGTGGGATAATTGTGGTGGTCGCTATTCCTATAAAACACATCTAAAGCTTACTGACAGCCGGTCAGATGGAACAGCCTTAACTTATTGCCTCTCCATCGCCTTGTGTGCTTGACCTTTTAGTCAAAGGTTATCCGAGATTCCCTTTTACAAACAGAAGGGCATCAAGGGGAAATCACCGACGTTTTGTCTCTGATACACTCGTGAATCGAATATTTCTATTGTGTAAGATCGAATAGACAAAGTTTACATATTCGTCTAGGATGAATTGATAATAAAAGAGGCATACAAAGAAAAGTATACAAACGTCTGATGACGGAACCGGACTATCTGAAAGACAGGAAACAGACGCCGAAACACGTCATACATGAAATGAAAAGTAGTAACTTATGGAAGAGTATCAGTAAACTGAAAATTAAAAAAAACAAAAAACCGTTATAATAAAGATCTGTTCCTATTGTACAAACTAAAGACCTTGACCCCTGAAGCCTCGTGAAGTTCCCGGGGGTTTCTGTTGAAACAAAGACATAATAAGACTACTGCCGCTTCAGGCATGTCGTACAAGGCAACTTTATATGAGGTTTTGCAATGAGGCTGGCAACCTCAGCACGTAACACAAATTGCTACAGCTACCACCGCTACAGCTACCACCGCTACAGCTACCACCGCTACAGCTACCACCGCTACAAGCGCATTCTTATTCTTCGTTGTTTATCCTCTCAAATAACCACATCTATCCCCCCTCTTATAAAGCTGGCAGTCTGTCTCAGGCTTCTCTCGTCACCAGACAGGTTTTCCCTCAATAACTGGGTTTGGAGAAGGCCGCTGTGGTACCCTGCTCCTCTCGTGGAACTGACAGTTGTGAAGTACGTGTTGTACTGTTTGTTTGTCCTTCCCACAGATGGTATTTGTTGTACAGGTGGTATTTGTTGTACAGATGGTATTTGCTGTACAGATGGAAATTGTTGTACAGATGGTATTTGTTGTACAGATTGTATTTGTTGTACAGATGGTATTTGTTGTACAGATGGTATTTGTTGTACAGATGGTATTTGAGTCTGCAAAGGCCTGATCTTAGTCTGAAAATTATCACTTGATCTCTTCATGATAATGTACAGTATGGTTCTGTAGTATCGGGGTGTTCCTAACGCCATTTTTCTCCATAATTGTTTCTGATTATTGCTTTTATCTCTCCATATGTAGCACTGTCTTCTGTTTGGATTTTCCTTCCTCCTTCTTTGACAAGTTTATCTGCCTTCTCATGTCCATGTATATAGCAGTGGGCAGGGATCCACTGTACTTTTAATTGTTTGAATTCACAGCTGTTTTTCATTATTACTTCTGCCAGGCTATCTAATTCATTGTTGTTATTGTTCCTGGGGCTGTGATGACTGAAAGTGAGTCTGTGAGCAACACTATCTTGACTATAGTAAAATCTGTATTTCCCATGATGGTAACTGCAGCTGTTTATATTGCTTCTGTCTCCGCTTTAAATTTGTTTGAGAACTGTCACTGAGATATGTATTTGTCGTCCACTATTTCATTTGTGTATATACCTCAGCCTTCATGTTTTGTAGCTTTTGTTGCTGATCCATCTGTATATATGTGGGTTCATTCTGTGGTTGGGTACATTTTTCCAATGTTTTTCAATTCCATAGCTAGGTATTTCCTCTCTGCACCTGTTTGACTGCGTTTTTTTCCCATTACTTCTGGTCTGCTGTCAATCAGCTCTGGAAACCTCGTTCTGTTTAATGGTGGGATCGCGTTGCTAGTCGTTATGGACTCTGTTTTTGTCTATACAAGGTCTGGTGCATGGGACAAGCGCTTTCGTATTTTGTGCAAATCAGATTCTCTGGAGTATGCCTCGACCATTTCCTTTCATTCTGTCATTCTTTAGGTGATTTGAGAGCCTTTTAAACCTGTCTGCGTCATTGTAGAACCCTGTAATCTCTTCTGTCACTCATGTGTTTATTGGTGTTGATTTCATTTCTACAATAATAATTCTCTCTGCCTGGTTTTGTATTTGTATTGTTCTATCAAAGTTGGATTTTGAGGTAGTTGAGCAGGCTGGCATTCCATATTCCAGCGCCGGCCGGCTGCAAGAGGATATGAATGAAGATCGTTATGATAATGGTGACCGCTAAAAGAAGGTAGACAGTGAGAACTGAATATTTTTTAAAAAAAATCATAAATTAAGAAACTGAAAGAAGCAATTAATTAAACAGAAGATTGTCAACAAGCTCTGTAGGTAAACAGAGCAAAGCAAAAGTGACTTGATTATGTTCTGCTCCATTCGTCTCAACTACAGGTAAGAAATCGTAAAAATAACAACTGCATACCCGGACTTGCGCCTAATGAATGTCAAAACGTGCCTCACCAGGCCGACCTGTCTCAGGTGTAGACAAATTTGGCCACTTATTAGCTTTCACATATCCTCCTGACGGCACAGAGCTTACCATGAAATATCTGCCCAAGGTGCCAATGAGCCTTCCGTTTTATAAGCATTCATCAGAAATACAGGTAGGCTACAGGAAATCACTAAATAAGACACCTAAAGAATTTACCTACCATGTTTCGTTATCGTTGTATGTTTGTACTTATACAACCAACTCACTCGTTTTCAATTTTGCACAGCAGTCTTTCTTATAAACATATATTTGACCTGGTCGTTCCCTCACAGTATTAAACGAAGGGCCCCTGCTACTACGATTACAATTACTTCCACCTTTAACCTTCCCACCCAGCAAGTAAGCACGTCAACACAAACTGACACCTGGACACTATAATTAACAAAATCACGCTTATTAAATCTGGAGACAGATTACTGAATTCTCCTTCTTCTTCTTCCTCTTCTTCTTCTTCTTCTTCTTTTTCTTCTTCTTCTTCTTCTTCCTCTTCTTCTCCGTACACTCTTAAACGTCAACTTGAATACGTTCACAAAGAAAGCAGTGGTCAGCTTGAGGCTATTTCTATCTCGATAGAGATTTCAAGGAATAGTACTAGTGACGGCCATATGTGCTTTCTCTGTTCCTCATCTGTTGGGCACGTTTAAGCAGATGTTGATGAGTCATTTTACCGGTGCTACAGTTACACTCATCCGTAGTTCCTATCTGTAGCTTCCTGTATAGGAATAGATTACTGAATTTAAAAAAAACGTATTTTACTTCTGCCATGAATCGAATGCAGAACCTTTGCTTGACAAGCAATCTTTCAAACCATTAAACCACCGACGCGCCCTGGTGTATCGGCTTTTAAAAATCTTAACTACGAGGTATGTTAATATATATTTTGTTTACACAATGTAAAATAAATGCGAACAAGATGAAAGTATTTCTAGATATAGTGGTCATCAAAACATTTGTTTCAAAAAGAACAGATCTAATGGTTATTGCCTGTCTTAAACATCACTTGTTTAAAAAAAAAAGACTGTTATTAATTTTGATGTTTGTGTTAACCTAAAAACTGGTTGAGATCGAATGAATTACTACATACATCTTTATATATAATCAAATCTACTTAACGTCGTGCAAACTCATGTACCGGCACAGATCTGAAGAATTATGCTGTCTTTCTGTAATGTATGATGCTCACGTATGTTTTCTTGAACATTAAAAACTAATGGCAGAAAGTATGAATCCTATAATTAAAAAAGAATTAATATGTACGAAAGTCGCCCAAGTACAACCAAATGGAACAGCACAGAAGGACTTACTGTACCACAAAATATGTTTTCCGCAGTACACTATACATCAGAAAAGAATTACTTAACAGGGCTATTAACAGCCGATGCATCACTAGTTCTGCTGTGTGGAGTACGATGACGAAGATATGTGTGTCGAAACTTTCGACAGCGATGCTATTTTGTGTTTCAATGCTAATATTTCCTTTTATTAATATGGCATTTCACTTTCTTCAGTGCAAATTTGCTAATTTATTAGGTTATTCGACTCATTCGTCAGTGGTATATCAGCAACAGAATTCGTGTAAAAGATCAGAGAAAAACACACATTTACAAAGCTATCCCCCTTGTGTGTGTGTGTGTGTGTGTGTATATATATATATATATATATATATATATATATATATATATATATATATATATATATATATATATATATGTATGGGAGCCGCGCTGGTGTAACGGTTAAGACGTTGCGCAAGCGACCAGGTTTTCAAGGTTCAAGCCCGGGCGCCGGCATTTGTAAGAGTGTCATCGACCGGGAATTTGACTGAATAACCTGAACGGCTCCTGCAGATAAACCCTCTATGGATGGGAAGGAGCGAAGCTCCTGACCGGGTTGGAAGGAAATCCACTATCTCCCCAGCCTCGCAATGACATGTCATTGGGCCAAAAAGGGCTGGAAAGCTCGAGTGCCGCTGGTTAGAGGAAATATATATATATATACAGTAGAACTCCATTTATCCGAACCCCAATTATCCGAACATCCAATTATCCGAACAATTTTTCGAGAAAAAAAAAAATCAGGCGCCACCAGTCATGTTAGACTTTATTTTTGAATCTTTTGATGCTGCAAGCTTCAAATGTGTGCGAACAATTTGTAGAGGATGGAATGGGCTAATGGTCGGTCGCTTACGTACAGGAAGTCAGTTAGATCATAAAGTCAGTTAATTTCTGGTTTACCAATCTAGTGTACGTGTGCGTTCTAGGCAGAACACTGGCTAAACAGACAGTTCAACTTAAAATAATTGTGTCTGCTACTACAGCAGAATAATTTTGGTGTGCAAGTATTTCTCTGTGCGATATGGCATCTTCCAGAAGGCCTAAAGCATATAAAAGGAACTGCAATGTTTTGTCAATTGAAACGAAAACAGAAATTATCAAGAGACTAGGAAAAGGTGAAACTGTGTCTTCACTTGCGAGGATTTTCAATGTTGGGAAAGCTACCGTCTCTGACATCAAAAGTAACAAGGATAAAATTATGAGTTTTGCATCGAAATTGGATAGTGAAAATGGGTCGAAGAAACGTAAACCATGAGACATGCGAAAGATTTGAAATTGGAAGAGGCTTTGTATGTATGGTTTGTGCAAAGAAGAAGCAAAGGGGAAACTATCTCTGGTTCTCTATTGTGTGAAAAAGCACTTCAGTTCAACAATCAACTTGACTGTCCCCCTGACTTTAAGGCTAGCCAGGGATGGTTAAGAAACTTTAAATTTCGTCATGGCATACGAGAATTGGAGATCCAAGGGGAATCCTTATCTAGCGATGCAACTGCCGCTGAAAATTTTAAAGAAACATTCTTGGCTTTTTTGGAAGAAGAAGGTTATTCACTCGATGATGTGTATAATGCCGATGAGACTGGCTTATGCTGGAAATCATTGCCTCAAAAATCACTTGCATCACAGCGCGAAGCAGCTTCCCCTGTGTTTAAAAAGTGCAAAGAGAGAGTAACAATTTTGGTAGCCGCGAATGCCAGTGGAAGTCATCGTTTACCGGTGCTAATGATCGGTAAAGCCAAAAAACCACGTTGTTTAAAGAATGTGACATGTCTCCCATTGTGCTACAAAGCACAGAAGAGTGCTTGGATAAATAGTGAAATATTTCTTGATTGGTATACAAATCAGTTCATCCCAAATGTGAAGAGGTTGAGAGAACAAGAAAAGAAAACTGGAAAAGTAATTCTTCTACTGGACAATGCACCATCTCATCCAGAGACGGATACATTGAATGCAGTTGATGCAAATTTTAAAGTAATTTTTCTGCCTCCCAATGTAACAGCACTGATTCAACCAATGGATCAGGGTGTTATAGCAAAGCTTAAAAAGATGTACAAGAAGGAAGTCATGCGTCGTTTATTGTTGGCTGAAGATGAAGAAAGTGTGGTGGCGTTTTCAAAAAAGCTTAATCTCAAAGACTGCTGATATATGTTAGCTGATGCTTGGACCACCCTGTCACAAGATAATCTCAACAAGGCTTGGAATAGATTGCTTGGGAAAAAAGGAGGAAATGAAACTACTGTAGTGGACACAAATGATGATTGTATAAATGAAGTTGTGGAACTGTTTCAAGCAATGCCCGGATTTTCGGCCTGTGACAAAGATGATGCACACATGTGGCTAGAAGATGATAATGATTCTGGTTTTCAGTTTTTGAATGACGAAGAAATTGTGTCTTTTGTGCAAGAAGAAAACCAAATACATGTAGTGACCGATGATGAAGACACCTCAGAAGTACATGATGTACTTGTAGATTATGAAGAAAACCCAAAAACGTCGACCAAGTCCTGAAGAGGCCTTTATAGCACTAGAAACAGCGATGGCTTGGTACGAGCAAGAAGATGACAGCTGTCCTACACAGCTTCTGCTGTTGAAGAGAATGCGGGACTTAGCAGCCAAAAGGAGACTATCCAGTTTGGTGCAAAAGAGGATTCCTCATTATTTTAAATAGTGGGTTACATCTGTGCAAGTACATGTATACGTAAGTTGCACCTGGTTTTGAATCGTTTGTAATGTTATTTTGAAAAAATTTCTCTTTCTTAAAAAAAATAATTAATACAAGTAGTACATGCACTGCAGTGTAATGAAAGATTTTGTTGATACAGTGATCTAATACAGTGTGGGTATTATTATTACAGTACAAGTAAATATGTTTTATAGTGTAATTTCCTTGTGATGGTTAATTATTTTTAGAAATATGTGTACATGTACTCGATACATTATGTAATCCAATTATCCGAACATTTGATTATCCGAACGATGCTCGGTCCCATGGGGTTCGGATAAATGGAGTTCTACTGTATATATATATATATATATATATATATATATATATATATATATATATATATATATATATATATATATATATATATATATATATATATATATATATATATATATATATATATATATATATATATATATATATATATATATATATATATATATATATATATATATATATATATATATATATATATGGGACATTATGAATGCGAAAAGACTAAAGTTTTCAGGACAAATAGAACGACAAAAAATGTAACAGCAAGACGAATGACGTGTGTCGTAGATTTTTGATAGGGGAAATTAAGACTTGGGTTGGTCCTTTCTGAATAGATTAGAACCAGTGATAGCAACAGTGAGAGATAATAATAGAAATAGATTTCCACGAGTGAGATGGAGAAATTAATAGAGTCTGTCCCTGAAATCGAGAATTTTCTCTCTTTCAGCCTATCTTCTACAACAGATCCAGAGGAGTCAGACAGTCTAAAAAAATTTATATTAAATATATATATATATATACCACTCACGTACACACACACATAAGTTATGACAGTTAGACGCACAGACGTGGAAAAACTATAACAATGAAATATAGATATTTTGGAACGAGCTGACCGACACGCTTGAATAAAGTTTATGTAAATTTATTAACATAAGGAAAACTTACCACAATACATAAATGTTAATATCAAGCATTTAAATTACATATAAGGTAATGAATTACTACAAGTATAATAGACCCATAGGTGTAATCTTTTCCCTCGATGTTTAGCCCACGATCCTGTTAGAAGAAAAGTGATAGCCCCAAAGAGTCACGGATATATACGCTATGTTCTATGATTTCCCTTTAAAGGTATGAACAGAACTTATACTCTACTCTATCCTAAGGAAAATATCATTAGCAACAAAAAAAAACTGCATTAAGGAATTTAAGGCAGCAAAATTGGTGCCAAAAATACAACAATAAAGGAATCACTCAGTCCTGCATTCACTCTATTCATGTCAGCCGTGGCCACGCGCTTGCATTCGTACTTACAGCTTTGGTAGCAACTTCTGGAAGAACTATTTTTAGGACATACACATACAGAATCTCCAGTGTTATTCTTGGAACCCCAGCTCCGCAAAGACAGGTTGAATTCACTACTGCAGGGAACGTTTCCTTGGTTATTATTATTTAGGATATCTGTTTATGTCACATTAAAATTGTCCAGGCACGAAAGTTAACAGCGAGCACAGTGTCAATAACTTAGGGTTTCCAGTACCTAGGAATGTCAGGTCGGTGCCTTCTCTCAGTATAGAAATTTAATTTGGTCACACCACAATTAGTCAAAATGTCGGAATGTTAATGTTTTGTAATTTTTCTCGCCACAGGGCTGCATGTACCTGAGAGTTTGTGAAGAAACATAATCTGGCTCAAAGGCCCAGTATAGGCATTTAGTCTTTAAACCCGTTAGTGAGATTTGTACTCTGTCTATTTCTGGAGGCACACACACTACCAGACAGGTGTTAACTTGTAAACCCACGTGGTTAAAGATAAAAAATGTTTCTTCTCTCAGTTGTACTAAAACCGCTGGAAAAGTTGGGCTGACCCAAAACTGTATAAGGAAGAGAAAAGTACAAAATACTTAACCATAATATTATACACACCTCCTATCCTCGCGTAAAATATAATATTACATTAAAAAAAATAAATCATCATGAATTAGAAATACATACGTATTTCGTCAATACTCAATGATGAATCGGTGCAGTTATAAGTTAGTTTAATATATTCTCGACTGATTACTAGCAATTTAATTAAATTTATTTACAGCTGCATGAGTCTAAGCTAGAAATAATAATTTATTCTGCTTTCCACTGTAACGCAGTAACTAGAGAATATAACAGACTTATAATTTAATCCCTCTGCACAGAAATCTAACTAGTGAAAATAAAATAGGCGATTTACCACTTAAATCACTCACAAAATACTAGATATAATATTACCTCCAAACAGAACTACGGCTATCACCACGACTAGAATTATTCACTAGATAGGTATTCTAGAAGCTCCTCAAAAATTGACGAGACAACTCAGAACTTCGCTATACAAGCTTATACTCTAGCACGAGCGATCCGTCTACTGCAACTTAGGAGTACTGAATGCCTGAAGTCTAACTACTGGGGTTTAATATATGAAAACGGACAAATGATGCACGCCTTTCTTAAAAACCCGAAAATGCGTCCCGCTTTAACACTTCACATTAACTCAGGCGCCAGCAATAAATCTGCCAGTGCTCGTTCTAACACCTACAGCTACCTCTGGTCATTTCCCAGCGATGCATGTTGGCGCCTTCTCACACCTAACACCAAGAAACTTCACCAAGAGCGCCGTGTCAGGTGAAAATGTTAGATATGTCTGCCATCCCATGTCTGTCGAGACGAATTTTACACTATTCGGTCTCCTCCCGAACCTAGCTTAACAGCAATAAAAATGCGTTGCTAAATAAGAAAAGAGACAGGCGAAGGTATGAATGGGAGAGTTATATTTTTCACAATCAGACGAATGCGAAAAAAAAAGGATAAAAGAGCGATAATAAAGTAGAAGACACGGGTAGAATAAAGAAAAGATATAGAAATTTATTAATCATAAATCTCTCTGTGACAACGTGTAAGAACTAACGATATAAATGCGTCACCAAGATGGATAAGAAGAGAAAGAAAGATTTTGATCGAAAAGATAAAAAAATATGATAAATGTATTCATTTCAAATATCTCCAGGCTCGGAATGCGAGCAATGGAAAGGATAAGAAGAAGCAACAGAGATCAAACACAGCTTCCTAACAGCTACGCACACCTTCACACCAACGTGTGTACCATCAGATGGAAATCAAGAATTATCCTGTGAGAAAACACAATGTCTGATATTGGAACGAAATCAAAATTGGAAAAATACCAGGGAGCACCTATCTGACGCCGAACCTTGCTGACAATCTAGTTTATTCGCCCTCGGAGTCTACGCGATAACCCACAACTTTCCCGCGTTAGAGAATGTAGAAGTATAAAAAAAACTGTGAAATATTCTGTTTGCTGGCAGTATAGGAAAATGTGTATATATGTGAATTAGTTCTCGCGTTCTCTCTCTTCTGCTTTCGTTCGTTTGTCCCTGACAAAGGCCTTTCGGTTGTAACGTAGGCAATTCTCCATTTCCTTTATCCCAGAATTACGAGTCCTCTATTGTCGTTTGCTTCTGGTTTATAGTAAAGAGAAATGCAACATGTGACTTGAAAAGGAGGCGTGGAGTCACAAAGAGTTAATTAAGAGCAAGTGTTTAACATTTGAAGATGTCACAACAAAAGTTTATGTTGTTATGTTTTGTTCTGTCCATACCTATAATCTTCTTCCATCTTTGCGCGTTTAAAACTAAGAATTATTACACTTTTTGTGTTCTAAAGCTCCTTTTATCAATGACCAGATTAATGAAGAAAAAAAAATTTAACATTATTTTGTTTAAAGAAACAGATAAAGACGCCAAGCAACTAAAAGTGAAAAATTAGAGGTCCGAATTTAAAAGTTGGTTATATACAATGTTTGGATCAAAATACAGAAAGTACGGGAAAAAACTCGCATACAGTGACAATTTTGTGTGGGTTAGAGAAAAGCTAGAAGGAAAGATTAAGGGTAAAAAAAAAAAAAAAAAAAAAAAAAAAAAAAATACAGTTTGAAAACATCTAAAAATAGGCTAAACACATATATAAATGCCCGCGTGTGTGTGTAGCCGTGTACATAGTTGTTCCTTTGGAAACAGGCTATAAAAACCAGATGAGCATATAAATTTCTACTTTCCGAGAAACAGATCAAATGTTAATTGAGATAGAGTCGCGTTACATGTCAAAATTAGTCACGTGATTTTTATCCAATCGTAAGGCTCAATATTATTCAGCCGGCAGGAAATGTAGAGGAGACGCGAAATTTCCCCAACAACCTAGTTAGTTGAAAAAGACGCGTCGAGCTAGTAAGACGAACAAGTTTTGTGCTGATAACGCAGTGGTTTTACTGCATGAAAGTTATCTAGGTTGAAGAATTAGAAATTCCAGGAATGATGGCATGTTCTCTTCAAAGTGCATTTTTGTGTATTTAACTTCTATATTCGAAGTCTGTAAGTAGGAGCTAATTACTAATCAATTATTGACCCATTGTTGCAGATTTAGAAAAAGGATTCATGGCTGCAAGTTGCACCTATGAGTCAAATGCAGAGATGATGGAATTTGCTCTGTACAAGCACAAATTGATCAATTGCAGAATATGAGCATATAACGAAACCCCTTGTGAATAATGAATTAATCTGCCCGAAGTGGAACAGCTTATATGAAATTGGATCAACGCAAACTGGTATTTAAAAAGAAAAAGTAGACAGGAGTTGGATAGGCCTGATTCATACAAGTGTCAATTCCCCATGCTAGATAATCCAAGACCTTGTTGCATTTTACACATAACAACTTGGTGCCGTATGACCAGTCCTCTAAAAAAGAGCAGAAGCGAAGATGGACCTAAGGAGGAAATACCCACACCAAGAGTACAACAACAGCAGCAAACGCATGCACAACCATTACAGCCCACCGATTGACATGGCTAAGAAATATTTGCTGACGGGAAGTTACCCTATGCAGCATGAGCCATCACTGTGTCAGAGCTTTGCCCATCAGTTCCCCTCCCCAAGTTTCTCCAACCCACGCCGCCCCTCTGACTCTGACAAGGAAAAAAATCGTTTTCTGACGGGAGGTTATCCCAAACGTAAATCCTTGAGCTTACATCCCATTATTCATGGGGCAGATATGAAGTATTGTAATCACACCTCTATCAGGAGGAATACAGTAACAACACACGCGGATGTGGAAAGTTACTCTGTCGAAAATTTAAGAAACCTACGATACCCATGTCTACCAACACATCATACCGAGGACACAGATAGTACGCTGTATCATTTTAACAGACGTGCTAAGAATCACTGGACGAGTTTAAATAGAAGAGATTGCCGCATTGCAGTCCGAAGCCTATTCACCAATGTCAAAAGTCATAGGACCTACGAAATAAAGAATCTCCATGCATCTGACAGGGCATGCATTGTCACCACAGATGAAGGTTTTCGTGCTGTTATAAAACCACTACATCCATGGCGAAGACAGGTCAGTTCGGTGAAAGTAAACACGACGCTACATACCCCCCTTCATAATATACTAACCCGAATCGTGCACAAACAAGAAGAATTTATGAATGAACCAAAGACGACCTCTGTCGCGACACAAACAGAGAATAGAGCTGCAGTTTCAGCAACACAGACAGACACTGACACACCAAGTCAAGTTTGCGACCCCGTAGCACCAGTGAAACAGTTCGCCCAACAGAAATCCTTCAATGCTATCCCAGTTACTGCACTGAGCACAGAGAGGCTACAGGAAGAAATAAATGACATCTTGAGGAAGGGTGATTTCAGCGTTCTCACGGTCAAATTGGTGTATGAATTACTAGATGATAAATTTGCTGTGAACTTGTCTGCCAAACAAGATGAGATACGTTGTTTAGTAATAAACACGGTTCAACAGGATGATGGCACTCTTGAACACTATAACAGCACGTTAGATCGGGATGAAAGCAACATTACCCTACAAGAGAAAAATTTCACAGATGTATCCATCAGGCCTATTAGAAAGCCAAAATATCGCTATAGACCCACAAGTTACATCTCCCTTAACAACACAGACACTCAAGAAATACCAGAACAACTTTTTCACACCGACGAAATATCCAATATCTGCCCTGTTCAAACATACGGTGAGATAGCAACCAACAAGTATGAAAGAGACTCTGGTATAGATTCGCCTGGTCCTAGTTGCACAACTGATACATCATTCGCTAGTACGTCATCCCCAGAGATTCAAGCAGCTGGCAAACGTACCTGTTTTTCTTCATCAGACGCATCATCTCCTGTCATTAAATGCATGAAATTGCCACAAAATGAGATCAGACGAATAGTCAAGGCGAAACGCTATCATGTTCCCAAACCAAGCCGAGAAGTGTTAGCCTCATCTCAACTAGTCAAAAACAACAGTGTGCAAATTACGGTGCCCATTGTAACCGGTGCTAACGTTCAGCACAACCAGGTCAGAAGAAAAATCAAGGCGAAACATATACCTGCCTCAAAACCAACAGATGTTCCAGCCATACAAACCCCAACCACAGTGAAACCATCACCGCAATCAAATGATGTTAAGCCATCACCGCATTCGTCAACATCCTCGGTGCCCCAACAATCAGCAAATGCAGTGTCGTCGCCTACCACACCAGTCACCACTGCTACTCAGTATGATCCTCGCCTAAGCAGTCGGGACATTGCAAGGTTAGAGATGGCAGAGAAAATGTCAGAGAAACTGAAGGAACTACTAAAGCTTTGCTGAGACACGCCCCTCGAGTCTTCAATGTACATGCCATCCCATGTACGGCCACCGCGAATGTGCACTTACGTTTAACAATGTACTAACTCTCCCCATGTACTTTATTTTCAGCTTCTGACAGTTCAAATGACTTGCTTCCAGACTAAGATGTCAAAAGCCCCACTGAGAAACTTTTTTCCAGCCTTAGAATACTGATGCATCAAGACCAGCCCACGGAGGATTCTAGTTAGACATTTTTATTTGGATTATTGAAATAAAGATGACACAGATGATACAATGTTCTTTGTTTACAGACACACTTATTAGTCAGACAGTTTTTGATATTTAGAAGGTTACACAACTTTACCTATAACACATGTGTCACACTATTCTGTTGTAACATTGATCTACACTTTTGTAACTGATCATATTCCACGGTCCATTCACCAGCATTTTCATGCAGACACTTTACACCAGTATTTTTTCTTACCCCATACTAATATTTCTGTGATCTCATTTATGCTAAACTCCTTTATTCTATCACCTTGACCAATCATACTGTTCCTACTATGACATCTCCTAACAACATAAAATTCATACCCAAAACTAGTATTGCATGTTATGCTATTTTTCTCCACAGGATTATTTATTTTCAAATGTACATTATTATTTTAGACCCAGATGTATATTAGTACTGTCAAGATTTTAAACATTCTCCTAAAGAGATTCCATATCCCAACCTTGACTCTCTATAATAAGATTTCCTTCACCCCACTGTTACACCATCTTTAACTTACTATTTTTCCATTCCACTATATTGAGACGACATTCTAGACTTGTGATTTTTTTCAATCCCAATCATATTCATTCCTTGGAATTACAATCATGTTGTAATCAGGAGATCCTTGATGTACCCTTTCCTCGCCACTTATTGACAACAGACACTGCTACAACATCCATTCTATTCTAACCTAAACTATTACTTGCAGCCCTATTGGTTAGGATTTACTATTAAGAATATTGATAGTATCTTTAGTGTTTAGTGAATTGATTTTTTATCATTTTTTAGTACTTGTGATACAAACATAAAAAAGAAATGAAAAAGAAAAAAAAAATGAAAAAGAGACAAAAGACATAACAGAAAAATGAGAAGAGAAAAAAACAATTGAAATTTTTTTATATATAAAATGTATTATGTGTATATGCCACCCTCACACATTTTGATGATGATAAGCCAATATTGTAAAACATTGACTGCCCTGAGGTTAGCAGCTGAAGAAGAAAATAAATAAATCACCCTATGCCCATTACCAGTCATACCCCACCAGCTTGATCCCTGATACTCCAACAATATTTTGTTGATATCACAAGTACCCCAATGACATTTGCGCATGCTGATTTTCTGCAAATGAAGAATCCCTTGAGAGCATTAGTATATGCTAACTCCAGATTGAACAAATTGCACCTATTTGTTGATGATGCCTTTGCCCATGTTAAAGAAATAGCATTTGCACATGCTGACCTAGCAAATGAAATACCCCTTTACAGCATTTGTATATGCTGAACCCACATTGAACACCCCATTACTGGATGATAACCACTAATGACACATGAGATGAAGAAGCAACTGGTTATGTATGATGAAGATGCCATTTTATATTAAGGTGAAACTTTATGTTGTCACAGCTGAGATTTTGTTGAAATGTTTATGCACAAAATCCCCCACATTAACATGGAGGAACAATAATCTTAGTCTTTCGTGGATACGAGCAAAGACAAGGAGATAATGGAATATTTTATGAAAACCATGGACATGGAACAAATCAGAGCAGATGATTGTTGCACATATGAGGACCATATTTGAAGTCATTATTGAAGGATTGTCAGTAGACAAGAGACAAATAGATTATGATAATCCCATGGAACCACAGGTACTAAGGACACAAAATGGAGATTATATAATGAAAAAAAAAAAAATAATGACTGAACAATTGCTACGCCCAGAGGTAAAAGAAATAGAGATACATCCGCATCTTTGGAAAAATCTTTTTTGATTTTTGCTCATTGCCTTTGTAAAATGAACATTGTTGTATAACAAATGACTATTCCTTATCACGAATTACAGAATGTTGTAAGATAGTTGAAATAAATTGACAATTTACTATACTCATAATATACCCAGAATTACAGGAGAGAAAAAAAATAAATGATTGATGAAATTGGACGTACTGAGATTTGCTCACCCCGAGGATATTGGATAAAAAAATAATGTTATCCCAAGGACAAACATGTCACAGATATATCATGGAGATATTATGACATAAGAAAAAAAATACCTAGATTAGAAATGCAGCAAACTTAGTCAAGGATACCAAGAAATAGACCCCCGCCCCACACTTAAGATAACTGACGGACGAGATTTTTGAATTATAAGTACCATAAGTCACCCATCTGGCTGTAGTCAGCGGATGTTACAGGCACCACATAACTCTGACTAACCCTCGACCAGCGAAGGCAGAGTTGGTGTCGAAATTTTGCACATATGTAAAAAGACATGTTTTTGTTCATGTTTTAGTAAAGTCTAGACATTTATGTTAATGGTTCTATAAATGATTAGTTGATATATTGATGATAAATATTCGCAGATATAGTACATGGACAATTAATAAGGATATATTTCCAGTACAGAATAAGAGGAATAGGAAGGATCCACATTTTAAATATTGGAGCACCATGAGCGATGAATTGGACTTATAAAGAAAATGGAAATGGTACACTGTATGCAAGGATAACCAGAAATAAAATGGATAAATAGTAGTCAGAGTACCAGGAACTTTGTCTTATAAGGATATTGTAGACTCCTCACGATCAATTGAATATTTTTTCTTCCCTTCTATGTCACATTTTTTGAGTGATGACCCCAAAATTTTTTTTTCATCTCATATTGTCAAAAGTTCTTACATCTCAGTTGATTGTTACATAAATAATTGTTTGATGTGTTTTTGAAAAATGTATTGCTAGATAAGGTACATAGGGAGTTACTAAGGATGAATTCTCAAGATAACAGGAGGACTAGAATGGATACAATGATATTGGAACACCATAAATGATACATTGGTGTTATGAAAAAAAAGGGAGACAAATATAAACGGTATACAAGGATGCTCTGAGAGTGACAACATGGATACGTATTGTCAAGAGTATAAGCAGTTGTGTTAACAGAGAAAATAAAGTAATACGGAACCCAATGTAGAAAATTCATGATGATTTGAAACTATATTTTCCTTTTCCCTTATATTTCATAAAATGATAGTAACATATTCGTCTGTTGGTTGCTGAATAATTAGATGTTTGAAAATTGATGTATGGCAAGTCAAAGAAGACCTTTGAAAAAAAAAAAAAAAAATATTTAAAAAAAAAAAAAAATATATATATATATATATATATATATATATATATATATATATATTTATATATATTTATATATATTTATATATATTTATATATATTTATATATATTTATATATATAAATATATATAAATATATATAAATATATATAAATATATAAATAAATAAAATATATATATATATATATATATATATATATATATATATATATATATATATATATATATATATATATATATATATATATATATATATATATATATATATATATATATATATATATAATAATAATATTTCTAGGAAAGAGTTCACAGAAAAAAAAATACTGTGTTGACAGAAAAGAAGGAATGATTAGAAATAACTGACTAATAGACAGGATCACCACCAGACGCACGGATATTAGAGACAAACATCACATATTTTGAAGAAAAAAAAAAAGGGAATATAATATAGAACATTTTTTCTACAGTGACGGACTTAGAACGAATTCATACACTTACCATTTAGAAAATATGAATAACAGGGAACATACAAATAAATAAATAAGGATAAGCCATGAGGTTTTAATGCTTTTATTGTAAAAAAAATGATTACTTATAAAAATGATGCTAGTTATATTATCATCTGATAAATATGCATATTAGGTCTAGAGATGTTTTCTACATGTAATAATGAGCAAGTGGCTCATTCACTGAAAAAAAAAAAAGAGAACATGATGAGTACCCATGAGAACATTGGCTATTTTATGAAAGTGGATTGCCATTACCATAGGAATTGGAGATCCTGGACATTACTAAGGATATTGCAGAGTACTTGGAAAATAAAATAAATAAGTACGCCAGGAAGAAAAAAAAAAGATTTTTTAAGTCTTGCAGACTTATATATGGAGCAAATAACAGGAACAGAAAAGAGATAACACCCCCCACCATATCCAAGAGAATGTAATCAACTATATTGTGAATGAAATGTAATAGATTATGATAATGCAGCCAAGTTCTGCAAATAAGATATTTTATTGTTCATTTCCCAGTGTTGCCACTCGTCACATTTTTTGGTGATGACCTTATGATTGTTTTTAAGATTTTGTTGGGCAGTGTTGCCAATTGGTAAATTTGGTTCAAATATGTATTGATGTGAAAGATAGTTTGCAATTTTTTGGAGATGATGTCCATCTATAAGGCCCCTTTATAGACGACAGTCCCATATAGACATAGGAGCTCAGATGTAGGAATTTCGTTAAATTTTCTGAGATTTTTTTGGACTTAGAAAAATTTTTGAACTTTAAATTTTTCAGAAAATTTTTTTTTGAACTTAGAAAATTTTGGGGATGAATTTTTGTTATTGATAGTACTCAAATGTCTCCCTACGGGATACATTTGCGGAGCCCCGGGATCTATATGTAGCCGTGTACATAGTTGTTCCTTTGGAAACAGGCTATAAAAACCAGATGAGCATATAAATTTCTACTTTCCGAGAAACAGATCAAATGTTAATTGAGATAGAGTCGCGTTACATGTCAAAATTAGTCACGTGATTTTTATCCAATCGTAAGGCTCAATATTATTCAGCCGGCAGGAAATGTAGAGGAGACGCGAAATTTCCCCAACAACCTAGTTAGTTGAAAAAAAGACGCGTCGAGCTAGTAAGACGAACAAGTTTTGTGCTGATAACGCAGTGGTTTTACTGCATGAAAGTTATCTAAATTGAAGAATTAGAAATTCCAGGAATGATGGCATGTTCTCTTCAAAGTGCATTTTTGTGTATTTAACTTCTATATTCGAAGTCTGTAAGTAGGAGCTAATTACTAATCAATTATTGACCCATTGTTGCAGATTTAGAAAAAGGATTCATGGCTGCAAGTTGCACCTATGAGTCAAATGCAGAGATGATGGAATTTGCTCTGTACAAGCACAAATTGATCAATTGCAGAATATGAGCATATAACGAAACCCCTTGTGAATAATGAATTAATCTGCCCGAAGTGGAACAGCTTATATGAAATTGGATCAACGCAAACTGGTATTTAAAAAGAAAAAGTAGACAGGAGTTGGATAGGCCTGATTCATACAAGTGTCAATTCCCCATGCTAGATCATTGAGAGCGACTTGCATTTTATATTATGAATGAAAAATGCATGTTTGTAACTTCACGCTATCATGTATATATTATGATTATTAAATAAAACGTTGACATAAAAAAGAGGTCGTATATTTGATTGCTACGCCTTAACCATGAATGGAAGGAGGTAATGTCTGTTGAGAAACCTATAAATTCTTACTAACTGCTCACAAACTACAACACCTTAGAGGATAGTCCCCGAACCTGGTAAAATCCCGTAAGACTGTCAGTGAGAAATTTCCACCTCTAGCAGTCTAGCTAGTCATCAAAATCTAATACTCACGATTTAAACAGCAACCCCCACTACCCTACCCGGCCACATGTGTACAAACTCATACATTTGCACACACGCACACAAAAAATTAATCTTAAAAACGTTGATGAAAATTTCTTAAAGAAATTAAAATATAAATCGGGAGTATATAACAGTCGCTTCATTTTAGAATGATTTTGAAATAATTAAATTTTCATCATATGCAATATTCAACAACCGGACACTGGTTAGATCATCCATCATTATTTTCTTGTGCTGCCATTGGTCGACTGATCACCTGACTGATTGTTGTGTTGATTGCCATTCTCTTCCGTCATCTTGAAACAACATCATAATCAAGCGCACGCCACGTGCTCCCTCACCCGTCCCTGATTTGTTTTCTAATCTGATCAAACGTCACACGAGCGGTTATCAACGTTTTTCAATAACAAAACGAAGCTATGTATTGTGATAGTGATACAATTAAATTCACCATTTCGCTTTTTCAGACAGCCACACAACTTTCACAGCCTTCTCGTGCTGTTTCCAGCCAAGAACTGTCTTGTAGTGGGGTGTCTGGTCCTAAGGCACCAATTATGTATTATGTAGCGGGGTGTCTGGTCCTAAGGCACCAATTATGTATTATGTCACCGTCTCACCCAGTGTGTAGGTTTGGTGTTTGTTAGCTGTAGATTATTTTATAGAAATTTCCTTTCTCCTTTTCTTCTGTTTTAATCCATGTCTAAGTATGATATTATACTGGCTTATAGCTCGCCAGAGTTGGTTATTTCTTAGACCCTGTCTGTGTGATTGGTTCGTTCTTTCCTTTTACAGGTGTTGTGCGATGGAGAGCATTAGTGGTTGTTTAAAGTGAACTCTGACAATGACATCTACGTTATTCAACATCAATAAATCTTCAACAGCCTGGTCCTTAAAGATGAAATTTATTGAACAGCAAACTGGTCAAACAATGACAACCAATGTACAACAATTAGGCAATTGGCACATCAAATAAATCTTAGTTATTTTTCTTCTCATGCGGAATGCAATCTAAGATGCTCATCAAAACTGGTCAAATAATGTCAAGCAATATTTATCGATTGTACATTTTTGCGCATCATATAAATCTTAGTCATTTTTCTGTTCATGCCGAATACAATCCAAGATGCTTATCAAAACTGGTCAAATAATGTCAAGCAATATTCATCGATTATACATTTTGCGCATCAAATAAATCTTAGTCATTTTTCTTTTCGTGAAGAATGTATTTTCCTCCCGACACTTCAATCCAGGATGCTTCATAAAGTTCTTCCTTAGCATCCATTTTTCCCATATCCTGTGTAATCATATCTACGCATTTGCTTTCTTTCTGCGTCTATTTTCAGTTTCAAATCCTCCATTTTTCTATTTCTCCTGTGCTATTATGTTTTCATTTTACACAAGTATGCTGAAATACAAAACGATAGGCGATCGTACTACTTACTTGGATAAGTAACTGAATAAACTGTTTCGTGTGCACAAACACACATAGATGAATGTTGATCATCATTTGTTAAAAACCTCAACTGGGAGCTGGATAGACATTGAACGTCATTCTACGTGGTTCAATTTTCCAAGACTGCCGGGCTAATAATTTCTTGCCGACAGTTTCGTAGTGGCTTTCATTGGTTGGGAGCTTATTCTATTTGGTAAATTATTGGTCAAACATCAAGTTCTCAAAGCGTGATGTAGCTGTCCCTACTTGCGTCATTACATTTCTATGCCAACTGCCGCTGAATTTGTCACGTGGCTTTTTTCCCTAACATTTACGTAGTTAGCTTCACCCTGCTCTTCCCTGCTCTTAGCTGTCTGGGATATTTTTATATTTGTTAAAAATTATGTTTCCTTTTCTATAATGACTAATGATAGTTTTATTCTCGTTATAACTAGCTTCCGGCATGAATAAATGCTGATGGTGGTTGGTCATACGGACACAGTCTACTATATTCACTTCCGCACCATTCAGCATAGATTTTCACCCTGCGTTATCATACTGTTGTGTGGCATCATAAGCGTGTTTTAATTGCACAAATTTCATTATACACGATCTCTCATGCTTGAGAGAGAAAGTTAACTTTAAATGGTAATTTACAAAGACTATTCCAAGCATTATGCTACAACACGAGCATAGGCCCAGAGAGACCACGGTGAGCAGGGCCGTCTTAACAGCATTGTAGGCCCTAGGCAAAGCAATACACTGGGTCCCTACCAGCCCTACCCACCCACGGGAATAAAAATGATGTCTTAAGAACAACATGGCAGCATCCCAGCATGGGGCCCTTAGAATCGTGGGGCCCCTGGACACTGTGGCTTAAGACGGCACTGACAGTGAGGCTCTCACTGTGAAATGTAATCGTATGGAAATATATTGCGGCTACTGAACTCATGTCCGTCTGTGAAGAAAACAACTTGTTTCTCCCATCTCACTAAAGATTCCCGGCAATGAAGATTGGCAAAGGAAAGTGGAAAACTACCTCAACCTGATACAAGCATAACTTTTGAAAAGGCAAAGAGTTTTATCAGAACCGGATACAGAAACAAATGTCATGCAGAGCATCCAGGACACATACAAAATGATGCATATTAGCAGCCCAGTAGACGAAAACAAGTGATAATATTCAGAATCCGCTCCGGCCACAGCAGATTGGGATATCATCTATTCAATGAGCTAAAGATAGGAACTAAAGATGAATGTACACGTGTCACTGATAAAATGACTGCCGAACTTTTTCTGCCTCAAATATGCCCAACATATGAGGAACATCATCATTCCTTTCCGTTCCCCGAGGAGCATAGGACTGAAACAGTTGCTCTTCATCGATTTCTATTTTGGGCTGTCTTTTTCAGCTGTGCCCAAGTTATTCCAATTTCCTTAGCCTCCTCTTCCACTGTTCTTCTCCAAGTTCTCCTTGGCCCCCCATCCTTCTTTTCCCTTGTGGGTTCCAGTCAAGGGCACCTCTGGCTGTGCTTGATTGTTCTCTTCTGAGTGTATGTGCTATCCATCTCCACCTTCTTACCTTAATTTTCATTTGTATTGGCTGTTGCCCGCATCTTTTCCTTAGCTCTACAATTTGTTATTACATCTGACCATCTCATACGGAGGATCTGTCGGAGATATCTATTTACAAATATCTGTAGTTTAGAGGTGATACTCTTTGAGACATGCCATGTTTCTGAACCATACAGCAAGACTGGCTTTACATTTGAGTTAAAGATTCTGATTGTGTTCTCTCTGGATATAGCTGAGGAGTACCATATTGGTTGAAGGGCATTAAAAGCGCATCTGGCTTTATTTATCTTAGAACAGACGTCACCATCGGTTCCCCCGCCTTTGTCAATGTTACTCCCCAGATATCTAAAGCTTTCTACTTATTCAATAACTTGACCATTGATCTTCATAGAGTCCGTCTGCCTATTATTTATCCTCATTTCCTTTGTTTTATTTATATTTATGTGTTGTCCCAACTTTGTTGCTTCTGCCACTAATCTATTTGTTTTCTCCTGTATATCTTGCTGTCTATGTGATAGAAGGCACAAATCATCTGCAAAGTCAAGATCCTCCAGCTGTTTATTGAATGTCCACTGTATTCCTGTCTTTTCTCCTTCTGTTGTTTGCCTCATAACCCAGTCTATGACCATGAGAAAAATTGTTGGTGATAGTCTGACCGCGCTGTGTACTGTGAAGGGCTCTGATAGTTTTCCTTTGTGCACTACTTTGCATGAGGCCTCCAGGTAGAAATCTTGGATGATTTTAATGAATTTCTCTGGGATTCCATAATATCACAGGATTTTCCATATCACAGTACGGTCTATGCTATCATAAGCTTTTTCAAAGTCCACAATATATATATATACATAACATGGTCTGCCATTCGTTTGATTCTTCTATGATAATTCTGAGTGTTGTTATCTGGTCTGTACATGATCTTCCTGCACGAAATCCTGCCTGTTCTTCTCTGAGTTTGTCATCCACCGCCTTCTTAATAAAACTCTGGTTAAAATTTTTCCATCTACTGCTAGCAGTGTTATACCCCTCCAGTTGACACATACAGTCAAGTTTCCTTTCTTTGCCAGCTTGATAATGTGGCCTTCCTTCCAGCTCTTTGGGATGGCCTCTTTTTCCAGATTTTCTTGAAGAGCTGGTGTAGCAACTCTGTAGTGTATGGTATATCTGCCTTCAGGGCTTCTGCTGGTATTCCATTTGATACTGGGTGGGTGCATGTTGCACTGTAGTGGCTCTTCTGCTGGTTCTATGATGGGTTGCTGTATTGGTTGGTTTCGGTTAAGGATTTCCTTAAAATATTCAGCCCATCTGGCCCTTCGTTTCTCTTCTTTGCTGATGTTTTGTCCTTCTCTGCTCTTCACTGTTGTATTGTGGTTTAGCTGTTTCTTAGATAAAGTTCCAGTGATATTATATACTGTTTTCAAGTCTCATTTTGTTGTCGCAATCTCGGTTTCTTCAGTAAGTTTTTCAATAAATTCTATTTTATCTTGCCTGGCACCCTTTTTCACTGTCCTGTTTATCTTCCAATATATTGTGAGCAGTTGTGTTTTCTGTTCTGCATCTTTACTGTTGATTACTTGTTGTTGAATGTCTCTTCTTTCTCTTATGAGGTTCCATGTGTTTTCTGTAAGCCATTCTTTCTGTTGTTTATTTCTTTTCCCAAGAACTTCTTCACATGTATTCCTGTATGCTTCCTGAATTGTGCACCAATGATTTTCCATACTTACCTCTTCAAAGTTCTCCAGTGCTTCAAATCTATTTCTCAACTTTAGGTTGAACTGAACTCTTGTGTCTTTGTTCATAAGGTTCTGGGTATTATATTTCAGGCTTGCTCTTTCTGGTCTGTCTTTGTGCGCCATCAATTTTATCCTCAGTGATGCTAGGAGAAGGTGGTGTTTTCTTTCCTCTAACATCTTGTAGGCAGTGTCTCCATTTTCTTTCTATGGTGAAGTGGTCTATCTGATTTTGCGTGTGCCCATCTGGGGAGTTCCATGTGGTCTTGTTTGTGTCTTTGTGTGGGAAGATAGTCCCTCCGATGACCAGGTCATTCACATCACAAAGAGTTCTCCATTTTCATTTCTGTTTCCTATGCCTTTCTTTCCCATGATCAGTTCACAGTTTTTGTTGTCTACTCCTACTTTTGCATTTAAATCTCCCATTACTATCTTAATGTCTCTCCTGTGTGTTTTGTCCAATGGTCATTGGAGTTCATCATAGAAATCTTGCTTCGTATCTTCATCTGCATTGTTTGTAGGGGCATAACACTGAGTAATGGTGATTTTTCTTCTTTTTCCCTGGAATCTTGCCGTTATTATCCTGAGTGATTTTGATTCCCATTCTATTAGTGCTTTTCTGGCTTCCTGGGACATCATAATAGCAACCCCTTCTGTGTGTTTGTGGTCTTCATCCTCGTGTCCTGAATATATGACGTTTCCCCTGTATTGGTTGTGAATTCACCAGTTCCATTTATTCTCGTTTCTGCTAATCCTAAGAGTTTTATTCCATGTCGTCTCATCTCTCCAACTACCTATGCTGTCCTTCCGGCCTCTTGTATTGTCCGTAAGTTCCAGGTGCCTATTCTAATTTGTGCCTTCGTCATTAGAAGTTATGTCGGCAGCCTGACTGTCGTAATCAGATAGGTTTGGAAGATATTTATGGTCCCGTCTGAGTAGAGTGGATGGTGATAAGTACGTAAGAAATAAAGGTGTGAGAAATAGGTTTCACGGGTGAATAGTTTAAGGAGAACATCTTTCTCTGGAATGAGTAGTTTCTCTAGTCCAGCATATCTATACGACTATAATTTAGTACAAGACAATCTTTCCCTCCCTATACATGTAAATATAAGTTTAACTACACACACACACACAACTATTTGACAACAAGACACACAAACGTGAAAAAACTATGGTTAATTGGGTATGGGTCTGACCAACACGTAAAGTTAAGTTTCTGTTGTTGTTTATTATCATTAAACTTGACAACACCAAATATCTAAAGAAAGATCAAATAAAATCAGAATTACATACATAGGAAATAACAGAATAAACGTGCCCTCCCCTTATTGAGACAAGAACCCAACAAGTTAATAACCCCAAAGGTTAGCACTATGTTACAGAATAGACAGTAAGGAAAAACAAAGTTCCTACTAAATGCTACCCAGTAAAGTAAACAATTTTTAAACACAATCAAGGATGGTACAGTTTCTGTAACAAAGAAAAATATTCACTCTCTCTGTCATACGTGGCCATTCAATCACTCCTTACCTACTTTTGGTGATCCCTTGCGAATACAATTATCCTGAGTATATAATTGCCAGTGTTTTTTATCTTCCAAATTGGCCACAGTCCATCCCCTAATAAATAATATTAATAAGGTGGACGCCTAATTTGGTGGTTTTTTCCTGGATGGACAAATGTCACACCGAATGGTTAGTGTAGAAACCGAGATCTTGGGTTCACAGTAAGCAGAGGAAAAATACTTCCAGTATTGGGAAACATCTGGTTGCTAAAAACTCTTACAATTGTTAAATGATAGTAATCCTATCGGCTCGCTCTATGGTGAATGCCGATTATTAAACAGCGTAACTCTTCTGGATAAAATCAACTTGATACTACTGTCAAAAGTCGGGAGAAATGTTATTGGTTTCACAAGCCAGTGGGCTGATAAAACTGAACAAATTATTTCTGGGTTATATAAGTCCAGTTAAATTTACCATTTAAAATGTTACTTTGTCTCTTTGGCCAATCCTGTTCACAAATGAACTTTGGGACGCGTAAGCCAAGAAAAATACAACATTAATCAATTAGTAAATGAAGAAAAAGACCGCTGGCCGCTCTTGTGATCAGGTCTGCTTAATGTGATAGGGTGGGCGAGAGATGATGATGCTGTTGTGATATGTAATCACTTTCTTGCACACTCGCAACCTACCCACAAAAAAATCGATATGGTTATTTAATATGGGAAAAATATAGACATGCATCCATCTGTGTATGAAAATGCTGTTTATTGTAAAAGCGAGATAATCCATGTTTGATTCACACTTTTGATTATAGGAGTAATCGGTCTGGATATCGATCCAGCGCAAGAATAGTACGCTTGCGTTTGTACTTAATTTTAGGGCCAGAAAATATATTAATTTGCTTATTGTGTTTATGGCCTGAATTCATATGTATTACATATTATTAGTACAAGTAGAATCAGTCCTATATTGTATATTTTGGATGGGTATGAGGGACTAGATTCTTGTTAGCGGAAGTATGAGTTGTCTTAACAAGTCGTGATGAGTTCCGATGTACTGCTAAGAATGGCGGGGTACGTTTTTCAAGAGCTGGTCCCTTCGTCAAGAAAAAAATGTCTTACGAAGTGGTTTTTTCTTCTGGAGGAGATAGTGTCTCTACGATAGTTTGTGTTAGAGACTCTCCTTATGTCAGTATATAGATGATTCGGACTCCAGGTAAACCCAGCTCGTATTTTTGATGATCTCTCGTCGGTTAGGCCTAGCTTGACTTTTGGGTGCTTCGATATGCTAGTGTCGTGTGTTTTGTATCGACGAAGATGACAGATTTTCCCTGCAGCGGTTATGGCTACGTGAACTAACCTGATCACCGTAGTGCTGCATGGAACCATTCATGAAATCCTTTATATATCCATTGTAAATTAACTTTGGCTGATATTCTTCCTATGAATGAGTGAACGACAACTCAGGAAGGTAGCCATGTTGGATTTCGGTCATCGTCTGTTTTGATCACTGCCAAGAGAACAGATTATTTATCTTATTATCGGACAGTGACAGAGAGATCTCAATCCTGCTAGAAACCCCCTTTTCGTGGTTTCATAAGATGATGTATCATGACATTGAACTTTGATGTACTACCCATTATTTCTGCATGTGTCATGACTTCAGATCTGCTATGTATACCTACAAATTGTTATGTCAACAAAGCCTGATGTACTCGTATGTCCCAGTGTGTACGTCTGAATAAATTGAGTAAACTAAGATTCCAGCAGTCTGCATTGGTGCCTTGTAGACACATGTGTATGAGTGATTATATTGGTCAGCACACGAACAGTACACCATTCGCGGTAATCACACTCTACACTACTACTTCATACATACACCATCCTGCGTCGGCTGAAGTGACCAAGTTTAGGGCCTGCTTCCCCTGGAGCCTTTGCCTTCCCTAACTCAGGACTAGGGTGAGTTACCCATTTACAGCTGGGTAGACTGGAGCATGCCTGATCTCAACAACACACCACTCTTCCTTACAGAGCAGACAGACTGATACTTTACAGTGGTGTACTACAGGTGTAGTAAGAAATAACGTCTTTACAGTGGCGAGCCAGATTCCTGGGTCCAGCTTACGCAGTTTTGTGTTGAGAATCACAGTTTACAGCTGAAAGAACATTTGTTTGAACACATCAACCCCAGTAGGACAGCTTGACCTGTATTACCGATAGGATGCTGTATCTAGGTCAGCACTTGTTGACAGTTTTTTCGCTGTACAGACAGTATTACACAGGACAGTGGTATCAAGTGTAGAAAATATCTGGAGCAATATTGTTGACATTTCTCAACGTACAGAAGAATCGCAGTGTTGCTGAATAAAGTGCATAGTTCATCGTGGGATCTTCATATGCTCAACAGAGAAAAAATTGACAGTGTAATAGATTTAAGTTTAAACTATTACTGAATAAAGTGGCAAGTTAGTATTATTTAAATAAACTGTGCCTACTTTACAACACTATACTGGCAACACATTCCATTCATGACATAAAATGATATTGTATGCTATATGCTATTTATGCTTACATGTTATTTGTTGTGTATTAAATTAGTTTATATTCTGTGTGACTAGAACAGGAAATACCGAGTAATATTGGTCTTGTTCTGGCGTTCGATAGGGAGCAATTTCTTAATTGAAATTTGCTTGCAACATAGTTTGCAAATATTTGGTTAGTTGTGACGACTGTTTCATATTTGTATTTGTAACATTTTTTGTGTTCCTTAGTTTTGTTTGATTTGTTTGTATAATTGTAGGTCTCATCTTTCCTTTCATTTCAGTTTTTTACACCCTTATGTTTATACACTGTAGCGTTATTTGTCTTGTTATCTTATGGCAGTTATCATCACAGGTTCTGTGATCATTTTTTTTCATTTCCCCTATTTAATTTAATTTGATCTCTGCAAATGTTTTCAGATTGTCTTTTCTTGTTTGTCATTTGTAATGTCTTTAGTTGACATATGACGTATAGTGGTATACACTGATAGTATAGTACAGATCAGTACTTTCTGATTGTTATTGGAAAAGGGAAATATTTTTTTTTTCCACAGGTACTCAAGTGATCTTTGATTACATTGAGGTATACAAGACCTTTGTAAGGCTTGTCTCCCAAAGTTATTGGAAAAGGGAAATATTTTTTTTTCCACAGGTACTCAAGTGATCTTTGATTACATTGAGATATACAAGACCTTTGTAAGGCTTGTCTCCCAAAGTTATTGGTAAAGGGAAATATTTTTTTTCCACAGGTACTCAAGTGATCTTTGATTACAGTGAGGTATACAAGACCTTTGTAAAGGCTTGTCCCCACAGTATTTGAGATACAATTATTGTTGTCCACAGGTACTCAAGTTATCATTGGTTATTGTAAACCATACAAGTTTGGACTAAGACTAAGTCTAAGGTATAGACTTGTCTCCCATTAACAAAGAGAGTAATTTATTTACTTTTTCAGGTTTCTGATTTAAGAAGACAATATGTCTACCTTAGATTATTTCATTACACTAGGAAAATCTTTTGATAAGACTGGAAAAGACTTAGAACAATGGGCTGTTGCTCAATATGACAAAGCATTAGCTGCAGAAGAGAAAAAAAATTGCTGCTGCTGTTGAAGAAAAAAAAATTGCTGCTGAGGAAAAAAAAGCTGCGGCTGAGGAGAGAAGACTTCAAATAGAAGAAAAAAAAGCTGCTGCAGAAGAAAGGAAAGCCTTAGCTGAAGAAAAAAGATTAGAAAAAGAAGCTGATACTGCTGCTGAACTTAAGAAATTGCAGATGCAAGTGGAGGAAAGGAGATTTGAGGCAGAACAGAAAAAATTAGAAGTTGCTGCAGAACAGAAAAAATTAGAAGCTGCTGCAGAACAGAAAAAACTAGAAGTTGCTGCTGCTGCAGAACAAAAAAAATTAGAAGCGGCTGCAGAACAGAAAAGATTAGATAGAGAAGCTGAAGAGAGAAAAGCAATAAGAGAACATGAGTTTGAATTAGAGAAATTAAAATTGACATGTATGAGTAATGTTAATCAGGCATCTGGTGGTAATGGTAAACCCTTTGTGTACAAGGTCAAAGTACCAGCGTTTAACCCTACCAGTGATGACATAACATTTTGGCTTTCTAGATTTGAACGGGCTTGTCGATCTCATAATGTTGACAAATCACAGTATGTGAATCAGTTGTCTGAAAATCTAAAAGGGGAGTCTCTGAGTAAGTTATATTTTGTTGAAGAGGCCGACAAAGACAATTATGATGCTGTTAGGGCAGCTTTGATAAAGAGATATCAGCTGTCTGAGGAAGGTTACCGTCTTTTGTTTAAAACAATGAGACCTGAGGTAGGTGTAGAATTCTCAGAATTCATCTCAAAAGCACGAATTACACTTTCACGATGGATTGAATTATCCAAAACAGAGAAAACATTTGATGGTCTTACAGATTTATTGCTAAGAGACAAGGTCATGTCTTCTGTAAATAAATCATTCCTAGAGTTCTTACATGAGCGTAAACCTAGTACAATAAAGCAAATGGAAGAATATTGTGACCAGTATGCCACGGCACACCCTGACATGATTCTTAGTAACTCTAACATTAAAGAGAGTATGCCAGTTGCTTCGGCAACAGAATATAATCAGAATTACTCACACAAATTCCAAGGAGCTAAAAATAAATTTGATAAAAAGGTTAATTGGAATAAGTATCAAAACCAAGATAACCACTCAAATCAGGGTTCTTCTTCGAAGAACTGGAATCGGGCTGATAGTCCTCGACACGCGAGGGGTACCCATAATGTTAGAAATTCTCGGAAAGGGAGTAGCTATAGGAACTACCCAAGTGCTTCATGGAGACAAAAGAAACAATATTACAGGGATACTCAATATAACGAGCATGATGATTATGATCATGAATATTATGATTCAAACCCAAATAGGGGTTATAACAGAGGCAATAATAATTATAGAGACAATTATAACCGAGGTAGATCACAACACAAAAGACATGGTAAATCTTATTACCAGGCTAACTCTGCACAACAGGAGTTCCACGACACCGATAATCAGAATAATGATAAAAAAGACTCCAATAGTGTAGCAAATTCCGCTTTCGATTTTGCTAGAGCATCTGAGTGTTCGCAATGCAAAACATTATTCGATCCAACCACAGTTTCTACTTTAAGCTGCGGTCACCCACTTCCCGCTCTCCATGCGTCAATTGCGCATAATGGAAGGGGTGCTCTTGTCTTTAATAGGGGCCTAATAGATGGTACTCCGGTATCAATTCTTTTCGACTCGGGGTGCACTACCATTGGAGTGAGGCAATCACTCGTAAATCCTTCTCGAGCTACGGGCAATATAGTCAAATGTGTAACATTTGGTGGCACATTGGAGAAGTACTCCACTGCCATTATCAATATTGCTACACCGTTCTTTACAGGAGAGGTGCAAGCATGTCTCTTGCCGAATCCGATCGCTGATCTTATCATCGGTCGCATTCATGGAGTGAAAGAATGCACTCCACAGCAAATCTCTAATTGGGAAAATGTTAATATGCAATCTGCTAATGCAGTAATCACTAGGGCTCAAGCTCTCAATATGCCACAATCTTCACATTCTGAAGATAATGATGCGCAGATCCAAGATGATCCCTTGGAGATTTCACACGATTCCTTTATTAAACAGCAGGAAGATGATCCTACTCTAAAGAAATTCTTTACTCTGGCAACAAAAGGTGATCCGAATAAGGATACAAATCGTAAATCTTGGATTACGATGAAGAATGGCGTACTTGTACGTATGGTACAAGACTCCGCTAAGTCCATTCATTCTCAAATCCTTGTGCCTAAAAATATGAGAGTTAAAATTTTACAGCACGCTCATGATTCGCAGTGTGCTGGACATATGGGTTTTTCCCGTACTAAAGCTAGAGTTCTTCAATCTTTCTTTTGGCCTGCTGTGAATAAGGACATACGAATCTATTGTCGATCTTGTAAAGTATGTCAAGAGATTAAATCCAGAGGTCCACGCCATGATGCACCTATTCAGGCTGCAGACATTCCCATTCGGCCATTTCAAAAAATGGCGATAGACATCATTGGTCCATTTAAGATAAAGTCTGCTAGAGGACACCAATTTATTCTGACGTGTGTTGATATGTGCACACGTTGGCCGGAGGCTGTTCCTCTAAAGAGCATAACTACTGCTGATGTCGCAGATGCTCTTTGGTTAATATTTTCTCGTCTGGGGTTTCCAGCAGAAATATTATCCGACCATGGTACCCAACTTATATCGGATACCATGTCTCAAGTAATGTCGACTCTGAAGATAGAGAGATCGCTGAGTAGTATTTATCATCCTATGTCCAATGGGATGGTGGAACGTTTGAATAGAACTCTGAAAAACCTACTAGGTAAGATAACAGAAGATCATCCTCAGGATTGGGATAGGGTTTTACCCGCGGCTCTCTTTGCATATAGAGAGGTCGCCAACGAACATACAGGATTTTCTCCCTTTGAACTTGTCTTTGGCGCGAAACCGCGAGGTCCTATGTCCTTACTTCATGATCTTATAACTGCTGATAATATTGTCGATGACACAAAATCCTCTTATGAATATGTCATCGCACTTAGACACAAGATTATTGAAGCATGCAAATTGGCAACTGCTTCTTCTGAATTTGCGAAACAGAAGGCAAGGGAATTTGCCAATAAAAAGAGATGTTTGCGTCAACTTTGTCCAGGTGACAAAGCATTTGTCTTGCTACCTTGTAGGGAAAATAGACTTCTCATTTCTTGGAAAGGTCCGTACGATATAATATCAAAGGTTTCCGATGTTGACTATATCGTCGATATTGACGGGAAGCGTAAAACCTTCCACATCAACATGCTCACGGAATTCCATGAACGTCCTGATTATTTACAACCTGTTTTCCAGGCAACGGACGATTTTCCAGTCCAACATGGACAGTACTCATCTCTGTCAGTAATACAGGATGAGGAAACGAGTTTCTCGGATGTAAATTTACCTTTTCCAATGATTCCTCTTCACTCTAATGAATCATGGAAAGATGTTGCAATTTCTCCAGAATTATCTCCAGGAGAGCAGAAACAAGTTTCTACTATGTTAGAACAATTTCAGGATGTCCTTACTGACATTCCTGGTCAAACGGATGTCATTCAACATGACATTATTCTTACTGACCATAGTCCTATAAGAGTCAGACCGTATCCTATCCCGATACATTTCCAAGCACAGGTAGAGAAAGAGAGTTAGATGAGATGATAGAGTTAAAAATTATTGAACCATCCACATCAGCATATTCTTCGCCGATGGTTATAGTACGGAAAAAAGACAATAACATACGTCTTTGCGTGGATTATCGCAAATTGAATCAAGTGACTAAATTCGATGCTGAACCTATGCCTTTACTAGAAGAGCTACTTACGAGACTATCGAATTCTCACTTCTTTACTAAACTCGATTTGTCTAAGGGATATTGGCAAGTTCCACTATCCGAACACGCCAAACCGTTTACTGCTTTTTCGACGCCTAGGGGTCTATTCCAATGGAATTTCATGCCTTTCGGTCTTATGAACGCCCCTGCTACATTTGTACGCATGATGCGTCGAATCCTATCTCATCGCTCAGATGTCATTGCGTATCTTGATGACATCTGTCTTTTCAGTGATACTTGGAACGATCACTATAATGGTATAAATGAACTATTGTCTATCTTACGCGAGCATAACCTGACAGCGAAACCATCGAAAGCATGTATTGGTTTTAGCGAAATATCTTTCTTAGGACACCGTGTTGGTCATGGGTTCCTAAAAACAGAAGACCATAATACAAGTAAGATACTTAACATTTCTATTCCTAAGACTAAAAAGCAAGTACGAAGTCTCTTAGGTCTAATACAATTTTATGAACGATTCATACCGAATCTGTCCTCCATTATGTCACCTCTTTCTTCCTTGCTAAAGAAAGGGTCTCCTAATGTAGTCCATTGGACTCAAGAATGTCAATCCTCTTTGGATAAGGTTAAAACTATGTTTTCTACTTCACCTATCCTAGTATTACCTTCTAAGGATAAGACATTTATTCTTCGTAGTGACGCTTCATCCACCGGGATTGGAGCTGCACTAATGCAAGAGTACTCTGGAACTCTGCATCCTGTGATGTATATTTCTCGGAAATTAAATGCCGCAGAGAAGAATTACTCGGTCCTAGACCGTGAATTATTGGCTATGGTTTGGTCAATCCTTAAACTACAAAGATTTCTTCTGGGCGCGCATTTCATTGTGGAAACTGACCAGAAAGCTCTTACGGCTATTCAGAGTAAAAATCTGAAGAGCGCGAGATCAACGCAATACGCGATTGCTCTACAGCCATTTCATTTTTCGGTGCGAGCTATCCGTGGGTCAGAAAATGTGATGGCAGATATTTTGTCTAGATGCCCACATGATTCATAACTGTTATACAGCTTTGATACAATTGTTTCTATGTTGAAATGTGTACACATATGTAATATATCATATATTGATTGTAACACTACTTAGCGGTTCATGGATATTTATTCACCGCTGATTTTTTCAATGTTTTTCGTCTTTGATGATCATGATGTTAAGATATCTTAGATGGAATTTATGTATAAACTAATGTGGAAATTGTGTCATTGCTAATATTGTAGTATGCGTTGGTGACACCTCTCTGGAAATATTAATACTTAGAGAAGTGCTTTCTCTAAGGTCATAAAACTTATGCTTATCATCTGCGCATTGTTATTGGTGCGTTGTGAGCCTATTGTATGTTGCTCCTAGATGTATTTCAAAAAAAAAAAAATGTACCATTTTTTTTTTTTTCCCGAGGGGTGTGGTAATCTGTTGCGTGCATATTTTTGACGCACATATTACAAAAAAAATCGATATGGTTATTTAATATGGGAAAAATATAGACATGCATCCATCTGTGTATGAAAATGCTGTTTATTGTAAAAGCGAGATAATCCATGTTTGATTCACACTTTTGATTATAGGAGTAATCGGTCTGGATATCGATCCAGCGCAAGAATAGTACGCTTGCGTTTGTACTTAATTTTAGGGCCAGAAAATATATTAATTTGCTTATTGTGTTTATGGCCTGAATTCATATGTATTACATATTATTAGTACAAGTAGAATCAGTCCTATATTGTATATTTTGGATGGGTATGAGGGACTAGATTCTTGTTAGCGGAAGTATGAGTTGTCTTAACAAGTCGTGATGAGTTCCGATGTACTGCTAAGAATGGCGGGGTACGTTTTTCAAGAGCTGGTCCTTTCGTCAAGAAAAAATGTCTTACGAAGTGGTTTTTTCTTCTGGAGGAGATAGTGTCTCTACGATAGTTTGTGTTAGAGACTCTCCTTATGTCAGTATATAGATGATTCGGACTCCAGGTAAACCCAGCTCGTATTTTTGATGATCTCTCGTCGGTTAGGCCTAGCTTGACTTTTGGGTGCTTCGATATGCTAGTGTCGTGTTTTGTATCGACGAAGATGACAGATTTTCCTGCAGCGGTTATGGCTACGTGAACTAACCTGATCACCGTAGTGCTGCATGGAACCATTCATGAAATCCTTTATATATCCATTGTAAATTAACTTTGGCTGATATTCTTCCTATGAATGAGTGAACGACAACTCAGGAAGGTAGCCATGTTGGATTTCGGTCATCGTCTGTTTTGATCACTGCCAAGAGAACAGATTATTTATCTTATTATCGGACAGTGACAGAGAGATCTCAATCCTGCTAGAAACCCCCTTTTCGTGGTTTCATAAGATGATGTATCATGACATTGAACTTTGATGTACTACCCATTATTTCTGCATGTGTCATGACTTCAGATCTGCTATGTATACCTACAAATTGTTATGTCAACAAAGCCTGATGTACTCGTATGTCCCAGTGTGTACGTCTGAATAAATTGAGTAAACTAAGATTCCAGCAGTCTGCATTGGTGCCTTGTAGACACATGTGTATGAGTGATTATATTGGTCAGCACACGAACAGTACACCATTCGCGGTAATCACACTCTACACTACTACTTCATACATACACCATCCTGCGTCGGCTGAAGTGACCAAGTTTAGGGCCTGCTTCCCCTGGAGCCTTTGCCTTCCCTAACTCAGGACTAGGGTGAGTTACCCATTTACAGCTGGGTAGACTGGAGCATGCCTGATCTCAACAACACACCACTCTTCCTTACAGAGCAGACAGACTGATACTTTACAGTGGTGTACTACAGGTGTAGTAAGAAATAACGTCTTTACAGTAACACAGATTGCTACCGAAACCACTACTGCAAGAGCATTTGAATGCTTTGTGCGGTCTTCACGCCGAAGCCAGCCACACTGGTGGCCATATGCTCCATAAAGAGCGAGAATAGACATAATCTGTTCCCAAGTGGACCCTCGTGCTCTCATAAATTATCCGACACATAACTAAATAATAATGAAATATGCATAAAATAATATTAAACGATATGTACAACGAATACTCTCATTAATGAGCAGAAACCATCACCTCGCAACTGATCCATATCAACATTCGTCCCTGCACTCTGAAGCATGTCGTATATGCAGGCTGATGAGATTGGGAACTCATCATATAAAACACATTGTTACAGAAACAAACCACTGCCATAGCATATATATGCTTCGTGCAGGCTTCTGTTGTATTCAGCCGCACTGGTGTCGCCCTGCTCCGGAAGGAGCATAGAGGAACGTTTATGTCTCAAATGTGCTCCACGTACCAAAAGTGGGGGTATCATATTTACAAGGCATATTAATGACTAGAACTAAATACATCACCTAAAGGAAATATAACACGAAAACTATGTACCTTACACAACCAGGTGTAACTAGCCTCGACTTACACAATAAAACAATTATCGTGAAATAAACTTTAACCTAAACTATCTCTTCCATTACTGAAGAAAATTACATTAACCTGCCTTCACCCACGTGTCAATTCACCCAATATAAAATAGCATAACATTATAGGCCTACAACACGTGGTAACTAAGCGTGTTATTGTCGACTCACAGTCGCCACCTTTATGCACATTTAACACGTAGCCCTGGCTGCCATCTTGCCAACAGTTAATATTAGTAGTAGACTGCTTTTCTGCCTGGCTTCACGAATGAAATAGGTTCCTACTATATTCGCTTTTCTTGCCCGGTCTAATGAATGAAATGATTGCTACTAAATTCTCACAGCTGTGATCTGGACTTAACGTGCCTATTAAAACCTATCCCTTAATATATCACTTCAAAACTAACTCTAATGTCCTAAAAGAAATCTCAGGAAACACATCTATTTGTCTATTTCCTTAAACATTAGAACAGACTCACGCTGAATATAATTCCAAAACTACAGAACACTAAAGCTAATCTGCCTTGAAATCAAACTCACGTGTCATGTCTTTGTTCATCTTCTACCCCCACAGGGCGCGCCTAACTCGTTTCTCTGTCTGGACCGACTCTTGCAAAAAAGGCCTCTGCTGGCCATCGCACTTCTTTAAATAGGCCACTAGGGCTAATCACCGAAGTTAGTGCGCGCGTAGTAATTGGGCCACGCAAATAACACACGCGATGGATGCTCTAGAAGGAGTGAAAACACAAATATAAAACACAACTATTTCTAGGCTTTATTGTGGTCTAGGAATATATCTTCCTCTTGAAGATGTTGTAGTAAAAAGGCAGTGAACCACGGAGACAATGGCGATGACAAGATGGCGCTGTTATACCACAGACGCCAAAACGATTACTAGATGGCGCGGCTACATTAAGAATAAAGAAACATTATGGAAAAATGCTACTATTCTATATATCTACATATATGCACACGGAAGAGTCAAAGACGATCTCTTATCCACTCCGTCAGTCCTGATTAAAGTTAACCGGCACAGGTGTTTTCTTTATGCCTAAACTATCGTACGTCGCCAACGCTGAGATTACAGGTCGGATGAAGGAATGCAACCTCCCAGCCCTTACTCGCGCTGTAACGATTAGCGTACAATGTCAATTATTATTTAATTATCCATACGCGCACTTACATAAATATCGCCTGTCGTTAATAGCTATCAAATATTCGGCGTCTGTTGGTCATCGTATGTTTTTAAATAATAGTCACTTACTATAAATACACAAAATGAAATATAACGTGAATTTTATGGTCCACTATCAGTCGCGCCTAGCATATAATATCAGTCAGCTAAACCGTATCTTCTTGTGTGAGAAAGCGGGTGGTAAAATTAACATTAAACTGAACAACTGGTAAAAAAATAGCCACGCGTTATTATTTCACTGGTTGTAACAGCTAGAACTCTAAGTGAATTAAAATGGTAAAAGCTTTAACACTTTAACATTTAAGCACTAATTTCTATTACCAGAACATCAGAATGACAATCCCCACGAATCCTATTAACACATCTTCCACAATGGTTATAGACTACGTGTTTAGACTATCCGAAAAATTCTGAGTGACAACTGATAGCTGGTTTCGGAAGACACAGTTTATATCATCATGTTTATCTGATCTCTAAAGGATGCTACTTTTCACACTATTGTGCACAGGAGAGAATCAGAAAACTAAGTTTCCCAGATAAAAGGCTTTCACTGTCGCTATGTCGGGCGTTAAACCGCCATCAGAGACTTACATCCGTGTAACGGGTTCTCGTAGATTTTGCCCGCTTCTGGAGATCAAAGAACGCGGGGTTTCCCTCTGTGTACAAATCTCAATGGGTACACGGGGAAATATTATTGCCCGTGCGTCTGACTTCAAAAAGGTCCAGTGTTTTCCCACGTGCGGTCTGTCAGATATCCGATGACTGACAGATCAGCTCGCGTGAGAAACTTGATACATCAACCCTATTCGCTCCCCGCTATGACTGGCAGGTCACGAAAGTTGGTAAACAACTTCGTTTGTTTATGTTCAAGGAAAAGAGACGTGTATTAAAAAGTGAGTAAACGCAGGCTGTAAATGCATGGATTTGCTAGCAAATCATAGAACGCTACGAGGTCACGAAAGATTGTCAGATACTGTAGGCTATATTTCCATTATACGTCACACTGACTTCCATTGACTGACTTTCATTAGGATCAGGTCTCTGCGTCATACGTCCCTCTTGCGAGGGTTCTTCCTGACTCTGGCTTTTATTTGTTTCCACAACTGTTTCAGTTTCTGTGACAATTAGCTTTTTTCCGGCAGGGTTGTCGGCCCTGTTCTCCAACCTCTTTTAACCTGGAGGAAAGGGGTGTGCCCACTTTGTCTGTCCCTTCCATTTTGACCTGCTCAGCATGGTAGAACCTATCAGGAGCAACAGCTCCCGCTGATGTAGCTCACAATATCATCAAGGCACTCAAGCCGACCCACCACTTCAAAGTGAGGCACCTTGGATCGGATGAGGAACATAGAAAGCACATATGGCCGTCACCAGTACCATTTTCTGGAAAACTCTATGGAGATGCAAATAGCCTGAAGCTAACCACTGTTTCTTTTGAAAATATTCAAGTAAACATCTAAGAAAGAAGTGAAAGAACTCACGTTCTATAGAAGTGTTTATATTTACACAGATTTCGCACCCTACGGCTATCAGTCGAAGACAACAATATATGGTGTTTAATTAATGATTAAACTACGTGTTCTAATACACAGGAAATAGTTACTACTTTGGCCTAACTGACACAGAATGGGGGGGTGGGGGGAATCGATGTCTGTTAAGGCGTGCACATAAGCCATTATCTAAACAACGTATGGAAATCTTCCTTCTTCTTCTTTGATCCATAACCGCCAACCGTCAAAGCAGTCAGCGGCCATCACGCCTGGTGGCGTCTTGTAGGGCAGCAACAAATTGATTCCACTTTGCTCGGTCGGCGGCCATCCTTCGTACAGTGCCCCAACTGTGGTTCATTCTTTGCATCTCAGCTTCCACAGTTCTCCGCCAAGTTGTTTTTGGTCGGCCTCTCTTTCGCTTTCCCTCGGGGGTCCATAGCATAGCTGTTCTTGCGATGGTATCAGGGTCCCTTCTGAGGACATGGCCAACCCAACTCCAGCGTCTGCCAGCTATGATGGTGTGCATGTCCTCCTGGTTACTCCGAATAAGTAGTTCTTGGTTGCTGATGGTGTTTGGCCAAAAGATTCGGAGAATTTTCCTTAGGCAGATTGTGTGGAAGGAGGACAGTTTCGACATTTCCTTCTCTGTTACTCTCCAACATTCCGCACCATAGAGAAGCACAGAAAGTACGCAGCTCTCATACAGTCTTAATTTGGTGTTTGTGCTATACTGGGAAGACTTCCAAATGTTGTTGAGAATAGCAAAGGCTGTTCTCGCTTTATTCATTCTGTTGTTAATGTCCTTGCTTGTTCCGCCGTCAGGTGTTACTATGCTTCCTAGGTAAGTAAATGTGTCTGTCTGTTCTAACTTCTGGTTCCTTACTGTTATTGGCTCAGGATTGCCCACATTTAGTGTCATGACCTCCGTCTTCTTCAGATTGATGTTCAGGCCAACCTGCTGGCCATACTTATTCAGTCTATCAGTTTTGTCTTGAATGTGTTGGTGTGAATGCGCGAGCAGTGCAATGTCATCTGCATATTCCAAATCTTCCAGTGTAGAAAACATTGTCCATCTAATTCCTCTTGGACTGCCCTCTGTTGTCTGGCGCATCACCCAATCTATGACTGTCAAAAATAATGTTGTTGATAAGGGGCATCCCTGTCATACTCCTGTTTTCACTTCGAAAGTTACATTACTCGATCCAACACTGCACGTAAAGTTAGAATAGAGGCTTTTTATAATGGAAACAATGCGGCTTGGAATTCCATAAGCCCTCAGAATTTTCCATAGGCTGTCCCTGTGTATGCTGTCGAAAGCCTTTTCAAAATCAACAAAGTTAATGTACAGCTGTCTCTGCCATTCTGAGCACTGCTCTATAATGTTCCTGAGGGCAAATATATGATCTGCACATCTTCTGTTCTTTCTGAAGCCCGCTTGTTCTTTCCTCAGTTTATGGTCTTCCTAGTACAGTACAAACACTAAATTTAAAATATAAGAGAGCTGCGTAATTTTTATACTTCTTTACGGTACAGAATGCTAGAGAGTAAGAGAAAAGGAAATGTAAATTGTCTTTTCCATAAATCATACCTAAGGACAATTATTTGAATGTTCTGGCCGAAGACCATTACGAACCAAGAACTGCTAACTAGGAGCCACCAAGAAGATATGAACACCATCATAGCGGGTAGACGCTGGCATTCGATTGGCCACATCCTCAGAAAAGACCCTGATGCCATCATCAAAACTGCCGTGCTATGAGCTTGAGAAGGAAAGAGAAAGCGAGGCCGGCTAAAACTACCTGCTGCTGGGCATGAACCAGAGCTGGAGCCCCACATGAAGAATGGCTGCCGACCGAGCAAAGTGAAAAAAAAAAAATTTTAAATTATTTTTCACAGTTGTATTTTTCAGCTGAAACTGGGCCTACAACGTCCTCACCTCTCTGTCCAAATCATCTAAGTGTGCCCCGGTGTCTCGAGGAACGAACATCAAGCCATGACAGGCTACTAGATTTAAATCACTTTCCTAATTTCAAATGGTCAGATGAAATAACTAGTATAGACCGGTTGAATAGAAATAGAGAACACCAGTATATCTTTTAATTAATTAGAAAGTGGAGATGGATGGAGCATGTTCTCTTGAAACAACCAAATAATAAAACAAGATATTCCCATCCTAGAACTCACAGGATAAGAGAAAGTGTGGGGAAGACACAAATAATGTGGTGAAGAACTGTGACAGCGGAAGCCAAGATCATGGGGGATTTCGTAGCTTAAGCTGAGATAGGATGGCCCAGAATAGAAATCGGTGGCAAACAATAGTTTCAACCATATTCATATTATTATAATTTACTATGACTTTATCACCCATTTGCTTTGTTCTCGCTTTCTTTTCTTTACTGTTTGTGTTCGTTTATATCTGACGTTAATGTGTATGGGCCAAATGAAGATGAGTGAGCAGAAATCAAAGATGAATTCTTCGAGCTGCTTCAAAAGTCAGTGGACGACCGCTTGAATGAAATTATCCTCCTCGGAGATTTCAATGTCAAAGAGGTCCCATGCTAGATAGGGTAGAGTTATCGGAAAGTATGGAGAAGATACACTAAGTGACAACCTTATCTTTTCATAGTCCTCATGGATGAAGTTATCAGCATGTAAGGAGAGGACAAGAAAGTATTCAGTGTGGTACTGGAAGGTGAGACAGGTTTGTATTTCAGAGCTCATTTACCAGTTATGTTGCCCTGATTGTCAAATCCAATCTGCAAGTCTGGAAGGAAAAACTGGAGAAGAGAAGGTTGGTCATCGGCAGCTCAAAAACAAAAACCATGGTGATATCAAGAGAGGGAAGAAGGCATCAGATTACGCTAGGAGAACCAATAATGGAGCAGGTCAACCACTTTAAATACTTTGGAGCTTCATAGACTGGAAGGGAGGCATCAAGGAAGAGTTGGCTACCCGAAGAGTAGCAGTTGGGAGACTTTTTCAGGCCATAAATAGAGGATTCCCCAGTAAAAGAGAAGGCAAGAAGACGATGATGGCGGTATACCGCTCCACCTATATTCCAATCTTGACATCTGGATGCTAGTCATGGGCAACGAGCACAACTCACAAAAGCCAGCTCCAAACCTCAGAAATTAGGTACTCGCGGAAGGTGGTTGAAGTAACAAGAAGAGACATGGTCCGCAACCAGACGATGCGGCAAGGCCTCAAAACCCAGCCCTTGCAGATTCAAGTAGAACAGTCCCGACTACGATGGTTTGGCCATGTCTGCACAATGGGAGTAGATCGGCTACCGCGACAAGTATGGGAAATTTAAAGCCAGGGATCCAGACCTTCAGAACGGACAACATTAGACAATCTCTGAAGGACCGAGGAATAGACTAGAACCAGACCAGGAGGAAGACAGCCAATAGGATAGTATGGCGCTCTCTCTCTCGCAAATCTCTTCATCCCAGCGTAGAAGAGGAATGACTAAGTAAGTTGTATCTGACGGAGATTCTGTTGTTGTAACGTAAATCCTTTTCTTTTTGTTTTGTTCTATTAAAGCTTGTCTGACACATTTTCGTTAACTCCACAGTTTGGTTTCCATACGTTAGGAATAATGATGATGACATGAAAATTTAGCTGCAAAGATATCTGTCTCATTGCGTCGTGTTATAAATTCTTTCATTTTTCACGCTTCTCTTGTCCTTGGAGTTAAACTAGATTTAAGCAGCATTTTGCTTGTATAGTATGTGACCCTTGTTATAAAAATACCTACAGCATGGCATACAAAGTGCGTGCTTAATGTGCGACTTCGAATATTCTTACTTACTTACTTAGTTGTTCTTCTTCTATCGTGAGGTGTAGAGGTTTGGAAGAGAGAGCGCTATACTATTCTATTGGCTGTCTTCGAATATTATCAGTGTAAATCTAACTATTCGCGATTTTAGCTTTACGTGTCTACTTCCTAATATTACCTTTGGTCATGACGAGACACAACTGTGTGATAAAACGGGGCGGCCCCTATCGATCTTTGTTTCTCTCCGGCAGTATCGGTACATTTGTGGTACTGATTTTTATTATATGCGGTCAATTATCGCTCTTTTCTTTCTTTCTTTCTTCGTTATTTTTCTGCTAAGTAGCAGATATTTGATTTTATCAAATCATTCGACACTCCTCTATGCGATGTCACCTGTTTGTTACCCGGTCATCCTGGCTTACGATGAGCAACTGGGATAAGATAGTCGCCGGCGTGTTTAGATTGAACCGCTGATAAGACGACTCGTTTGGTAACCCAAATGGGCAGACACAGAGTTTGTGCATACTCATACGACAGATAACGAGATTACTATCTGTGTGACACATGTGGGAAGACAAGTGTGTTATAATCGCTTCCGGGCCGACTTGTTATGACATTACTTTCTAACAATGTTCTAAGAATTACAGCTTACCCATGTTGTCATGTGTGTCTACCGATCTGCCTGTGAGAGTGTATGCAAGGCCCCAGATGTCCATATATGGTTATATGTGAACTTTTGCTTCACGCACCTTATTTCACGTGGAATATTTTTGAAATCATCACACCCTATCCGCATGATTTGAAATGATTGGATCTTTCTGATTAGTTTCATAACAACAATGCGTGGGAGGATAGGAACCCATAACTATGGGGTGGAAAACGCCATACTCAGAAGAGCGTTTCGTTCTATTCTTTACCATAGTTATTGGTGGTACCAGCAGAAAGTACTATCACTGGAACAAGAAGGGAACCGTGGCCTAAGCTTTAAGACAAAGGATCCACGTGGTAGACTCTCCTTGGCGTTTCTGGGAAACGAGCTACCCGTGACAACCTTGATCAGAGACGAGCGCGATCAGAGTGAAAAGAACCAATCCATAAGAAGGAGCAGAACCGTGATTGGCAGCTAAGTTCAAATATATGCTGCCACTTGAACTTCTTGTAATATCTCACATTCCCTAAAGACCGTGAGGATAACTTTTCTTGATCCACAACTATTCAAATTATTTCCAACTGTTGAAACCTAAAGTGATTATTAAATTTTGTTATTTGTAATGTTACAAATTTAACTTCGATTTAATCATTTTAAAGTTACTGTATGTTTGTCTCAGTCAAATTACTACACACACTCTAAACAGAGCTATACTAGATTAATAGAATTCCATTGAGTAAATCAGGGGTGGGGGCTTAAACGAGCTGAAAGTAATAAGTGCTTAAATCCTTCACAAAAGCGTCGGCAGAATTACAGAGTTAACATACTCAGCCAAAGCAGTATTGTTCTCGCTTATTCTGAATATCTTGTGAAGACTCCCTGGAGATAGAAGCGTTTTGTTTCTTCTATTTACATATCTGCCAAGAGTAATCTTGTGCGAAGGTAGAGACCTTTGAAGCCCATATTAGATACTCTTGAGTTTTGGCCACTGTTGGACCACAACTGCAAAGCAGGGGAGGCAATACCGTCACAAACTGTGTCATGCTTATTTACTGTTGTAGTTATGGGAGCCGCGGTAGCGCAGTGGTTAGTGCACTGGCTTCTTAGCTCGGTGGTCCATGGTTCAAACCCCAGTTGAGGTGGGATTTTTTTAGACCGCAAACGGCTCTGGGGTCAACTCAGCCTGATGAATTGGGTACCAGAGCAACTCTGGGAAGTTTAAGGCGGCCGACGTGATGCTGTACACATCACCCCTAATGTGCCGATGGTCAATAAAATATGGGCCTAACACCATATTCCTAATATGGGCGTGTAACGGAAACCTTTACCTTTTTTTTTTTTTTTAGTTTTTGAGGTTGAAGCCGTTATTCGAAAAGGTGGGGAGCTAATATGAGGGGGAAAGGGGGGGGGGGGGGGGGGGGGGGGGGGGGGGGGGGCGGTGGTCCGCTTTTTTTTCTAGGATACTGGAAAAAAACGGAGAAGAAAACTGGAGACAGGATTACAGGCAATATTTTTTCTAGAAACCCCAAATGGCAGTGGTTGTTATGGATAGGTCGCGGGGAGGGAACTATATATTATAATGAATTATGTCCACGTATTTACCCCATTGCTTTTTTTCTTTTGGATTTCCATGTTCCTATAATTTGTCAGCGTGCACAGCATGCGCGTTGCTCATACGAAAAGATCATCCTTCTTGCAGAAGTTAGAGTTTGTGATTATAACGGACGTGGATAATTCACACACTCTTCTTTTTCTTCATCCAATACCTTCAGACGTCATCTTCAGCACTTTTGAACACTTTTATTTTCAGCTCTTCTAACCTTTTGTTTATTGGTTTAGATTTGTTTATTTATATTAATGTTTCTGTTTTTTTTTTCATTGATGTTCATAATTAAAAACTTGTTCACGTGCCAATAATATAGTTTTATTCATTATATTCTTACCTTCAGTTTGGTTTAAAAACTTTTAAAATGTGGTGTTCTTGATTTTCTTAAACTATCAAACTATCGTTTTCCTAAGATTATTGTCCTATAATCACCCCAGGAAAAAAAAAAAAAAAAAAAAGGAAAGTATTAAATAAGTAGGAATAAATTTAAAAGTAATTATTGCTATTTTGGGCCATTGCAGTAATGCAAGAAAATTGTAAAATACAACACTGGATTAATGAATGGGAAAAAAATTGCACGTGAAAGCTTAGAATAACCTGATCATGACGCAGATAGAAGAAATGGTTTAAAGGTCACATTGATAACCTTCTATCTTGCGTAGTGCCATTTACCCTGTTGACTTTACACAACACATAAAAATAGAACTACGCTTTAGTTGGAAGGATACCTTTTCCGAACCCAAACGTTATACGCCACCTGAACACGAACTTGCCAAATGGCAATGTAACTTTTTAAAAAACTTCTTAAGGAGTGTGGAGCCACCAATGCAGATTATTTTCTCGGAGGAAGTCTGATGATCTATACACATTTTGTAAATAATAAATGTGCAACCACTGTAAAACTTGAAGCTAACAAAACGTCAAATATTGATGTATTGAGGAAACCTGATTGCATTACATGGCAGTCTTTTTTCTAGAAACCCCAAGTGAGAGTGATAAAGGAATACTGAAGAAAAAAAAAAAACGGAGAAGAAAGCTGGAGACAGGATTTAAAGGGATAAATAAAACATGAAGGACCTTGAGCGGACGGCGCAGGATAGGATGACATGGCATGAAATTCTTGAAGGAATATGCTCCTCAGACAGGTGATGGATAGTGAAAGCATGACTGTTTATGTAACTATTGTTTGCAATATTACATTTATGTGTTTAATCAGTGCAAGCAGACTTCTAGAAGCTTTCATAGATAGACCTTTACGCAAAGATTCATAGATCTGTGTAGAAAGTACACACAATATTTAAAGATCTATACCAAAACTACACACAACGTTCAAAGATCTATACAAACAATGCGCATAACACTCAAAGATCTATACATGAACTGTAAACGTAACGGTAAAGGTAGGTTCAAAGCAGATACTGCCGTAGGGGAGTGAAGTGTTAGAGACTTCACTATACTAGGTCCAGCATCGAGAAGTGGGGTGACCAATTCCTATCCTAGCTGCCTTTTCCTTCCCTAACTCAAGAGCAAAGTCAGGTGCCCATTTACAGCTGAGTAGACTGGAGCGTGATGTTACCGTGAATCGAGCCCGGCACCTTAGCCGCTAGAGACCAACGCTCTAACCACTCTGCCAATCGGACGCTCACACACATGAACTGTAAGAAGCAATAAAAGGGCTCTATAACAATAAACTAAATATTCAAAGATTGTATATTAACTATTTAAAAAAATAATTCTACGACCTGCCCACAAAGTGCACAAGGCATTCAAAACTCTTTACATGAATAAAAATATGCGTTTACAAATTTGAATACATAGTACACAAAGTATTCAACAACATGAACACAAGCTGCATATAAACTTTCCAGTGCCTGTATACAGACTACTACAAAAATGTACAAATATGTACATAACATACACAGAGCATTCAAATATTTGTTAACAGATGACAGCAAACTTTGACAGCTATGTAAATAGAGAAAAATAAGAACTTTTCCAACTCTGCAACATATTCAAGCATTGAATGCACATCGCATCCGGTCCTAATTCCGTTAGTACCAGTCCGTTTATGCTCCGATTTAGAAAGCTCCGCAAAAGTATAACCACTGTCGGTTTGTTAGGCCAGTCGCAACTGTGCCATTGTCCCATTGGCCGGGGACTTTACAGGGTGACCCGGGGCCGGATTCATGGCTACCGTAGCGGTCACGAGAGATAACCCACACAATGCTTACGCCTGAGTCCATCAATCCCAACATTACCAAGTTTCCACATCCTAAGACATGCAGATGGGGTTGGACTTTACTAGAGGAAAATCACTTCATGTGAGGTGTAGGGTGTTCATATCGTTTTTCACAAAAAGAGGGTATTTTCTGACTTTTTGGTGTAAAAAAAGAAGACAACACTGGACAAAAATGAGGATGAAAAGGAGGACTTATTAATTTCAATCTATTAATGCATGATTGTGATGACTACATTTAGTTCTAATTTAATAAAGGTTACCAAAAAAGTTGAAATAAAATGTTCTTTGAAATGTATGTTATACAATAATATTGACATCAAAATTAGCTTTCCATATATTAATAAATTTATTCTTATTAATCTTATTTTATATGTTTTTGGTCATTGTCTTCTTAACTATTTTTTGTGAACATTATGTTCTTTAACAATTTATTATTTTCTTTTAAATATTCATGGAATTGACAATACGACACTTCTTTTAAATTATATTACAGAAACAAATTTCGTTGATGGAATCCACATTGGAAATGTCTGTCTTTTGGCCAGCGACTTTTCTTTAATGAAATAAAAAACTGTCCGTGTTTGCTTTGTGACCAGGCACCGCAAGGAAATATTGTACGATCATTAAAAGTTCAGAATGAAATTCAATATTTACTGATTGTTTTAAAAATTTGATTGCTTCTCAAGTACCATCAAATGCATAAAACCTTCAATAACTCTGTTACCTTCAACATATATTGTCAGGTTGTTAAGTTGACCAAAGCGCTTGCTTTGTCAAATGTAACATCTTTGTCAATTAAATATTGCCCATAAACTCACACATCTGCACACGTTGGTACTCCATGTAACATCATCCATGAAAAAAATGTGTGAAATCTTCTAATGGCTTCATCGATATCTATGTCTTCTAAACTACTGATGTACATGCATTATCCTCATGAAAGTTGTCACACAAACTATGAAGTCCGCCTCTTCGTTTTTCAAGTGGCATATTCCGAGTCTTCTAGGGTACAGACTCTTGACACAAGCGCTGCATTAGAATGTCTATCAGAGATTTAATACAGTTTTGCATTTAGATAACTCAACTGCATTCATTAGCAATTAGTTAAATATTTACTTGAACAATGGCGAAGCTCACTACGGCGTCATCTCAGATTGGGAGAAAAAAACCTCTCACAAAAAGCTTAAGAGAAAAGCACACGCCGAAAAATACACCTGGAAAAAAAGCAGCTGAGGGCTATCACCTCATGGGAGCATTCCCATAGTCAGTCATGACTGAGGGGGCTGCTACTACTATATACTCCTTAACAAATATACTTGCATTAGATAAACCTCTTCTAAGTCATGTTCAGTCTCCTAGATCCTAGGCGATGACTCCGGACAAATTGCACTTTTGAAGAAAGCCGCCCGGACGCCCAATCTTAAGCTGAAAAGAGGACAAATCCGGAGAAAAGAGGACAGATGGTCACCCTAGTGAGATGAGATGCTTACAAAAAGCCACTAATATTACCAGGAGAGACAAAATGAGAAATTATACATCAGAAAAATTGCAGAAACTGCAGTCTGTATCAAGTATACAGAGAGACAGAAAATTTATAGGACTGGCTATCTCAAGAGAATGGAGCCAGATCAACTACCAGCGTGTGCCTACAACAGCAGAAGACCTGGTTTCAGAGCAAAGGGAAGACCAAGAAGAGGATGGATAGACAGCATTACAGTAATACTACAACAACACGGACTACCAGCAGCCACTGCGACACGCTTGACTCAAGAACGTATACTTCAGCTACCCACTACATCTCACGGCAATACTGGACCGACAAATGTAAGCGAATACACCAAACATTCAAAGATTGAAACGTCGTAAGATTTGAAACTCACATACACATACTTACACGCTGTGATCAGGATCAGTAACACGTATGCACGGATGCACAAATCATTCATTCATGCATTTGATTTCGAGTACACATCTACTCCGATATGGCTACTTGTTCTAGGAATAAATTATGTTAGGACTAAGTCAGGAAACGCGATGAGCAAAAGGTTCGACGACTGGCACTTCTCACCTGGAGCGCTTTTCCCACAGCTAAACCTTGCTAACACGGTCGGCGTTTGGTATTTCTATCGCGGACAAGAAATGCAGAGGCCTCTCAATAAGACTGGCAAGAACTCTGACGTAGAAAGTCAATGTCCGACACTGTGGTACACTTTCTAAGATCTCTGGATGTAACGTAGGCAGAGAAACGGACAGATAGATAGACATACAGACTTAAATCGACAAGTAGAAAACATATATATATATATATATATATATATATATATATATATATATATATATATATATATATATATATATATATATATATATATATCTATATATATATATATATATATATATACACAGACAGACAGACAGACAAACAGACAGACCGACAGACAGACAGACAGAAATATAGATAGACAGACATACAGACAGAAAGATAGATAGACAGATAGACAGACGGACGGACGGACGGACGGATGGATGGATGGATGGATGGATAGATAGATAGATAGATAGATAGATAGATAGATAGATAGATAGATAGATAGATAGATAGATAGATAGATAGATAGATAGATAGAAAGATAGATAGATAGATAGATAGATAGATAGATAGATAGATAGATAGATAGATAGATAGATAGATAGATAGATAGATAGATAGATAGATAGATAGATAGATAGATAGATAGATAGATGGATGGATGGATGGATGGATGGATGGGCGGGTGGGCGGGTGGGCGGGCGGGCGGGCGGGCGGGCGGGCGGGCGGGCGGGCGGACGGACGGACAGACAGACAGACAGACAGACAGAAAGAACGAACGAACGAACGAACTTTATTATCGAAGGGTAAAGAATTGGGCGCGCAGGCCCGTCTAACATTCTGCCCTTCCACTCTCATTAATCTTGCATACTATATCCTTTCATTCCCACATGATGCTTTAAACATTAATTTAAAGGCATGCAACATTATAAAGTTACCATAACAGCATTCATTTACAGTATGCAATCATAATTTAAAAAAATGAGTAGGGGTTTTTTTTTTTTTTTGAAACAAACAAGCTAGTAAATGGGGGAAAAAAGTAATAATAAAATAAAATAAATAAAACAATAAATAAAAATAAATAAATTCTGTATACCGACACTCACTCATGCGGTCAATCCGTCTACAATTAATCTGTATTTTTGGTATGCGGGTACATTCTCACGACTCACATTAGATAGATAGATATATAGATAGATAGATAGATAGATAGATAGATAGATAGATACTCAGTGATAGAAATGTATAGATTAAATATGATGCTCCACAGAGTGCTGGAGGAGAGTAAAGACAGACGTATTTACGACAAATCGTTTCTCTCAATCTTCTCTTCCACTCTCCTGGTCAAACAATTATTTGCCAGTTTTCCAGACACACGTCTGCGCTCACACCGATTTGTTGCTTCAAGCACTCAGACGACGTGGATACAGCTATATTAAACAAATAGGGAATGTTTGGGCTTTTGGGTATTCCAACACAGTCCGATTTAAGTTTATGATGTTTATTTACCGTAAAGATCAAATCACAAAAAAACAATATCAAGTGTTACATAAATTTATCATAAGTACAGAAAAAAATGCAAATATCAAGGTAGGGAGGGGGTGAAGAAGATTGGTATCGACTAAGCCCTTCCCGCTTGTATTAGACAAAGATAAACCCAGTCTCAAGATAGATAGTTATCAGGAACATAGGTAATGTAACCCAACAGTGAATTTAATTACTCTGAAAGAGGTGTTACAATATTAGTTATGGTGGTAGACAAAAATTACTGTTATCCCAATGGTGTCTTCCCTTTACTAAGCAAAGAAAAAAAAAAGGGGGGGGGGGATGAAACAGAGTTAACAAATTATCCCACTAAAGGAACAATGCCGGGTATACAGAAAACGTATTACCCGGTAGGCAAGTTAACAAATGGTTTGTTGCAAAAAAAAAATCTCCTGTCATTCATGCACACTGTGAGGATCCACACTCATATACACCACACACTTACCGAGTTGCAGCATCAGTCAATCCCTTAGAATGATAAACACAATAATTAACTCTTGACGTATGACAACTGTCTAGTCCTTCTATGTCCCGCCCCAGATAATGCGAGGATTCACTGAGAGCAAATATTCCCGCTTATCGCCGGACTTGAAGTTCTAAGAGTTCTTGTGTTTTATTATAAAGAAACGAGTCTATGGGATGGCACTGACGCAGTTCGACATAGGGGTGAAAAATGAGGTGATGGTATAATCCTTCACTGCGTGATGATAGCCACTGACCGGGAAAGTTTTTTTTAATCCAGTGAGGAAAAACTCTGCTCGGTCACAGTCAGGTAAATCGGTAATCTCTCACAATAGAGCAGTATATAAACTATCGCTACTGGCACTGTTCATCTTCCAGTTTATCTTACAGATTTAATTTGATGATAATAATCAAATGATCTTGGGTAGGCTTTCTTTCATGTAATTATGTTAGCTAGGCCGTACCGGACCACCACAAGATTTACTTTAAAAAAATGTCTCATCAAACTGTCTGGAAGTTTAAGAACCGAGTATGGAAACTCTGAAAGATTTCGTTATTTCTGGGATTGCAAAAGGTGATCAATCTAGAGAAAAAGATAGAAAACCCATAACAACATAATCATACTTTAAAACAAATAATCTTCTAAGCGCGCGATAAATTTCCCGTTAAGCCTATAATACACTCGAGTATTTAATTATGTATTTAATAAACACTGCGCGAGTTCTAGTGGTTAAATCACACATCTATAAATATAGGACTTAACTAAATTTATTAATTATAAATTCCTTCGCGACTTTAAAAGTTAATTTACGCATCTATTATCTTTTGAAATAATATAATAGATAGATCATTATATTTACAACTGGAACTATTGAGACGGTTTAATTTAATAGGTTTAAATTAACACAAAATCCAATGAAATATAATGAATGAACTCGACCACTGATCACTTTACACAATATATATATTACCGCTTTGCACAGAATAGAATTCACTGCAAATATGTATAAAATATGTATAAAATCCATGGGATGATCTAGCAAGATTTCAAATATCGCTAGTGCTTCTATCAAGTTCTGGCCAGCGAATGATGAAGTGTATTTCTAAGTGATCTGTATATCTACAACTGGAATGCAAGATGAGTGGGACATGAGAACTTTGACAGCTTTTTTGATCTCATGACTTTGGGGGATCTGACCGCCAAATCCAAAGAGAGAAGCCGCCCCTGGCCTCGTATCTTCGTTCGCTGCTTGCGTCAGCTTTCCCCGTTCGCTCTGGCTGCGATCGGTTCCGTGCTTAACACCGAGATGCGAAATCGTTTCAGGGACCACTACTGTCTTTGATAGCGCCGATAGTCTCCCCTGAAATCCCTCAGTCTGTCTCTTTGATCTCGTGCCGCATACTAAATGAGTCCCGGTCGGTTCGCTCTGGCGAAACGAAAGTTACAACAAATGTTCAGGGGTTCTAATGTTATGAAAAGCTAAAGGTCCCTTTAAATCATCCATCATATCAGGGAAAATTCACTTGTCAAACTAGACGTACGTCACAATCGTCCCCACTTTTAGACATGAAACTATTTTTCATGTTTCATTTTTTGACAATGGAGGTGACCTGATTGGTGATTTTAGGATGAGTGGTATCTTCAGTTTGCTCTTCTTCCTCTGTAGACCAGTTTCTACTCAGGAAATCAGCCCCGACATTCTGTCTTCCCGGAATATATTCCACTTTGAAAGAATAAACGCTTAAAAGAAGCGCCCAACGCATGATCCTTGCGTTAAATTCTTTATTGGCACCCAGAAATGCTAACGGAGCGTGGTCTGTTTGCACCGTGAAAGATGTACCATAAAGAAACTCATGATGGCGTCTGATACCGTCAATCAGAGCAAGACATTCCCTTTCAACTACGCTGTAGTTCCGTTCCGCTTTATTTAATTTCCGACTGCCATAGGTGTGTTACCGGGGCCCGAAAGGGGAGCAAAGAATAGTAACACTGCACCCTACCACGCATGTCGTAAAAAGCGACTAAGGAGGGTATGGGCATGGGGATGTTTACCCCATCCCGTAAAAACTTCTCACAGTGGGCTGATCACCTGCTTGCCAACCAATCTGATTACGGAAACAACGATAGATTGTTTGGTCTGTTTTTGTTCCACAAAGACGCCACTAGGCGTGGTGGAAACAGCGATAGATTGATCAATTTGTTGTTGCCCTAAGACGCCACTAGGCGTATTGGCCACATACTGCTTTGCCGGTTGGTGGCTAAGGATGGAAGAGAAGAGAGATAGGCAACTGGAAATAGCATGTTCAGGTCACTGTCATCGGCTTGAAGCAGTGTTGACCCGATGCCCTGACCTGACGCGTCGACTCTCAGTACAAAAGGTTTCTTGAGGTCAGGCAACCTCAAAATGGGGTATGCAGACAACTGTCCTTTCAAAGTGCTATACGCGTGTTCGCACTTTTGATCCCATATGACCTTATCAGGACAACCTTTCTTTGTGAGGTCAGTCAGAGGTGCCGTCAGTCCGTTGAAGTTCTGGATGTACTTCTGATAGTATGCACATAGCGATAGGAAGGAACGTACGTCTTTCTTCGTTCGGGGTCTTTTTGCTGCCACTATTTTCTCCACGTTCTTCTTAATAGGCCAACTGCATCCGTGAGAAATAGTGTGCCCCAGGAAGTCTAACTGTTCAAACCCGATGAGACATTTGCTAGGTCTGGCTGTGAGACCCGTTTCTTGTAGTCTCCTGAGGAGCATAGCAACCGTAGCAATATGTTCTTCATAGGTTTCCGATGCAATTAATATGTCATCCATGAAATTATGGATATGGGGACTTTGCAAAGGTTCTAGAAGCTTCCTCATCATCCTGGTGAACACTCCTGGTGCGTTATGCAAACCGAACGGCATCACGTTAAATGTGTAATGTCCTTCACTAGTGCTGAAAGCTAACAAAGGTTTAATTTCCTCCTTGACTGGTATTTGATAATAACCTTTGCTGAGGTCAATCTTGGAGAAGATCTTTGCTTTGCTGAGCTTGGTGAACAACTCAGAAACAGTTTGGAGAGGTTCGGGCTGGAATTCCGTTACAGCGTTTAGCAACCTGTAATCAATGCACAGCCGAACTTCCTTATTGGGCTTCTGCAACAGCACTACGCTCGAGCTGTAAGGAGATGTAGACTCACTGATAATTCCTGCCTGACGCAGCTTGTCTATTTCTCCGCGAAGTGCATCCGCTTTAGCGTACGGGATGGGGTAAACTCTGGTTCGAACAGGGGTCTCGTTTGTTAATTTCATATCAAATTCAATGAGATTTGTTCGACCAGGTACATCCGTTAAGACTGCACTGTACTGTTTTAGTAGAGCCCTGGTTTCTGTTTGTTGTTCTGGTGAGAGATTGTCGCCGAACTTGACATCTTTAAAGGATTCTGTGGGTTGCAATGGATACTCCATGCAACCATCATCATCTTCCTCGTCTTCCGTTGCTATGGCGACAGCCAGGAGATGCTCGGAGGATGGCACCGGTCTTTCCAAATATTTCTTTAGCAGATTTATGTGGAAGACCTTCTCCTTTCCTTTGATGGAGATCTTGTAATTGGTACGTGAGATCTTTTTAAGGACGGTAAACGGTCCTTGCCATCCGATGCGAAGTTTATTGCTTCCGGTTGGAAGTAGCAATAGGACTTTCTCCCCTGGTTGTAGTTCTCTCTCTTTTGCAGCTTTGTTGTATCTTTTAGTAATTTTAGCGCGGGCTTTCTTAAGGTTGGTAGTAGCTAGATCCCATCCTAGCTTTAGCCTTTCCTTAAGCTCAGATACATACTTGCTTGCAGAGACGACTGTCTCGTCAGCCTTCTGGTCTGTCAGGGACCGAAGTAAGGCTTCTAGTGGCCCCTTAATAGGTCTGCCAAATAAAAGTGTAGCTGGCGCAAAACCCGTAGACGCTTGGGGTACCTCTCGGTAGGCGAATAAGGCAGCCGATATATATTGGTCCCAGTCTTCTTCCGGTTTCTCCTGACCCAGCTTACGTAACATGGTGGTGAGGGTACCATTAAAACGTTCCACGAGCCCATTTCCGGCCGGATGGTAGGGACTTGTGTGGATATGTTTGGCCCTCAAGATCTTAAAGATCTCCTCCATTAACAGGCTACGGAATTGGGATCCATTGTCCGTCAAAACTTGTTGAGGGAATCCCAACCGTGTAAAAATTTTGCACAAGGGCTTCTGCGACATGCTTGGAATTAGTGCATGGTAGCGGTACGGCTTCGGCCCACATAGTGCAAGTGTCAACTAAGGTCAGGATGAACCTGTTCCTTCTTTTGGTCTTTTCCAGGGGACCAATAATGTCGACAGCAACCCGTTCAAATGGAGTCCCTACTATTGGCATTTGCCCCATAGGTACTGGGGGTGTCAAGTGCTTGGGTGCTACCCGTTGGCACTGGGCGCAGGATTTCACATACCTGACAATGTCAGAGTTCATTCCTGGCCACCAATAGTGGTATTTTATTCGCTGAATAGTGGCGTTTTGTCCCATATGTCCGCTAAAGGGAAGAGAGTGCCCCATTTCTAAGATCTGGTTTCTGTACTGCGTCGGTACTAGGAGCTGGTTATTCCCCGTGTCCGGGTTGCCCGTTCTACGATACAATACACCATCCTTAGAAAAGATGTCTCCGTTGTGTCTGGGGTCCTTAGCCATGGGCAGTTTTTTAAAGCAGGGCGCCAGAGTAGGGTCCTTTTGTTGCGCCTCCTTCAGTTCATTCGGCAACAAGTTTGGCGCAGGCTCCCTCTCCTTCTTGGCTTGCCCTCTTGTGGTTACCGCTGCCACAATCGGCTCCTTAGGTCTCCCAATGAACACATATCTACATCCCAGGATAACTGGGTAGATCGGATCATCCATAATGGCCGCTTTAATAACCCCTCTGACAAAATCAGAGTGTATTTCTACCAGTGCGATAGGAAGCGTCCTGGGTGCATCACTCCTGAAAACTCCACTAAGTTTGACGGTTTCCTCTGTCTCCTGACCTGGTTTGACTAGGTGTCTAGCAACAATACAACTAAAGCTTAATCCAGTGTCAAAAAGACAAGTAGTAGAGGTACCGTTCAAAATTACAGTTCCTCGAGTTGAGGGTCGGTTCCCCTCAGGTTGAGAATCACTGACATTGACTCTACCTTTCGAGGCTGTATGCAAACATCCAATGCGGTTTGCACCGGTTTGTTTGCCCTGATCAGACGTTCCTGGTGTAGGGGTCTTCCCTTTTCCTTGACCTTGGTGGCCGCGCTGCCACGTAGGCTTGGTGGGTTGATCAGAATTGTTGTTGGGGGGGGGGGGGGGGGGTTTGGGGTTTTGTAGAATTTCGATTTTTCCTGGGGGGGTTTCTGGGTATTTTTTTCTCGTTGGTTATAATGTTGAGAGGAATTGGAGAATAGGATGACTGCTCTAGATTCTGTTTTCGAGATGGCTCATCTGTGGGTTTACGTTTAGTGCTGGGAAGTTCGGCCATTGCATTGCTATAGCGTTCGGCTTTATTGAGTATGTCTTCAAGCCTGACTGCCCCCTGTTCAGCCAAAAATCTACGAGTTTCATTCGACAAAGTGGATTTTATCTGCTCCACAAGAACAAGTTCGAGGAGTCCCTCATATGAAAGAGGTAGGTCAGATAATTCAATGCACTTTGTCAGATAACCCGTGAGACGTGAAGAGAACTGGGGAAATGTTTCCGTGCTCTCTTTTCGGCTGTTTCTGAACAACTGCAGAAACTTTCGGGCAGTCATCTCAAACTGCTGTAGTAAGGCCTTCTTCAACATGTCGTAATCATGTTGATTCGGTCCCAGCTTTGTGTACACGTCATAAGCATTGCCTTTCAGTGACGTTGAAAGTTTGAGCGCCCAGCGGGTACTCTCTAACCCATAAAGATTCGCGAGTCTCTCGAATTTTTCTAGGTAGCTGTCAATTTTTTCGTTAGGGCTAGGAAAAGATTCTAAAGAAAACGACATAGCAGTTAATTGGGCAGATTGAGTACTGGAGAGGTCCATTGATTGAGACTGGGGCGAAGACGGCTCTCCGTTAGTCGAAGTAGAGGCGCCCCGACTCTCTAGAGCCTTAAGCGCCAGTTCATGTTGTCTTTCCTTGTCTCTCTCTCTCTCTCTCTGCGAGCGTCCATCTCTGCCTCAATTTTCTTCTGCTCCAATTGACGATCGTCCGCTTCTTTCTTCCTAGCTTCTGCCCGCTCTTCCGCTTCCTTTTTCTCTTTTTCTTCTCTCTGTTGGTCCGCGTCATATCTTTCAAGTTCTTTGTTGACAAACAGGTTCGCGGCTTCTCCTTCTAATCCTGAGTCCTTCGCCTCCTGTCTCAAAATGGATCTTATCCTAATTCTCTCTGCCATACCAAAGAACTGGATGCTTCTAAGACTAGAGAATAGTAAGATGGAACAAGAAGGGGAAGAAACTCGGAACCGCTACGAGAAAAACCAAAGTAAAAATTTACTTGAGTTACCTCCTACCTTAAATGCGTTAACTTATCGCTGCTATTATTGTCACTTAAGACTCTTAACGCAAGCGACTATGCCACTAAAATGGTAAGTTACACTAGAAAAGAATCTACTTTTACTAACAGTAGAGAAAAATTTATATTAAAACAATTTAAAAGGAAAAAAAAAATTTTCCCCTAAATTTTAAATCTCTGACAACAAACTCCGTCCCTAAAGTCAATTATTGAGATGAGACGTTGTTAACTTACTTTTTAAAAATCAGAACAAACCGTCTTTAGCTAAGCTCAACTCTTTTTAACTTCAAAAACCTTTGTGACTGTAAAACAATCACGCAATCCCAGCAACTCTTATAAAGAAAGAAATATAATTATCTCCGCCAGAGGATAATTAAAATAGCAAATATTTTTGTTTATCTGTACTTTCTACTGCTGTGGAGAGAAAACAACCTGTAAATATGCTGTGTGGACAACCCAAATACTTAAAGAACGTTTGTCTAGGGGTGTAATTATTTATTTATTTATGTCCCTAATTCACAAAGACAGATCATTCACACTCTACCTAGTTAGACCCAGACTAAATCAGACTCAAAATATCTTTAACCCGGCTATGCGATTGCCTCAAATGTAGCTCAAGATCCCAGAACCAGCCCACAAATATGTGTGCATCAAATGTATCTCAAAATTATCCCGGCGAGCCAGCCAAATATTGTCGTAAATTTATTTTGAGAGAAAAAGAGTCTAGAAATAGTGGTCCGGTTTAGAGTGGAAAATGATGATGGAAAGCTCAGTGATAGAAATGTATAGATTAAATATGATGCTCCACAGAGTGCTGGAGGAGAGTAAAGACAGACGTATTTACGACAAATCGTTTCTCTCAATCTTCTCTTCCACTCTCCTGGTCAAACAATTATTTGCCAGTTTTCCAGACACACGTCTGCGCTCACACCGATTTGTTGCTTCAAGCACTCAGACGACGTGGATACAGCTATATTAAACAAATAGGGAATGTTTGGGCTTTTGGGTATTCCAACACAGTCCGATTTAAGTTTATGATGTTTATTTACCGTAAAGATCAAATCACAAAAAAACAATATCAAGTGTTACATAAATTTATCATAAGTACAGAAAAAAAATGCAAATATCAAGGTAGGGAGGGGGTGAAGAAGATTGGTATCGACTAAGCCCTTCCCGCTTGTATTAGACAAAGATAAACCCAGTCTCAAGATAGATAGTTATCAGGAACATAGGTAATGTAACCCAACAGTGAATTTAATTACTCTGAAAGAGGTGTTACAATATTAGTTATGGTGGTAGACAAAAATTACTGTTATCCCAATGGTGTCTTCCCTTTACTAAGCAAAGAAAAAAAAAGGGGGGGGGGAATGAAACAGAGTTAACAAATTATCCCACTAAAGGAACAACGCCGGGTATACAGAAAACGTATTACCCGGTAGGCAAGTTAACAAATGGTTTGTTGCAAAAAAAAACAAATCTCCTGTCATTCATGCACACTGTGAGGATCCACACTCATATACACCACACACTTACCGAGTTGCAGCATCAGTCAATCCCTTAGAATGATAAACACAATAATTAACTCTTGACGTATGACAACTGTCTAGTCCTTCTATGTCCCGCCCCAGATAATGCGAGGATTCACTGAGAGCAAATATTCCCGCTTATCGCCGGACTTGAAGTTCTAAGAGTTCTTGTGTTTTATTATAAAGAAACGAGTCTATGGGATGGCACTGACGCAGTTCGACATAGGGGTGAAAAATGAGGTGATGGTATAATCCTTCACTGCGTGATGATAGCCACTGACCGGGAAAGTTTTTTTTTAATCCAGTGAGGAAAAACTCTGCTCGGTCACAGTCAGGTAAATCGGTAATCTCTCACAATAGAGCAGTATATAAACTATCGCTACTGGCACTGTTCATCTTCCAGTTTATCTTACAGATTTAATTTGATGATAATAATCAAATGATCTTGGGTAGGCTTTCTTTCATGTAATTATGTTAGCTAGGCCGTACCGGACCACCACAAGATTTACTTTAAAAAAATGTCTCATCAAACTGTCTGGAAGTTTAAGAACCGAGTATGGAAACTCTGAAAGATTTCGTTATTTCTGGGATTGCAAAAGGTGATCAATCTAGAGAAAAAGATAGAAAACCCATAACAACATAATCATACTTTAAAACAAATAATCTTCTAAGCGCGCGATAAATTTCCCGTTAAGCCTATAATACACTCGAGTATTTAATTATGTATTTAATAAACACTGCGCGAGTTCTAGTGGTTAAATCACACATCTATAAATATAGGACTTAACTAAATTTATTAATTATAAGTTCCTTCGCGACTTTAAAAGTTAATTTACGCATCTATTATCTTTTGAAATAATATAATAGATAGATCATTATATTTACAACTGGAACTATTGAGACGGTTTAATTTAATAGGTTTAAATTAACACAAAATCCAATGAAATATAATGAATGAACTCGACCACTGATCACTTTACACAATATATATATTACCGCTTTGCACAGAATAGAATTCACTGCAAATATGTATAAAATCCATGGGATGATCTAGCAAGATTTCCAATATCGCTAGTGCTTCTATCAAGTTCTGGCCAGCGAATGATGAAGTGTATTTCTAAGTGATCTGTATATCTACAACTGGAATGCAAGATGAGTGGGACATGAGAACTTTGACAGCTTTTTTGATCTCATGACTTTGGGGGATTTGACCGCCAAATCCAAAGAGAGAAGCCGCCCCTGGCCTCGTATCTTCGTTCGCTGCTTGCGTCAGCTTTCCCCGTTCGCTCTGGCTGCGATCGGTTCCGTGCTTAACACCGAGATGCGAAATCGTTTCAGGGACCACTACTGTCTTTGATAGCGCCGATAGTCTCCCCTGAAATCCCTCAGTCTGTCTCTTTGATCTCGTGCCGCATACTAAATGAGTCCCGCCCGGTCGGTTCGCTCTGGCGAAACGAAAGGTTACAACAAATGTTCAGGGGTTCTAATGTTATGAAAAGCTAAAGGTCCCTTTAAATCATCCATCATATCAGGGAAAATTCACTTGACAAACTAGACGTACGTTACAATATGTCCTTAATTATGTCTAAAAACAATTCATACATTATTTTCCACATATAAATCAAGAAATCAGTCAACCAATCAATCAGTCAATCAGTCAATCAATCAATCAATCAATCAATCAATCAATCAATCAATCAATCAATCAATCTATCTATCTATCTATCTATCTATCTATCTATCTATCTATCTATCTATCTATCTATCTATCTATCTATCTATCTATCTATCTATCTATCTATCTATCTATCTATCTATCTATCTATCTATCTATCTATCTATCTATCTATCATTCATGAATGTTGAAAAGGGCTATATATGTACCTCGCATAAATGTATTTAAAACGTCTTCCTTTCTTTTTGCTCATCAAAATCGTTCAGTTTATTGCCAAACGCTACGCCCTTGGTTATTTTACCTTCAACTGACACGATTGCCAAACTGTTAAATCGGTCTTCCTGAACTGTTGATCGCAGATATGTTTTAATTAGATTCACCATAGTAGACAGAAAGATTTCAGTTGCGATAAACAAATATAGGAATCCTTGATCTGTTATAATACGGGAAAAATTGAAGTATTTTTAGGGGTTTCCACATTCGGATGAGAGAAATTGATTTAACGCTCTTCACAAAGTCGTTTATTTAGGTGATTTAATAGTTGAAATTTGTTTTTTTTCTCGCGCTATTTTCACTTATGTCAATACTGTACGAGGGGCCTTAATTAGCGCGGGGTCTGATTAGCAGGAATCGGTCTACAGCGGGCCCCGATGATAGCACATGCACTAGGTGATGAACTCAAAATAGTAATTTAAAAAAAAAAAAAAAAGAAACAAGCGAAACAGTACATTTTCAAGTTAAAGACTATTTTAACTTCACAGAAAGGAAAAGTGATAATAAACAAAATAAAAGTGACGTTCAGTTCTTTCACTTACCTTCCAACCCTATCTTTTTCCTACAGAAATGAAGAAATCTTTGTTTACTGCTGAGAAATTACAGATCCCTGTGAGATATCTCACCTGCCCTCGTAATATTATTATGATGGAGATCTCTTCCAGGACTGTTTATATACGAAAGCGTGCTTATTCCAAGACATCACTGTCTGGGGAGTGTGCACACTGAGTTTTATTAGGTCTGAGTTTTCCTGCGGCGAACTGTGGTAATATTCTCACTTAACGTAGCCTTGATGGTTCATCGATTGCAGTGTCATTCTCTAATAGGCGATCATTAATTGTTCTCCTTATCTCTCCCCTAGCCATATCCAATGCACCTTCTATGGGTGCTCTTGAAACTAGTCTGCCAGCTCTTTTATTGACGCGTACCCCTGCATGACCAGGATAGTAGATTCACATCAGTACCTGAAGAGTCGACGCTTATATATATATATATAAATAGATACTCATGATAATATTGCTGTATTTTTCCATCTCTAACAATCTCTGACGTCTCGTACCAAATCTAATTTCACTTGTCTGCCATGCCCTGTAATGACTTTAAGACGTTATTTCTACCTTATTCTGCCCTGTTACTTTTTTCACTGAATGTTACCAGTTTTTTGTTTATCGCCTTCTTCATTTCTTTGTATGAGCTTCCATGACGTGACAATGAATAGCTGTAAACTACGACACAACGTACTTTCTGCTCAAAACTAAAGGCAAGCATTGTAAGATAGATATAGGGCCGAGAGTAAACTCAAAGAACAGATCACTTAATGAATAGCAGACTAGACGATACGGCAGGGGACACAGCTTCGCACGTAAAGCAAAATAATCCCGCCCCTATTTTACCGGACCTGGCTCACACAAAGGCTCAGCGCGCAGTGATACGTATGATATTGTCTACCAAGGAGAAGAGCAAAATTTCCAAAGCTGATTGACAACATACCAAACGTGAAGGATGAAGACAGTCAGATAGATGCAGAAATAAATTATATTGCTATGAATACATTAAAATCACGTTCCCAGTTGCAGAGCGGACCCTCGTATTTAAAGACAAGTCAGCAATTGGAGCTACAAAAAAAAAAAAAAAAGTGTATGAGAGGTATATTCATCAAACTAAAGAATTAGCATAATTCAGTAACTCAGTGGCCAGTGGAAAATTTTCTCCTTCAAAGCTGAGAAGAAGCACCAAAGACAACAGCAATAACTATCCTGGAAAACATAGATAATACTAAAGCCAAGAGCGTGTTACTCCCTCACAGATTCTTCATGTGCCTTAACTGCCCTAAACAATTATTTAAGGAGCGGAAAAAACAATATATCAGAAACATTACTGGAATACAGCCACACCTTCGACAACATGAACTTTCTATGAATTCCCAGTCAATGCAAGATGTAATATGAGAGGGCAGGTAGACTCGCCAAATAACGAGAAAGATAACGTCAAACTGAGACAGGACAACTGTGGTGAAGTGGGATGTTATAAATACTTATAGGGAACTTAGTGTACTGACTGAGATCAGCTGTGAAGGTATCTATATCTATTAAGAGTAGTGTATTATAGATAACCTTACTTGCTCCCACATATCTATATATCTCAGTCAGAATTATTCTGGAATAGTGTGATGCTACGTTATGTGTCTAGGGTATGAGTATGGTGAAGTGTAAGTCACAACAACAGACATATAAACAATTTAATTTAATCCACTACTCTTAACAACACTGTGACACTCACATACATATAACACTCTATGAGAATATCTTAAAGAAGTCACTCGTAACGTTTCAAATAACAATATGTATTCAGTGCTGTTAATAATGTATTTGTGTCCTGATTCAAATACAAAGGAACCAGGAATCACAATCAATTTTAATTACAAGTATATGTACAGACTTTATCAATATGAATATTGTAGTGACATATATTATTACAAATGTTCTATGTGTGTCAGTTGTGTAGTTGTCATCATGACTTCAATAGTTTGTCTTAAGGAAATTAGTATTGGAGATGTTCTCAGTTCCTGATATTAAGACAAGTAAATTCCCCTCTTAATGTTAATTTTACAAATTCAGTTCAAGATGAGGGGACATAATGTTGAGCTCAGCTGGCCAAGTTAGCTTATCTGGCGTGATGGCGGCAGGAAAGGACTCCTCTGCTCGAATTCTCCTCTGGGCTCTGGAGACACCTCACTGATAGCTAAAAAGACCAAGGAGTATGCTGTCCGACTCTGGATTCAGCAAAGCTCTGACCAGGTGCTGCTCAGTACCATCAAGACCACTGTCCCACAATTCATACGAATAAACACAGATACGTTGATTAGCAATGAATTCTGGCACAAACTGGCACAAATTCCCATCTGCTTATCTTCCAGGCTTTTATTTAGCAAAATATATGCTGGCTTCAACGCACTGATGCTTTATCAAGCTATTTTAAACAAGTGGTTTCGAACTAACGCTCCCAAGTGTGTATATCAGCGAGTCTGACCAATGAGCCCCGTTTCGACAAGTGTTTGAAAAAATGTTACCTTTCCCCGTTTCCCCTAACAACCAAGATAGTATTTATAGCCCGACCAATCGTGGTTAGGCTTTCATTTGTTGCGCTCCAATCAATTTGGAGTTTACATGGTAGGCTATTTCTGTAACGTAAATTTTTTTCAAACACGTTATAAAAAAAATTTTATGAGCAGAAATGATTCCATGCTGTCAGGCATCCTCACTATTTTATTTTGGGTATAATTTATTAATTCCTGGACTATTTGCGTAACGTTTTACATATTATTTGTCAGCAAGCCCTAAGGAACCCAAAAATACAAATTTAAAGGAGCTACGTGGCTGCATTCAAAATATGCAATTTCTTCTACCTCCTGTTTCGAAGATGTGCTGTCTGGGTACTGTTATGTTCTCAACCGTAAACCCATCTAATGTTATCTTTTCTAATAAGAGTTTTTTATGATTTATAAACCTAACTCTGGGAAAGGGTAGTGTATTTTATCACTGTCCGTCTGAAAAAAAATTAGTGCATGTAGACTTACACGCGTGATGCATGCGTTCCTGATTTTCAGCCCTCCCCTCTCTCTTTATCCTTTTGTCCATCTGTTCGTTCGTTTTGGTAACGCAGTATAATTAATGTTAGGATTAATTTAGGTCATTACGCAGTACGTCTCAATGTTTTTTCTTAGAAATGCAGCACACGTTTCATTGAAGAAGGCGGGTAATAATACAGTAAGCTTTTATATCAACGTGAAAGCGTTACAATTTGCAGACGAAGCAGAAAACAAGGGGGATTTCGAGTACATTCTTTGTGACAGCACTGTTATTTTACCATTGCTCTTCTCTTTATTAATTTTATTTGTTAGGCTTCATATTTACCTAATAATTTATATATGTGGATTAGAATATTTCATGACAACAACTTATAAAGAGATTGAAGCAATTGTCAAACAAAACTTTGGATAGAAAGTGTATAGGGAACACACAGAGTCTAATAAGACAGAAGAGATACGTGGTAATTTTCAGACTGAGAGCCGACTATGGCCAACTCAGTTACCATATAATCAATAAATTAGATTCTTGTACGTATGAGATAAGCATACAGTACAACATGCCTTTCACTAATGGCGGTTCCAAGAGGGAAACAAATTTGAGAGCATGACCTAACCAACATCTTGAGGAAGAAAAAAGGTATGACGATGAGAGAAACTTGAAGAAGAAGAAGTTATCGGGTTCTGGAGCGAAAAATGGTAGCATCATGCTCCATTCTTCTTCTTCTTTGATCCTTAGCCGCCGACCGTCAAAGCAGTCAGTGGCCATCACGCCTAGTGGCGTCTTGTAGGGCAACAACAAATTGATTCCACTTTGCTCGGTCGGTGGCCATCCTTCGTACAGTGCCCCAACTTTGGTTCATTCTTTGCATCTCAGCCTCCACAGTCCTCCGCCAGGTTGTTTTTGGTCGGCCTCTCTTTCGTTTTCCTTCAGGGGTCCAAAGCATAGCTGTTCTTGTGATGGCATCGGGGTCTCTTCTGAGGACATGACCAACCCAGTTCCAGCGTCTGCCAGCTATGATGGTGTGCATGTCCTCTTGCTTGCTACGAGTAAGCAGATCTTGGTTAGTGATGGTATTCGGCCAAAAGATTTGGTGAATTTTTCTTAGGCATGTTGTGTGAAAAGAGGACAATTTCAACATTTCCTTCTCTGTAACTCTCCAGCATTCCGCACCATAGAGAAGCACAGAAAGCACACAGCTCTGATATAATCTTAATTTTGTGCTTGTGCTGTATTGGGAGGACTTCCAGATGTTGTTTAGGCTAAAGAAGGCTGTTCTTGCCTTATTCATTCTGATGTTGATGTCTTTGCCTGCCCCGCCGTCTGGTGTTACTATGCATCCTAGGTATGGGATAGTGTCTGTCTGTACCAGTTGCTGATTCCTTACTGATATTTGCTCAGGGTTGCTCACATTGAGCGTCATGACCTCAGACTTCTTTAAATTGATGTTCAAGCCCACCTGCTGGCTAAACTTATTAAGTCTATCCGTTTTTTCCTGGATGTGTTGATGTGAATGTGCTAGCAGTGCAATGTCATCTGCTTATTCCAGATCTTCCAATGTAGAAAATGTTGTCCATCTTATTCCTCTTGGACTGCCCTCTGTTGTCTGGCGCATCACCCAGTCTATGACTGTTAAAAATAGAGTGGTTGATAAGGGGCATCCCTGTCGTACTCCTGTCTTCACCTCAAAGGTTAGGTTGCTCTGCCCAACACTGCACGTAAAGTTTGCATAGAGGCTTTTTATGATTGACACTATGCAGCTTGGAATTCCATAAGCCCTCAGTATTTTCCATAAACTGTCCCTATGTATGCTGTCAAAAACCTTTTCAAAATCAACGAAATTAATGTAAAGCTGTCTTTGCCATTCTGAGCACTGCTCTATAATGTTCCTGAGAGTGAATATATGATCTACACATCTCCTGTTCTTTCTAAATCCTGCTTGTTCTTTCCTCAGTTTGTGATCTACTGCCTTTGAAATTCTCTGTATAATTATCCTGCCTAGTATTTTGCTGGGAACTGAGAGAAGAGTGATTCCTCTCCAATTATTGCAGTCTGCAAGATCTCCCTTCTTGGGCAATTTGACAATTATTCCTTTGTTCCACTCTGATGGTGTTGTCCCCGTTTTCCAGACTTGTGCAAATAGTGGTTCTAATAGTTCTGCTGCTAGCTCAGGGTCTGTCTTAAATAGCCCTGCATTTAAGTTATCATGGCCCGGAGCTTTGCCGTTCTTTAACCCTTTGATTGCTGTGATGATTTCTTCTTTTCGTGGACTGTCTGTATTCACATCTGGATCGTTTTCAGCCTCAGGAACATTCAATTGTGTCTCTGGTGGTTCCTTGTTCAGAGTTTCTCTGAAGTGCTCTGCCCATCTTGTTTCTTGTCCCTCTGCTGTCGTGATGAGATTACCTTGCTTATCTCTTACTAATGTAATATTGTTTGCACCTCGTTTTCCGCTGATGAATTTAGTTATTTTGTATACTGTGCTTTGTTCATTTCTCAGTGCTGCCTCTTCTGCCTGTCTTGCAAGATCGTCTAGGAAATTCCTTTTGTTGGCTCGGGTTTGGCGTTTAACTTCCTTGTCCAGCTGACTGTACTGTTCGCTATATAGTTGCTTTAACCTGGGGGACTTCGCTTCTGTTTTCTTTCTTTTCATTTCCTTTCTCATCGTTATGGTGTTTAAAGTTTCTGGTGTTATCCAGTCTTGCTTCTTCCTTTCCTGGAATCCCAAATGCTCCATTCTACCCAGCTGTAAATGGGTACCTTGCTCTGCTCTTGAGTTAAGAAAGGGAACTGGTCAACCCATCTCATATAGATTAACCTAGTATAATGAAGTCTCTAACACTTCACTTCTCTAAGGCAGTGTGTGCTATGGGATTACATTTTTTAAAATATAACAAATAACATTTTGACTTTGTTTCCTTAAAAAAAAAAAAAAAAACCTAACATTTTTTCTAAAATGTCTGCCTTCATTAGGTTTCGCATTCTGAGCGTGATTTCTCTTGAAAACTCAATCTAAGTGCACAATCTTAGTACACAATCTGAGTAATATTATCATGAAGTTGATTGTCCTACGCAGGTCACATTCGATAGTCACCAGCTTTTTTTAGGCACGGCCATAAATACTACTTTCTCAATTAACTGTTTGCCTTGTTTCTGAGAGGCAAACTCTTCTCAGCAATGCACGAGCGTATATTGGTTAATGTCAGTCTTGAAGTAATCTATTTAGACCGTGGTTCTGTTATATTTACAGGTATTGCTTGGTGCAAAAAGTGCACGGGCGTTGCTCACTTTTGTAATTTTCTGCTTAAAATAAGGTAAAATTGAGTAGACTATTATGTCTTTGTCAGGCAGTTCGTGTTCTGGAACCCCCAGCATAAGAGAGGTAGAGGAAGACAAAGGAACACATGGAGAAGAAAACTGGTGATAGACGTACAAGATGTGAACAAGACCCTGAGCTGATGGTGTACGTATGTTGGAGTCCTGTGCTTCTTGTGGAGCTGAATAAATGAATATTATGTCTTTATTCACATTTCAAAAAGAGGAGTTTTTCCTCAATCTAGCAAAATGCTTTCATCATCACCAACACCATAATCATCATCATCAAGATCATTATCATCATCAACATCATCATCATTATCATCATTATCATCATCATCATCAATACCCTTCATCTCCCTCTGGAACATGACCTTCATCTTTAACTCGTTCATTCCAGCACGGCATACATAAGAGGAGCATTGCCTGTAGTAAGCTCATCAAAGCATGTCGGACCTCATGTGTCGTACACACTGTCGATCAGTCATCCTTCTTTCTTTATCGTTGTTCTCCCTTTCTTTTTTCTTTCCATTGCCAGTGTTATAGACATTTGCTATTCTGATCAATGGTATACAATTGGATGAAAGAACAGACAGATGGGTAGACAGACAGACAGACAGATAGATAGATAGATAGATAGATAGATAGATAGATAGATAGATAGATAGATAGATAGATAGATAGATAGATAGATAGATAGATAGATAGATAGATAGATAGATAGATAGATAGATAGATAGATAGATAGATAGATAGATAGATAGTACACTTGTGGCCGTATGACCTATTGCCATAGCATTTATTCGTGCTAGTAACCAGTTATAATAAAACATAAGAAATTACTATTAACTACTATAGAGAATAAACAGAGCAATTACGACATTTCGTACGTAACCAAAATACGAGTTACATTGAGTATTTTTTTTTTTTAACCAGCGGCACTCGAGCTTTCCAGCTCTTTTGGCCCAATGACATGTCATTGCGAGGCTGGGGGGTCGGTGGACTTTCCTTCCAACCCGGTCAGGAGCTTCGCTCCTTCCCATCCACACGGGATTTATGTGCAGGAGCCGTTCAGGTTATTCAGTCAAATTTCCGGTCGTAAACATTCCTTCAAACGCTGACGCCCGGGTTTGAACCATGAAAACCTGGTCGCCAGTACAACGCCGTAGCCATTACACCAGCGCGGCTCCCTACATTGAGTATAGGATGACATAAATACGAAAATAAATCTATGTCACTCTGGGCGGCCCAACGCTGTCTTTGGCGGGAGTTGCCTAGCAAAGAGTGACGCAAATAGGAATAGCCTTACTCCCTGTACAGATCGCTTGATAGAATAACCAATAAATAAATAAAATAAATAATCACTTGTCCAATGAAACGGTTGCAAGATTCGCGCAATACCAAAGACGCCAAGAAGTAATTTTCTGGTAGTCAGTTGTAAAATTCGAGCCTTGCACATAGGACATAATTTTAACTGTGCGGGGACAGTGTTTGGCGCTTCCCCCGGTCTGTCACACAAGTCCTGGCTCCTACGTTGTGATCCACAACAGAGCGCTAATCAGTGTATTTCCTTATTCTTCAAGTATTTGCAGACGTAAGAAGAAATTTTCCTCTTTACGAGAAGAATCTGTATAAAAACAGATTCTTGACTTGTGGTATATGCGTAAGTACTACCAATACGAACATTTTTATTTCAGCTCTAAAGTCAAAGAATACAATGATTAAGTAAGGCAGCTAATGAAGCCAGTATCAATAGGTATAAAACGAGTAGAGGCTCCTCAACAAAAGGCACCACATACTAAAGTTACTTCAATAAAGAAAATTGAGGAAAACACAGATACTAAGGAATATTTTCATCCATGTTGGATTGAAATAAGAAATGATGAATTTATTATGCATGCAGCAAGTTCACCATTAAAACCTATGTAACTATGTGATCTCTGAATGTACAATTTCACCATTTGCTGTTGAAAAGTTCAACGGTTAATAAACTTTGCAAATTACCTACGTTCTTCCTGGAGATCCTTCATTGTTGAACGAATTTGAATTGATGTGGATGTACTGAATATTATATTGAGATATACCTTGCTACCACTATCTCTCACACAACTAATAACATAAGAGGAACGAACCTACCTGGGTCCAAATTGATTTAAGCCAAGAAAATACTATCTCTGGCGGACTTTAAGCCAGTCAAACACTTACTTGGACTACACAAAACAAAATATCACTAATAACCCAAACCAGATACAATATAGCACTCCAACATGAGATTTATAAATGGTGCCGTACCCAGTTCTCTTTAACTGGCGCTACCCCACACTTTCTGAGATCTCTGAATGTAACGTAGGCAGAGAAACGGACAGATAGACACACAGACTTACATCGACAAGTAGACAGACAGATCTTTGGCTCAGAAAAAGAACTTCTCATATGTTTTTTTTCCGTTTGCGTCTGTCTCTAGCTTCCACGCCATGTTTTATTGTTAGATCGTTGTTCAAAATTCCAGACAATCGCACGGACATGTGTGCACTAATTAAACACATCTTGACAGAAGCTGTCAATAGGTCTGTTGAAGTGAAGCTTGTGGGTAAGTTATTAAATTTTATATTCTGAAGCCAACGTATCTGGACTTAATTTTACAGGCAGGTTTCTTCAGCTTTAAAACAAAATCATAATAAAAAGCAAAAGCGCACGTGCTTCCTGTTTTTCCGCAGTCTCTTAAAGTTTATATTCGAGAATAAAAACAGCAGCAAAATGTGAACATGACGCCAGCAGACTTTTTTATTATTTCGTCAAAAGAGTCTTTTTTTTAACAACGATTCAGGTTCTTTTGTGGCTGGCGTTATATTTTTACCTACATCATATTTATATGCATGACAGAATGGACAATGCGAATATGAAGTGCGAATGATATTTCTGAATATCTGATTTATGTTATTCTCGAAACAGCCCAGTTTCTTAACACTGGATTTACTCCAAAACAGAATTCACTGTTTCCAAGATAGTGTTAAAAAATATTTGTATTAAAAAAAAACTATAGAAAAAAATTATAACAGCCATCATTTTCCAAAACAACTATTACAGCGACCAGCATTTGTTAAGACAACTACTATAGCGACCATCATTTGTTAAGACAGCTACTATAGCGACCATCATTTGTTAAGACAGCTACTATAGCGACCATCATTTGTTAAGACAGCTACTAAAGCGACCATCATTTGTTAAGACAGCTACTATAGCGACCATCATTTGTTAAGACAGCTACTAAAGCTACCATCATCAGTTTAGACAGCTATTATAGCGACCATCATTTGCTAAGACAGCTACTAAAGCTACCATCATCAGTTAAGGCAGATACTATAGCGACCATCATTTGTTAAGATAACTGCTCTGGCGTCTAAAATGTGTTGCATTAAATAGAATATCATAACTTTTTAGACTTGCAAGAAACACATACAGCAGTACAGAATGACAGCCAGCGGCACTCTGAAGCAGAGATTCCCAAACGAGTGTCTCGAGGGACCAAGAGATGAGAGGCAAAATTTTGATTACATATAGTACCGGGTAATTGTGGTAAACGAGTGCAAAGCCTTATCGCCATATCTTTTCCTACATCGTTCTTATTTTATTTTCTCCCACATTTGTGCTCTTTCAAGCCCACATTTGCTATTTCATCGTTTTTGATTACTCGCGACCGATATCTAGAGAACCACAGTTGTTTTTTCATCAGTGGTAAAATAAATTCTTTTGATTGAGTCCCCATACATGGCATCATCTTTTGAAGTCCACATTGGCTGGTGATAAATCTGGTGAAACACATCTGGTTTTATCAATATGGGACATCTGGGCATAATACAATTTCTGTGGACTATTGTTAACTTTGAAGCGAGCGCGGCTGACACAAAAGCTTAGTCTCTTTATTGCTCGACCGCTGTCCATACAAGCGACGGGTCACCACATTGGGACAATGGCGCGGGGAGACGCCCAGCTTGGCCAGGTGAAGAAGTCTTCTCTTACTTACTTAGTCGTTCCCCTTCTACCGTGAGGTGTAGTGGTTTGGAAGAGAAAGCGCCAGACTATCCTATCCGCTGTCTTCCTTCTGGCCTGATTCCATTCTAGTCCTCGGTCCTTCAAAGATTGTCTAATGTTGTCCTCCCAGCGGGGTCTGGATCCCTGGCTCTTTGTTTTCCATGCTTGTCGTGGTAGCCGATCTTCTCCCATTCTGCACACATGACCAAACCATCTTAGTTGGGACTGTTCTACTTGGGTCTGCAGGGGGTGGGATTTTAGGCCTTGACGTATCCTCTGGTTGCGAACCATGTTTCTTCTTGTTACTTCAACCTCATTCCTCAGATACCTCATTTCTGAAGTTTAGATCTGGCTTTTGTGGGTTGTAGTCATTGCCCGTGACTCGCATCCATATGTCAAGACTGGGACATAGGTGGAGCGGTATACAGCCATCTTCTTTTTCTTACCAACCTCTCTCTTGCTGAGGAATCTTCGATTTATGGCCTGAAAAAGTCTCCCAGCTGTTGCTTTTGGAGTGCCCAACTCTTCTTTGATGCCTCCCTTTCGGTCTATAATAGCTCCGATATATTTAAAGTGGTCGAACTGCTCCATGACCTGTTCTCCCAGCTTAATCTGATGTCTTTTTTCTTCTCGTGATATCACTATGGATTTTGTTTTAGAGCTGCTTATGACCATCCATCTCTTCTACAGCTCTTCCTTCCAGACTTGTAAGTTGGATTGGAGATGTGCCTCTGATTTAGCTTGGCCAGGTGAAGAAGTCTTCTCATGCTGTTTAAACCAACCACCATGTAATACAATTGGCGGCGCCGTCAAAGGGACTTTTTAGCGCTCTGGCGACAATGGACCGAGGTAACAAAGGCCGCCGCCAATATGCGGAGCGATATACAAACACAGAGTGATATGACAGTTGGAAGGCGGGGGACACTTTTGCATTGGCCAGCCAATTATCTCAACACCTGTTTGTCAGGCAAGCCCGGCAACAAAAGTTGGTCGCGAATTGCCCCACCCACTTTTGGACTGACAGGGGACAAGAGAGATCCTGGGAATGAGTGACCAGAGGGTCTCTTAGCTATTGGTTGTGTGGGCGGAGTTGTGCGTCACCGGTCCGAGGGACCCACATTTGACTTTTAGAGATATAATATACCGCGCAGCTCGCTCGAGAGAGGAGTCCAGTTTTTCAACATTGTGGTGTAAAGAAAAATCCCTAACGCATAGCCTACAATTAATTCAGTGTGGATAAATAATTCATATGTGTGTGTGATAGGGGCTAGGTGTGGTGGCGGTGAACTTATGTCGATGTGGCTACCTCACACCCAAGACCCATGCACTAAGAAAATTTATTAAGGATCGTTTGACAGGGGTTGCAATTATTGGTTGCTTGCAAACCTCTCAGCAGCAGTCTTAGCAATTCAAGCAACACAAAGCCTTATACAGATCAAAATTTAATACTACCGAACACCCAGACAGTGTTCGTAGACTTTCTAAAAAACAATATATAAAAACATTGTCTAAGTGAAAATCAAAAGCATAAGTAATAACACTTACCATTCAGAAAACATGCGCCCGCCACAGTCAGCCATGATCAATCAGCTACAGGTACCCATTCATACCACGTGCTCATGGTTACGCCATCTTGCGAGAACAGCATACAGCCACGCTAACAACCCCACCTAAGCTTCGTGGTTATACATTTCTACAGTAACCTTACATTATAATACTAACTATTATAGAAATAATGGCTTAGCAAAGCTATATAAAGCGGTACAAATAACCGATGGAGATTTTACACAGTATAAAAGACTAGGAAACTAAGAAAGCTAACACCAATTAGCTATAGCCGATCTTACTATTACTTACACCACATTATCAGTCTAACATTACTGAAAAAGCACAGGACTTTATTCTAGTAAGCTGTAACATAATATATTGCAGCACTCGCCACGCTAAAATAAACTATTTCGGCATCCGCACCGTAGTTAATAAATATACCAGTTCTGGTACCGGCCACGTGTTATATTTACTGAACATGGACCCAAGCCATTTTCGAATAGATTTGGATAACATCAAACGGACGCGAAATAAACACCACAGAATTAAATATATACTTACTTAAAATACTACGGCACAAAGATGGTAAACCTAATATCCTTTCTAACACTGTAAAGACTTTAGAAAGTTGGAGAATAATATATTTACTTACAAGTCCTAGGCATGTTCTTGAAGTAGACTTCAGCTCTCAAAGCTTGTTCTCTCTCGGACACCGGCAATAAGAATGAATAAAGAATTTGAACTGACGCTAGAGCCTGACGCTACTCTTCTCTGATTGGCTGCTATCCGTAAGAGGCATTACTAATTTAGCTATTTTTAGATGTAAACTAAAATGGCTGCCACATAACGACAAAATTGCGGTGGACAACAGACGAGATGCCTATGGCGCTGTCACATGTGTATTGTGTTCTTAAAGGATTTTGCGAAGGGAACAGAAGGTTAGTAGATCTTATACAGATTATTAATACTTTTTTATTATTCTTTATTCATCTTAACCTCACAGCTAAATGTGCGAAAGATTGTTTTTCAATTAATTCTTCTCATAAATGATTAATAAAATCATAAAATTTTCCTCTAAGATGATAGGCAGATAGGAAGTAATTAATAGTTCATACTTCACCTTCATCTAGCTTGTTGAATCATCATATAGTCTTCCATACGCTCACACTCTCATGCACAATATTTTTAACATCATTAGAATCGAACTCATAGAGATCAATAGTGAGAAGTAGAATAAATGAAAGTCAACCAGTATATATTAAGTGTGAAATCTTACTAAGACTTGTGTGTGTCTTCAGTCCTTCGGAAGTCTGAATTTACACGCTTCGTGTCTGACGTCTAACCAGAAATAAGTTTTCAAAAAACGGACATTTGGCTAGCAGAATTCGCCATAGGACATTCTTCGTTCCTCACTTAAAAAGGAATATTTCTCACCGACACTCAAGAAGGTGGACGCAGCATTTTTCTTCACGTGCGCACAAGTTCAATGCATAGTTATAACAAGGTCAAATCACTCGAAAGCTTAATACACGAGTCAATCAAAAGCTCAAAGTTGATTACGTGTCCAAATATCAAGTTCAGCCTATCGGAAGCTTACCATCTGAAGTCACGCTAAAGATCTCAAACGTTGAATCTCATATTTATACCAAGTGCAACACACTCTTAAGCGCACTCTATGCAGCAGACTGCAAAGTATACTTTATGAATAATGATTACATACTGAATGTAATGAGTTTACATATTAAGAACAGTTCGTAAAGATATCCAGTCTGGCTAGTAACCTCCGGAGATTAGACAACAGACATTTTCATACGACAACTGTTAACTGTTGATCAACGCTACAGAGATATACTCAAACAGTGAAAGATTGTATATCGTCAACTTTCTCAGTACGAATAAGGTTTTCATCAGAACGTCCTCGACTTAGAGATACCCCACTCGACATAACACAAAACAACGTGGGACATTCTATGCAAACATGCGAATCATCCTATCCGGGTGAAGCATTTAGAGACATATGGACTGTGTAGATTACTCACCATTTTGGTAACTCGTATCATATCACATCATCATCATTTCGCTTTACACAAGCTCATTCTTAATTAACTGCTACTTAATTAACTACAATATTAATATCTCATCTGTGTGTTTTGTGTGAATCGTCTTCTACCATCATCACGTTCTAACCATTACTAACCCTATATGTGTAGATATTTAATTAATAAACCCAATAATCGTTTGATCATTATCTAGTTTGTTAATGTATCACTATTGCTGTCGGTGTTAAACATTTACATACAGGAAAATTTATACACTCAAATGAGGTTGGGGGCTTTTTCTGTTACGGGATCTAAGGGCAGAAGCTAAGGTCGTGGGGAAACAGAACTCTTTCCATAATTAACCAGAAAACACTGTCCAGTGGAAGGCATTTGCATTCCCTTCTTTTTGTCCCTATCTCGAATAGGTCTTTATTCTTTCTTAACGAGCCATTTTCTAGAGACCTTCTACCTAATATCTAGTAGAGATGGGCAAATCGACACACTCTGCTGTTTCGAGACATTCGACGCAGTGATTTAAACTGTTTCGATACTGTTTCAACACAACGGCACAGCGGCACTTTTGCTCGTTGTCGGGAGAAATCTCTAGCAATAGAAAGAGTATACATGAACTGTGTGAGACATGAGACATTCTCCGCCGCTTTTCTATCGTGTGTGAAAATCTATGGCATTCCGTGTGACCACAATTCAATATTTTTACACAAGTCTTCATTATGATGAAATAAAACGGAGATATGATGATAGCTGCAGTATATGTGAAAATAATAAAAAACAACAATAATAATAACAGTAATAATAACACATGATATCAAACTAGAGTAAGCTAGTTTTGGTAGACAATGATTCAAATCCACACCGAGAACACAGATATCAGCAGAGCTAATAAAGTGTCCATTTCATTTATACGAACACACGGACACTTTCAACTTTAACATAGTGCCTAAAACATTGACAACTGCAGCACTGAGACAATTTCCAGTGTCTATAACTTCTCAGCAAAAATAATATCACTTGTAAAATCAAGTCATCATAACACATCCCTGAAAAATATGACATGTTTGATATTCCATACTAATGTTCCGAACGGTTGATTCAAATTTTACAAAGGCCCACGGAAGGTGAGACAGTGAGACAGTGTGTCTATGCAAAACAGCGAGACAGACAGGAACTGAAACTGTTTCGAAACAACAAGCAGGCTGTGTGTCGAATTTTTCGGACACGATGCTGTTTCGAAGCATTGTTTCGACACATACACTCAGTAGCCATCTCTAATATCTAGGCTATTCCTGGCAAAAACACTGTCGTTGTTACCTCAATACTCACCACACGACAAATGCAAATCTACCTGCTATGTCGCAAAATCGCGTAGCTATGGTAAGGTCTAAAATTGTTCAAAACAGTTTAAAAGCCTCTGCTCTGTAGCAGCGCTTTTCAAACTGTGTTCACCCAATTATCAGTGAATATATAAACAAGACATACACTAAAAGATGTAAACAATAATAATAAAACTTCTAATGTTATACTTAAATTGCATGGTCATCACCAGTGCCATTCCTGGAAAAGCTCTATGGAGATAGAAATAGCGTCAAACTGACCACTGTTTTCTTTGAACATATTCAAGTTGACGTCTGAGAATGTACCAAGAAGAAGAAGAAGAGGATATTGGAATTGCTTGTCGTGTAACACCACGTATATACCACTTAGTGAAAATAATTAAAGCAGACTAATTTCTACAATGAATTTATATAATTAAAACACGAGACGATTCAGGATATTCCGTTGTCAGTCATATAATTACAACAGGAGAAAGACAAGAAATATAGACAGGTTAAGATAATAAATTATTATTTCTATATTTGTTTTGCTTTATCTCCAGCTTTACAGCAGCCTTTTGATTATTGACATATAGTATTTGACAGTCACAGGAGAAAATTCATTATACTTGATCCAGTTAAATACGAGTATTTGGCCCTGTTTCCAACTGGTGTGGGCTACATTTTAAACAGCGCGTGCTTTTGTGACTATTAAATACAACAAAAGGATTTATTTTTTAAATTTTTTATTAAATGCAATTTTGTTTTAAAATTACTCCTTACCTTAAAAAGTATTTGTCTAAAATGTATTTAAGAGCCACTTTCCTGGGCGCTTCACCAACAATCCGCAGACTACCAGTTTTTAAATTAGTGCTCTAAAAGTTTTGATTTCTGCACTTCCAAGTGACTACTATGAACCGAGAATAGAAGGAAAGTTCATTCGGCTGACTGCCACACCTATTAAAGGTAAGGTAAAGGTAAAGGATCCCGTTACACGCCTACTGAGGCATATTGGGAATACGGTGTTAGGCCCGTATTTTCTTGACCATCGGCACACTAGGGGTGATGTGGTCAGCATCACGCCGGCCGCCTTAACCTTCCCAGAGTTGCTCTGGTACCCAATTCATGAGGCTTGGTCGACCCCGGAGCCGTTTGCGGTCTAAAAAATCCCACCTCAACTGGGGATCAAACCATGGACCACCAAGCTAGGAAGCCAGTGCACTAACCACTGCGCTACCGAAGCTCCGACACCTATTAAGATGCTTCTGTAAGTCTATGACAGTTGTTCGCCTCCGATGCCAACTACAGAAGTAGACCATGGAATAAGAATAAGGTATTTATTGCCTAATGAGGTGATGATGATGATATAATCCCTTTGGCTGTGAGGAGGACCTAATGAGGTGAAGATGATGATGATATAATCCCTTTAGCTGTGAGCAGGACCTAATGGGGTGATGATGATGATATAATCTCCTTAGTTGTGAGCAGGACCTAATGAGGTGATGATGATGATGATGACATAATCCTTTTAGCTGTGAGCAGGACCTAATGGGGTGATGATGATGATATAATCTCTTTAGCTGTGAGCAGGACCTAATGGGGTGATGATGATGATGATGATATAATCCCTTTAGCTGTGAGCAGGACCTAATGAGGTGATGATGATGATGATATAATCCCTTTAGCTGTGAGCAGGACCTAATGAGGTGATGATGATGATGACATAATCCCTTTAGCTGTGAGCAGGACCTGATGAGGTGATGATGATCTATTATTTGTGTAACTAAGATATAACATGTAATCATTTTTCTTGTCGTTCTATATGGAGCATGGGTGCATTGTTGCAGCTGGGCCCAGGAAGCCTGCATCATAAGCATTTACAATATGACACAGATAGAAAGAGAGTGAGAGAGAGAGATAGAGAGAAAGAGATGAAGACGCCGGCGATGGATAGAACGCACATTCATGAAACCAGCTGATAGCATTAAAAGGCATATTCTGGAATAAAAATGTAAGAGAAATAGAGGGAGGAAAACTTATATGGAGAAGAGAATTGGAGACATAAATGAAAGGAATAAAAACACAGAAAAACTATGAGCAGATGGCACAGGACAGGAAAGCTTTTCTTTAATAAATTGAAGGCCCATGCATGAGAGAGGTCAAGGGTGAGTGAATTAATCAATTAAAGCAAAAATCAGACTATGGCAGCTACATTAGCTAAGAACGATTAGGGATAAACAAATACATTAACAAAATAATATTCACCGTGCACATTCAATGCAAAAAAGTACGTTAGCATATTAAGCTTAAAATAAACAAAACAAAACATATAAATTAAATTACAAATAATTATAATTACATTAAACGAAATATACAGTAAACTAAGCTAAAGTAAGTATAAAAAAAAATGCCTTATGAACAAAAAAGTTTAAAGAGATGTTTAAATAAGCATGGAAAGGAGTACTTCACATACACTATAGCCATTATGAAATACAGTGATAACAAAATCCATATTTTGCTGCCGGGACGAAAAACAATACGAACCACAAAATGTTCCATAGAATTAACAATATTACACCAACATTATAACTCACAGTGTGTTTAACGGCGACCTACCTGTACGTATGAGAAAGACGGTTTATTTTCACGTGTTAAAACATAGTTCTGTTAATGTTCTGGATTTATGAGACCACATTCGAGTCTTGAAAATGGTATTGACGCGCGTATAAAACACTGATTTACGAAGAATAATTAGAAACGCCAACCGCGCTGTCAGCAAAATCGTTGGCTTCATTCAGGAATCTCTAGCCTGCAGATGTTGTTCTATACTGATAATTTCAAATAAACGCGTGTAACACAAACAATTTATTATGATATAGCCATGAATTACTGCTTAATTATGCGTATTTCCCGTCTGTTGTAATTATACTGTAATAGAAGTAAATTGGATATATATGAATTTGAAGAGGAAGTTATAAACCTCTTTAATTCTGTACGCGGATATTTCTGCACATCATGACGTGTATCGAGCATCCATCTTTCACTATTTTTATTTCGGCATTCGCTTTTATTTCTGTCCTTTTTTCCAAGAGGCTGAACGGAACGACTCCTATCGAAAGATTGCAAGACATTATGAAGCAGTTCTATAACGAACTTAATTAGGTAAATGCAATCGATTGCCAGTAACGTTTTTAAAATTAGGAATTCATGATCTGATTTTTACGTCACTAGAGAATTAGTGGACCATGAACTTGTATTACATGAATAAATGATTTTATCAGTCAATCGGTCGATCTTTTGATTACATCAGTTATACTTGAGTTTGATAGATGATCGATATATTTCCTATAAATATCTTTACAATATCCCAAATAAAGGAGGAACCGTTTTATAGGACTTTATCAAAATAGCCAGCCTTTCTGCTAACCACGCCGTCGGCAGAACAAAGCTTTAAATTGATGTGAGTTGGTATTCTGAAATAAGCTAAGATATCGTATATGTCTGTGACAAACCGATTTCTTTCATTTTATTTTCCTTGCTACCCTTCACCCTATCCTTACCTGTGGGCGGAAGTTGGACCCTACCTTCTGTGTTACCATTTCTTTGCTTGCGAATGAGACCTGCTACTCAGTGACTGTGAGTTAAAATTAAAGGCGATAAGAGCAAGTAAGCTACGGGAAAGAAAACGGTTATTATATAACAGAGCTTTGCCAGCCTAATACTAATTGCTTCAAATGACTGCTGTACGATGACTTTTTCGCCCAGATTAGAGTATATCTCTCTCGTAACTCACACGAGATAGATTAAAAAATACGCCTTCTACTAGAGACCTGAGGGTAGTTATTACTGCCTGGGTAATAACACTACCAGGCGTTTGTCCCGCTCATTAAACTTGTGACAGTATTGCCTCCCCTGCTTTGCAGTAGTGGTCCAACAGTAGCCAAAACTCAAGAGTATCTACTATGGGCTTCAAAGGTATCTACCTTCGCACAAGATTACTCTTGGTAGAGATGTAGATAGAAGGGTGATGACACTTCTATTACAAAGGGAGTCTTCACAAGATATTCAGAATAAGCGAGAACAATACTGCTTTGGCTGAGTATGTTAACTCTGTAATTCTGCAGACGCTTTTGTGAAGAATTTAATCACTTATTACTTTCAGCTCCTTTTTAAGCCCCCACCTCCTGATTTACTCAGTGGAATTCTATTATTTTAGTATAGCTCTGTTTAGAGTGTGTGTAGTAATTTGACTGAGACAAACATGCAGTAACTTTAAAATGATTAAATCGAAGTTAAATTTGTAACATTACAAATAACAAAATCTAATAATCACATTAGGTTTTAACAGTTGGAAAATAATTTGATTAGTTATGGATCGAGAAAGTTATCATCACAGTCTTTGGGGAATGTGAGATGTTACAAGAAGTTCAAGTGGCAACATATATTTGAACTTAGCTGCCAATGACGGTTCTGCTCCTTCTTATGGGCTGGTTCTTTTCACTCTGCTCGCCCTCGTCTCTGATCAAGGTTTTAAGTGGTTACTCGTTTCCCAGAAATGTCAAGGAGAGTTTACCACGTGCGTCCTTCGTCTTAGTCCACGAACAAGCTTACGACAACCGTCTTAGCTTAGGCCACGGTTCCCTTCTTGTTCCAGAGATAGTACTTTCTGCTGGTACCACCAATAAGCCAATCTTGGCTTCAGACTTGTTGCTCAGATGAATAAAAGAGACGAGTCGGTCTCTTACACGCGTCTGTGGTGTCTTTAATTTGACAATAGCTTCCCTCTCTGACTCGGTGTGTTTCTTCAGTTTCCTTGTCCTGGTGTTCCTTATTAAAATGTAGAGATTTCCTGTGCTTTGTAAGTCTTATTTGGTTCTCCAATAAAAGGTCCGATTAACAGAAAGGAATTATGAATCTAGTCTTCACTCTGGCAAGGTCTGATGTCGTTTTGGCGAGGTGAAATTCACAGTGAAATAAAACTGCGAAAATGGTCAGACTATATTCCTATCTTCCCACGCAATATTGTTATGAATCTTATCAGAAAGATCCAATCATTTCAAATCATGTAGATAGGGTGTGATATTTTCAAAATATTCCCACGTGAAATAAGGTGCGTGCCTGCAAAGGTCACGTATTACCATATATGGACATCTGGGGCCTTGCATACACTCTTGCAAACACATTTGTAGACTCATATTGTCTCAAATGTAATAAATCCATTATTACTTTTAAACAAGATGACCGGAAGCGATTATGTCACACTTGTCTGCCCACGTGTGTCACACAGACAATAATCTCGTTATCTGTCGTATGAGTACGCAAAAACTCCATGTTTGCCCAGCTTGTTAACAAACGAGTCGCTTATCAGCGGTTTTAATCTAAACACGCCGGCGCTCATCTTATCTAGTTGCTTCTCGCAGGCTGGGATAAACATTATCTGCAAGGAGTGTCACAAATGTTTGAACATACAAACTACTTGCTCCTTAGCCGATAATGAGAAGAAATTGGTACTTTCAAATGTACACAAATAAAAATCAGTACAAAATATGTCTGATCCTGTCGGAGTGAAAACCGAGATCGTGATGAGGTCGTCCATTTCGTCACAGAACTAACGGTCTGCCATAGTGGTAACATTCTTGATGCGTACCCGGGGCAGTCTATCAGTTAGTACAGCCTCTAAACACTTGCGGAAAGCGAGCACTGGCATAATTTTCAAAATGATAGGTCGAGGGCGGAATCTATTCAGGGTCTCAAAGAAGCTTAAAATAACGACGCAGTACAGAACACGGTACTCTTTCCAACAATCTCCTCCAGATGAACTGCAGACTAGAGAAGCGTTACAACTTTACAAATATAAGTAAATTGTCTTCTATAACAATACGCCGTAGAGTTCATAGCATAATTACTATTGTCAGTTTTATAAGATTAAGCTAAGCCTGGTCCCCTTATAGATCTAGATGTTTCTGGTGCTAATGGTGCTTACTTTACTGCATCATAAACATTAGAAATAGCAGTGAAATAGCAGTGAAAATTTAGGGCTCACATTGTTCTGATAGTGTAAACCAGGAGCAATTATTGTAGGAAGTATCAAGAGCTCAGGAAGGAGTGTGTAGGATATTTGTATTCATATATTGCAAATACTTATGATGATTCTATTCCACGTGACGAAATGTTAATTATTATCTTTACCTTTAATTATCTTTAACTCTGGCGGATGTAAGCATAGCGTTTCTCAGACAGTATGAAATCTATGAAGCCTATTACGATGACAAAATGCCTGCATATGGCACGTCAGAAGTGTTTTTGTAGTCAGAGTTAAATGGCGGACGTATTAAATTATCCAGTCTCAGGCGATAGCAGAAGCTGGCTGTATGTCACGTATATGTGCGTGACGAGAAATTTCACCAAGAAAACCATTAACCATTTTTCCAAGAAAGTATCTGGTAACAGTAGCTGGTGCACAGAGTTAAAAAAGAACCAAGTACTACCATTTAACACCACACAGCCGACACCACCATCATTACCATTCTTTTCCTTTGCCCATCATTACGGCAGATGGAGCCACTACAACAATTGGTCTGTTCCAGGAAGCCTGCATCAAGCATTCACATGCTCTAGTAGCAGTGGTTTTTGTGAAACTGTGTTTTACATGATGAGATTATCAGCACCGTGCACAATTTCATATTAGTCGCCTTAGTAGACATGTAATCAGAACCTAAAATCTAAAAAAATATTAAAAAAAAATTTTTTAGACACGCTTTTAATGCACTAATAAGACACAAATAATTGTTCAAGGGTTTGTCAGTTTTTTTGTGTTTTTGTTTTTTATTTATCTGTGTGTCTGTGCACGCCCGTGCGGTAGTGTATGTGTGGAAGGCGGGGGCGGGGCGGGGGGGGGGGGGGGAATAAGTTTCAACATTTCTCTGCAGAGAGGCAATCTTGTTGGAAAGAATACACCTAGATTATTTGCAGTTATCACCCATTTCCGTGCTGATACAATACAAAAATAAATGATTATTAATTTTAATTACATTCATTTTATTATTTTTGCGATTGATTTGTTTTTTCTTTCACCTTTGCCTTGTTCTGGCGAGGCGTGTTCCTTTCAACCTATTTGGTTATATCAGTGGGCATTTAATACGACTGATTATTGTGTTCTCATGGGTAATACACAACTATGCCAAGTTTCAGAGCTATTGCTCATCTGGAAGTGATTGAAAAATCGATTGCAAGATTTGAAGGTAACAAGAGAGTGACATAGAAGGCAAGTTAAAGAAAAGCGTGTAATAATAAAAACACGTTCTACTGACAAGAGCAAGTTCACTGATATTAATATGTCTTTATTTAAATCCAATAAAAAAGTGGTATTTACAGAATTGTTGTTGTAATTCGTTTAAATTGTTGGGTAGAATTTTGAGATACATCCTTTTTGATGAGGAAATATCATTACTTCTAAATTAAGGATAATAAATAGGTAATCATACAACCTTTACGTTCAATCTATTGTTCCAGTGATTGTTTTAACTGATTTAATTGATCAAGACTCCGTGTATATATATATATATATATATATATATATGGATATATATATATATATATATATATATATATATATATATATATATATATATATATATATATATATATATATATATATTCTTCTTCTTCTTCTTCCGTCCTTAGCCAAAGACCGACCAAGCAGTCAGAGGCCATCACGCCTTGTGGCGTCTTAAGGGCAACAGCAGATTGATTTTCTCTGTTGTAGTTTCCCATCACGCCTAGCGGCGTCTTTAGGGCAACAACAGATAGATTCATCTGCCGTTGTTTCCGTAATCGGTGTGACAAGCCAACGGGTGATCAGCCCATTGGGCATATATATATATATATATATATATATATATATATATATATATATATATATATATATATATATATATATATATATATATATATATATATATACATATATATATAAGCATGCAAGGACTTTGGCCTCACAATAAGTCTAAAGAAAACGAATGTGCTGAGTCAGGATGTGGGTGCTGCACCAGTTATCACTATCGATAACTATGAATTGGCAGTGGTGCACCACTTCACATACCTAGGGTCTACCATCAATGACAAACTCTCACTGGATACAGAAATCGACAGCCGCATTGGCAAAGCTGCAGCTACCTTTGCCCGCCTCACATCGCGTGTTTGGGGAAACTCTAAACTCACAATGAAGCCAAAGCTGTGGTATATAATGCCTGCGTCACCAGCACACTCCTATATGGCTGCGAGACCTGGACGACCTATGCTAAGCAAGAAAGAAGGCTCAATACCTTCCATTTGCGGTGTCTACGCCGCATCCTCGGCATCTCGTGGAAAGATAAAGTGACAAATGTCGAGGTGTTGTCATGTGCTGGCCTTCAAAGTATGTATACGCTTCTTAGACAGCGCAGACTTCGCTGGCTTGGCCATGTTCGCCGCATGGAAGATTGTCGCATCCCAAAAGATATCTTCTACGGACAATTAGCAGATGGCAAGAGAACAGTTGGGCGACCACAGCTGAGGTTCAAAGATGTGTGCAAGAGAGATATGAGGGCACTGGACATGGATCCAGCAACATGGGAGGATAAAGCTGCCGATCGCACTAAGTGGCGATGCTATTTACGGCGCCACCTCAGATTGGGCGAAGAGAGGCTCACACAAGAAGCAGAGGTGAGGAGAAAACGTCGAAAGGAGCACCAGGAAAATAAGCAGCTGAGGGCTGTCACCTCAGGGGCGCATTCCCATAGTCAGTTATGACTGAAGGGGCTATTATTATATATATATATATATATATATATATATATATATATATATATATATATATATATATATATATATATATATATATATATATATATATATATATATATAATCTCTGTGTTATTTACTGCCTACAATGACTACAGTTCTCCGGTGCTCCTTACACTGACTACGGTTCTCCGGTGACGCCTACACTAACTACGGTTATCCTCTTCACATTATCTAATATCATCGACACCAGGATATTTGGATTCCATCCTTATACATGGACGTCTCTCATACTGGATGTCTATTTATCAATCCGCCAGCATCCCTTTTCCTGAACGCCTTACTGTCTAAGTTTCTCTGTGTGGCTTTATTTTTGTTTTTTCTAAATTACGTCTGTCCGAATAAAATCTAACCTCTCTCGTTTGCGCATCCATAAAACTTCAATCTGTTTTAGCTCGGACTCCATATTCATTTTCTACATTTCACAAAATGTCTTACCTCGCGCTGTACGAAAATAAACATGAACACTTTTTAACGATCGGCTATATAGTTATGCTTATATACAAGTATATCGATTATTTTATCCAGAAAGGAAAAAAAAACAACAAACAAACCCTAGACCATCGTGAGGTCAGCCATTTGCATTCGCTTTAGAGAGACAGAAAGAAAAAAACAAAAAGAGAGGCAGTATATCCGCTAGTAAAGAGAATACAGAAAGGAGGAAAATTGTGAAGTTTTAATTTATTCTGGGGTTTTATAGTTATTGATTTATTTTCAAGTTATTTATTTACTGCCGCTCCCATGCAATTCCAGCACCAAGATACGCCATAAAACCGATATTACTAGGAGATGTTTGTCTGGATGAAACGTTTTTACGTCTGAAATCAACGGAGTTTCATCTGTAGGGTTAGGTATGTTGTAATAGTTTTCTGTCTGAGGCAGTATTGTGCGATCTGCAAGCTATGGAATGTATAGCCTGGTAAAAGTTGCACTAAGAAGATTTGCTACGACTGTTCGTAGTTTTGAGTTTTTGCCGCACATTCCTTTCGCTCTCTACGGTGTTTTGCAAATAACAGTTCTTTGTTGTCATTATGTAGGATCTTGGTTGGAGCTTGCAGAGAAAGGGAGTTCAAGAAATGTGATACAATAGAATGCATTGGGCAGTGTCCATTTTCACGTTGGGAGGACGAGAATGCACTTCTTTCGCCCCATATAGTTACCAAGGATCTTTAAACGGACAAAGAAAGAACATGATGGTTGCTACCCTCGAGCAACCCATGATGTCAAACAAATTGCTGCTCAAACCAGTACAGCAAGAGGACATGAATGCACTTATGCAAGGGAATTATGTTTTCCTATTTTAGATCCATCAATGTATACTATTAAGCTATCCTTTGCTATATGTTTCTTGATTCTATTTTGTTATGCCTTTTTATTAATTGTCTCTGGGAGAGGACTGTCGACGTCTGGTCTCTATAGTTCCCATGGTGGTACCACTGGTGCGTAATAACGATTAGTTTATGCATTAATGATAGTCAGATGTGTTAATGCATCTGCGGGGGGAGGGGGGATAGTAAGTTGATGGATGGGAAGTCAGAAATAGATGAATGGATAACGTACTAATGCTTTCCCCAGAGAACCTCACTGAATTTTAGTTCAACAAATTAGCCGGAAGAGTTTAGATTTGATCGCCAGACATGTAAGGGAAGACAACAGTTCTCCGATTCTGCCTACACTGACTGCGGTTCTCTGTAGGCAGATATGTAAGGAAAGACAACAGTTCTCCGATTCTGCCTACACTGACTGCGGTTCTCTGTAGGCAGATATGTAAGGGAAGACAACAGTTCTCCGATTCTGCCTACACTGACTGCGGTTCTCTGTAGGCAGATATGTAAGGGAAGACAACAGTTCTCCGAGTCTGCCTACACTGACTGCGGTTCTCTGTAGGCAGATATGTAAGGGAAGAAAGAAAGATAACATCTCTTAGAAAGGTGAGGGTATTCCAAGAGCGAGAAATTATTCATGCTGCCACTTCGTTATGATACGAAATAATTTCACTCTATCTCCCTCCCTTCTCCCCCTCCACCCCCCTCCATCCCCACCCCTCCACCCCCTCTTCTCTTTTCTCCCCCCCCCCCCCCCCAAGATTTATGGTGTCCAAGAATGATATAAATAAAAGACAGTGCAGTAACACCAACGAAAAAAAAAACAACAACAACAAACAAGCACAAATTAAAAACTGAACATTATTATAAGCATTTCCCTTTGCGCTCCTTACGGTGCAAGAGGCCACTATTGCAGCTGGTTCACTAGCAGAAAACCTGAACCAAGCATTCCCATATTTTTGCTGCAGTGGTTTCTGTGGCAACGTTTTTACATGATGAGATTGCAAACCCAATGCACAACCTTAAATTAGTTGCCTGGTACGACATGCCTGAGGGTGTAGTAGTTATATTTGTGACGTTTAATGGAAATAGAGCCTACAGTATCTGACAGTCTTTTGTGACCTCGTAGCGTTCTATGATTTGCTAGCAAAACCAGGCATTTACAGCCTGTGTTTACTCACTTTTTAATCCACGTCTCTTTTCTTTGAACATAACAAACGAAGTGTTTACCAACTTTCGTGACCTGCCCGTCAAAAACAGGTAGCGAATCAGGTTTGTTTAAATAGTTTTCTCACGCGAGCTTATCTGTCAATCATACGATACCTGACAGAGTGAGTGTGTTATCATGTTCAATCATGTTAATTTTCACCACACTCTTTCTCACACAAGAAGAAACGGTTTTAGCTGACTGGTTAAATGCTAGGCGCGACTGATAGTGACAGAAAAGAATTCACGTTTTATTTCATTGTGCGCATTTATTATAAGTGCCTATTATTTAACACCATACAATGACAAACAGACGCCGACAATTTAATAGCTATTAACGACAGGCGATATTTATGTAAGTGCGCGTAGGGATAATTGAATAATAATTAACATTGTACGCTTACTGCCGCTGCGAGAGGGGCGGGAGAGGTGCATACCTCCATCCGACCTGAAATCTCAGCGCTAGCGAAAGTTGACCGTATAGGCATAAAGGAAAACACCTGTGCCGTTTAACTTTAATCAGGACTGACGGAATGGATAAGGGATCGTCTTGTCCCCGTCTGTCTGCATATATATATATATATATATATATATATATATATATATATATATATATATATATATATATATATATATATATATATATATATATATATATATATATATATATATAGAATAGTAGCATTTTTCCATAAAAGTTTTTTATTCCTAGCAAACCTGATTAAGGGCGTCCAGTGGTCTTTTCTTGATTTACTGATTGGTTAATGTTATCTTTTCTTGGCTTGTGCGTCACCGATTTCATTTGTGAGCAAGGACATGCAAAAGATACATGAGAAACATTTTAACTTGTAAATTTAGCATTTGCTGATGATGTTGCCCTGATTGCTAAATCAGAGGCACATCTCCAATCCAACCTGCAAGTCTGGAAGTAAGAGCTGGAGAAGAGAGGGATGGTCATAAGCAGCTCTAAAACAAAATCCATGGTGATATCACGAGAAGAAAGAAAACATCAGATTAAGTTGGGAGAACAGGTACTGGAGCAGGTCGACCACTTTAAATATCTCGGAGCTATTACAGACCGAAAGGGAGGCATCAAAGAAGAGTTGGCCACTCGAAAAGCAGCGGCTGGGAGACTTTTTCAGGCCATAAATCGGGGATTCCTCAGCAAGAAAGAGGTTGGTAAGAAAACGAAGATGGCTGTATACCGCTCCACCTATGTCCCAGTCTTGACATATGGATGCGAGTCGTGCGCAATGACTACAACCCACAAAAGCCAGATCCAAATCTCAGAAATGAGGTATCTGAGGAAAGTGGTTGAAGTAACAAGAAGAGACATGGTCCGCAACCAGACGATCCGTCAAGGCCTAAAATCACATCCGCTGCAGACCCAAATAGAACAGTCCCAACTAAGATGGTTTGGCCATGTCTGCAGAATGGGAGAAGATCTGCTACCACGACAAGCATGGGAAACAAAGAGCCAGGGATCCAGACCTCCAGGACGACCCAGAGTCCGCTGGGACGACAACATTATACAATCTTTGAAGGACCGAGGACTAGAATGGAACCAGGCCAGGAAGAAGACAGCTGATAGAATGGTCTGGCGCTCTCTCTTCCAAACCTCTACACCTCACGGTAGAAGGGGAACGACTAAGTAAGTAAGTAAGTAAGTAAATTTAACTGGACGTACAAAACCCAGCAATATTTTTTCGTTTTCCCAGTCCACTGGGGTATACAAAATAACTTCGTACTCCCGACTTCTGACAGTCGTATTCCAGCGGATCTGTCCAGAATTTACGCTGTTTCAGAATCGGCAACCACCATAGAGCCAGCCGATAGGATTATCATCATCATTATTTTGTAACATTTTTAGCAACCAGATGGTTCCCAATACTGGAAGTAATTTCCTCCTTTTTTTTAACTATGAACCTCAAGAGCACGTTTTGCTACACTAACTATTCGCGGTGACATTTTGTTCATCCATGGAAAATTAAAACACCAGATTCGGCTTTCACCTCGCTAGTCGTTATTTTGTTAGAGGATGGACTGGGGCGAATTTGGGAAATAAAACCTGGCATTTTTATATTCAGGATAATTGTATTTCCAAGGATATCACCAAGAGTAGGTAAGCGTGATTGAGTGGCCACTGTATGACAGAGAGAGTGAATATTTTTCTTTGTTAGAGGAACTTTACCAACATTGGATTTTGCTTAAACTTGTTTATTTTACTGGGTAGCATATAGTAGGAACTTGTTCTTTACTGTCTATTCTGTAACATAGTGCTAACCTTTGACCTTTGAGTTATTAACTTTTTAGGTTCCTTTCTCAATAGGAGGAGGAGGGCACATTTATTCTGTTATTTTCATATGTATAAATCTGATTTTATTTGATCTTTCTTGAGATATTTGATGTTGTCAAGTTTAAATGATAATAAACAACAAAATAAACTTAACTTTGTGTGTTGGTCAGACCCATACCCAATTAACCGTAGTTTTTCACGTTTGTGTGTCTTGTTGTCACATACATATCTGTGTGTATGTGTGTAGTTAAACTTATATTTATATGTATGAGGAGGGCAAGATTGTCTTGTACTAAATTATAGTCGTATAGATAGGCTGGAATAAAGAAACTTACTCACTCCGTAGACATATCTACTCCTTAAACTATCACCCGTGAAAATCTATTTCTCACGACGTACTTATCACCATCCACTCTACTCAGACGGGCTAAAAATAACTCTCAACCTGTCTGTACGACAATATTCTTTCGTTGTCTCTACAGAGACCCCCGGGAAGTGCACAGAGTAAAACTGAACATCATCATCATCCCCCTTCAGCTCCCCCAGGAGCATATGTTTCTACACACGTTTGTCAAGTCTTCTTGTCCCGTGCCATCAGAGTAATGTTTTCCCATGGTGTCCTCATTTCTTTAATATAAGTCTTCCATTCTCTTTTCACTGTGTTTTTGTTCCTCTGCTTTTCTTACTCTGGAGATTCAAGAACACGGTCTCCCTTGTAATATTATCAACAGGTTTCCTCACTGTGTGTCCTACCCCTAGCCAGCGTCCACTTCTCATCTATTGTTCCACTGGCACTTATCTGGTTCGGGTCATCCGAAGAACTTTTTGGCGAGACGTGTTTGTACTAACAGGAGAAGGAGCGAAGATCGAGTCTCTGGCGATCTAAAACCAGAATGCTCCGGATAGATGAAGCTCGTCAACCTTGGATGTCAGTTCATCTAGGAGAAGGAAAACTCTGATTTCAAACCACCTGCTGCCGTGCAGGTAGGCAGGGGACAGTCAGAGACTAAGGATAGCAAACTCAAATAAAACTGCTTGCCGAAAAAGATGTACCGAAGAAGAAGAAGCAGAAGAGGTCATAGCTGACTATCGGAATGCGCTTCTGCGTAGATAGTTCTCAGCTGCTTTTGTTGTTGTTGTTTTTTTTTTTAATTTGTTTCTTTCGGTATGTCCTTTTCTATTCTGCCTGTTGTGAGAACTTCTTTTTGCCCAGTCGGAGGTCTTTTCGAGAAAAAAAAAACCATCCATACAGGAAGCGCAGAGACATCGCGTGATCCAATCGAATAAATTGTTTACTAGACTATCGATAAATTAGACCATATTCATTCCTGAACTAAAACGGAATCAGTAATATATTTGCAACCAGTACTCACATATATTATACAAGAATTCAAAATGAACACGTGAACCGATCGCTACAAACTGGGTCGCCAAAATGTGCGTGTCAGCTCTGAGTAATGAATAAGTGGCTTGTACAATGTTTACATTAGGGTGAACATATGTCCTCTTTTCCCCGGATCTGTCCTCATTTTTACCTACAGACGGAGCGTCGGGAAGGCATTTTTCAAAAGGGCATTTTGTCGGAGATTGAAAATGACTGAAGGCCATCTTAAGTATTTTTACAGTTAAATATTGAACGAATTGCAAGGGAACATAGTTCAGTTGTTCAAGTTCTAAACTGTTAAATCTGTGATAGACAATCTTAAGCAGCGCTTGCATCAAGAGTCTGTGTCCTTGAAGATTCCGAGTATGCTTGTAGAACAACGAAGAGACGGAATTGATAGTTTGTGTTAAAAGTTCCATGATGATAATAAATGTTTGTATATCAGTTGTCTAGAATACTTGGAAATACAGATGAAACCATTGGAAGATTTCACATATTTTTCATGAATAACATTATTTGGAGCACTATCAGGGGAAGATGTGCGAGCTTCTGGTAAATATTTAATTGATAAAGATGTTGCAGTTGACGTGCAGTGATCAACTTAACAACCTGACAACATTTGTTGAAAGTAAGGATGTAGGATGCATGCAGTTTCTGGCACATGAGAAGTGAATCATTTTTGTGTGTGTGTGTGAACAATCATTAAAAATTGAATTGCATTCCGAACTTCTAATGATTGCAGAACATTTCTTTCCGACAACTGGTCAAAATACAAACGTGGACAGTCTTATTTTGATTGATGGATAGTCACTGGACAAAATATAGAAGCATTTTCTATGTGGATTCCTTCAACGGAATTTAGCTTCCACAATATAATTTCATGCAAATCTAAGCAACATTTGGAAATATTCTCGGTACAGTACAAACACCAAATTAAGATTATTTGAGAGTTGCGTACTTTCTGCATTTTTGTATGGCGCGGAGCGCTGGATAGTAACAGAAAAGGAAATGTCCAAATTATCCTTATTCCACAAAACCTGCCTAAGGAAAATTCTTCGAATTTTTTGGCTGAATACCATCTCCAACCAGGAACTGCTAAATTGTGCAGTCAAAAATTATTGCACATCATCATTGCAGGCAGACGTTGGAACTAGGTTGGCCATGTTCTCAGAAGGGACCCTGACACCATCATCAGAACCGCTATGCTATGGACCCAGAAGGACGGCGAAAGAGAGGCAGACCAAAAACAACCTGGCGGAGAACAATGGATGCTGATATGCAAAGCATGAGTCAGAGTTGGGGCACGGCACGAAGGATGGCCACCGACAGGGCAAAGTGGGGACAGTTTGTTGCTGCCCTACAAAAAGCCACTAGGCGTGATGGCCACTGACTGCTTGGTTAGCCAGGGGCTTAGGATCAAAGAAAAAGAAGAATGTAATTTCAAAAGTATTATGCTGTCAATCCTTTTATTATTTAACAGAAAATACTAAATTGTTGAAGAAGATAACATACGCAAATAAATAAATAAAATTAATAATAATAATTGTATCAATACTGATTAACATGTAAAAAGTTATTTTTTTAAGTTAAAAGGATTTCTTCTTCTTCTTCTTCTACGTTCACTAAGTGTCGTACAGATAGGTTGTGAGTTATTTTTGGCCCGTCTAGCTAGAGTGGATGGTGATAGGTACGTGAGAAAGGTGTGAGAAATAGATTTCACGGGTGGTAGTTTAAGGAAAAAGATATGTCTCTAGAATGAGTGAATTTCTCTATTCCAGCCTATCTACACGACTATACTTTAGTACAAGACAACCTTGCCCTCTTCATACATATAAATATAAGTTTAACTACACACACACACACAGCTATGTGACAACAAGACACACATACGGGAAAAACTACGGTTACTTGTGTATGGGTCTGACCAACACACTTAAGTTTCTTTGTTTATTATTATTATTTAAACATAACAACACCAATAGCTAAAGAAGGATCAAATAAAATCAGATTTACATACATATGAAATAGCTGAATAAATGTGCCCTCCCCTTATGGAGAAAAGAACCCAAAAAGTTAATAACCCAAAGGTCGAAGGTTTGCACTATGTTACAGAGTAGACAGTAAAGTAAACAAGTTCCTACTATATGCTACCCAGTAAAGTAAACATGTTTAAGCAAATCCAATGTTGGTAAATTCCCTGAAACAAAGAAAAATGCTCACTTTCTCTTTCATACAGTGGCCACTAAATCACTCTTACCTACTCTTAGTGATATCCCTTGGAAATACAATTTCCCTGAATATATATTTTATCTGATTCATTTCCCAAATTGGCCCCAGTCCACCCTCTAACAAATAAAGACTAGTAAGGGGAACGCCGAATCTGGTGTTTTGTTTTCCTGGATGAACAAATTGTCACCGCATATCGTTGATGTAGAAACGTGCTCTTGGGGTTCACAGTTAAAAGAGGAAAATACTTCCAATATTGGGAAACATCTGGTTGCAAAAAAAAAATGTTACAGCTGATGATGATGATAGTCCTATCGGACAACTCTATGTTAGAGCTTCGATTCTGCACAGCGTAAAATCTGGATAAATCCGCTTGAATACAACTGTCAGAAGTCGGGAACATTAATGTTATTTTGTACACCCCAGTGGGCTGGTAAAATTTGGAAAAAATATCTGGGTTTGGTGTCCAGTTAAACTTATAAGTTAAAATGTTTCTCGTGTATCGTTGGCAAATACTAGCTCACAAATGAAATTGGTGACGCACAAGCCAAGAAAAAGACAACATTAACCAATCAGGAAAAAAGAAAAAAGAGACCGCTGGACGCTTTTGATCAGGTCTGCTAGGAATATAAGAAAACATTTATGGAAAAATGCTACTATTCTATATAGCTACATATATGCAAACAGACGGGGACAAGACGATCTCTTATCCACTCCGTCAGTCCTGACTACATTTAAAGGGCACACGGTGTTTTCAGCCTACCCTATCGCGCGTCGCTTAGCGAGTGTAGGTTGGATTGAGTTATGCGACTCTCCCCTATGCTCGCGGTTAACGATCAGCGTACAATGGTAAATATCACAAACTATCGCCGGTCGTTAAGCAGCTATTAATTTGGTCGGCGTCTGATAGTTTAGTCGTATGATATTAAATAATAGGCACTTACAATAAATACGCATAATGAAATAAAATGTGAATTCTTTTCTGTCACTATCAGTCGCGCCTAGCATATAAACCAGTCAACTAACCGTCTCTTTTTGTTTGAGAAAGCGTGGGGTGAAAATTAACATTATAAATGAACCTCTGGTATGAAATAGCTACGCGTTATTTTATTTCACTAGTTTAACAGCTAGAAAATCTAAGTGAATTATAATGGTAAAAGCTAACACTTTTAATTGATAAAAACTAACACTTTTAAACACGTAAGCACTAATTTCTATTACCAGAAATCAGAATGAAAAATCCCCACGAATACTAATAACACATTTAGCAAAATGGTTCTAGAACTGCGTGTTTAGACTATCCAAAAATTATGAATGACAACTGATAGCAGGTTTAAGAAAACACAGTTTATATATCATTATATTTCTCTGATCTATCGATGATGTTACTTTTCACGTTACTATGTGTAACAAGGAATCAGAACCAGAGTTACAAGATAAAGGCTTACGGTTGGTCTTCCGTCGAGCGCTTTCGATCGGCATCAAAAGACTTATTACAAGTAACGGGTTTTCTCTGTACGAATGCCCGCTTCTGAAGATCAAAGAGCCCAGGGGTTTCTGACTTCCTCTGAGTACGAACTTCAAAGGGTCTGTGTTTTTTCACTTGCGGTCTGTCAGGTATCGTATGATTGACAGATAAGCTCGCGTGAGAAGACGAGGTAAACAAACCTGATTCGCTACCTGTTATGACGGGCAGGTCACAAAGTTTATAAACACGTCGTCTGCTTATGTTCAAAGAAAAGAGGCGTGACGAAAAAGTACGCTTGTGTAAGCAAACACAGGCAGAAAATGCATGGTTTTGCTAGCAAATCAAAGAACGATACGAGATTACAAAGACTGTCTGATTTATGTAGGCTCTTTTTCCATTATGCGTCACACTAAGTTAAAATGATTTTAAAACACACATATTATTTCTAATTTTTCTACCCTTAATAAAACTAGCTCTAGTCATCACAATCATGTATTATTAGATTGAAATTAATGTCCTCTTTTTTGTCATACTTTTTGGATTATATTTAGCTCTCTGTAACGTCAAAAAGTCAGAAAAAGTCCTCTTTTCTTTAACATATATACTTTACAGACTTATATAGAGAACTTGTATATCGCTACCTTTTAATTGTAAGACCTTCAAAAGCTTTAACAATTTTACTGTTGCAAAATGCAGTTTGTTGGTTGTAACTTAAATATTGCCTTCACAAAAATTCTCGAATTTTCTAATTTCTCAAAGTTTCATCATAGTCATTTTGTTTCAATTGATCATTTAATTAATGACAAGACATAACATTCGGTTCTGCTAACTGACACACTTGACATTCCAGAACATTCTCATTTACGTTATCCCAAATGTCAAGAAACGGGATTCCTTCAGTGTACACGTTGAAAATTTGATAACATGCGAAAAGTCACAGTTGGCTGTGTCAATCACGGTAAAACATGATAGATTAAAACAGTGATTCTTAACCAGGGGTGCATGTACGATCTGGGCGTGCGAGACCAACTTGTGGGTAAGCGAGACCCACCTTCTGGGAGTGCGAGACCCAACTTCTGAGTAAGCGAGACCCACCTTCTGGGAGTGTGAGACCCACCTTCTGGGAGTGCGAGACCCACTTTCTGGGAGTGCGAGACCCACCTTCTGCGAATGCGAGACCCACCTTCTGGGTGTGCTAGACATGCGAAATCTTTTAGATGGCGAATCATTATCATATTTTCTTTTGCATTCCCTACGGATCATGGAGCCACCACTACAACTGGTCCCCTTGCTGGAAGCCTGCACTAAACATTCACATACTCTTGCGGTGGTGGTTGTGGTAGTAATTGGTTTTACTTGACGAGGTTGCCAGCGCCATGCAAAAACCATGTACTAGTCGCCTTCTACGACATGCCTCAAGATGCAGTAGTCTTCTGTTTTGCTTGGGGACAAATCATCATAAACAACATAAAATACACAGAACTTAAATGTATGTGTACAAACAAGAACACTAACAGTATAAATTAAAAAAAAAAATAAAGGTTAACATAAAAATAATTCGTACATTAAACTTCAATTGAATCCAGTATCAATTGTTCTTTTAAATTAACAAAAAATAATAAAAAATAAAAAGTTATACATTTCGGTGCCCACTCTGTCACAGGATGGAGGTGGGGCAACCCCTTCTTGATATCTTCGCACATCAGTTACCACATTTGTTTGTTTTTTTTTTAATTTTTTTTAATTTTGTAGTTTCTGAGTTAAAAAAATTAATTTGAACATTGCTATGATACATTGTGCGGATATGAACATTTCTTGATTCTCGGTTAAACAAAAAAAAAAAAAAAAAAAAAAAAAAAAACACACCAACACATACACATACACACACAAGAACCATACATGCAGGCTGTGATCGTGGAATGTGGGAATAATTATGATTGAAAGTGTGACAATAGAACAGGACAGGAACGAAAGAGTAGTAATCAATTAAGATAGAAAGTCGTTCTCTCCGCATATTTTCCCAATCCCATGCTAAACATGCCACTATTTAGACACTCACGCCTTCGCTCGGCCTGTATCCCAGACACACGCAACATGGCAAAATACATGCACAGTAAAGCACAATATACTTTGAAGCAGATCGGAATGTGGTCAAAAAAAAAAAAAAAAAAGGTGAAACGACCTAAACCAGTGATCAGAGCACATACAAATATAAGGTTAGTCTCAAAATCTGGACTCGGCGCAGAGGGATTGCGAGATACAGAAAGGGAAGGGCGGGGGAGAGAGACAGAAGAACACGGCACAGTTAGAGGGATTGAAAGAGAAAGGGGAATGATAGAAGCAGAAGAACACTCAATATTTAGAGTGAGAGAGAGAGAGAAAGGATGTTGGGGGGAGGGGGAATAGAAGCAGAACAACACGGTACATTTAGATAGAGTGAGAGAGAATTGGGGGGGGGGGGGGGCGGAAGAGATAGAAACAGAAGGATACAGTACCGTTAGTTAGAGAGAGAGAGAGAGTAAGAGAGAATTTCGGGGGGAGGGGGGGGTAGAAGAAAAAAGACTCGACACTGTTAGAGGGTGTAACAGATTAACAGATTAAGGTGTAACAGATTAAGAAAACGTATACTAACAGGCTCAATGAGTTTATATGCTGAGTACTGTGAAGTCAAGACTTCTTGAAACCTGGGCGGCCGTGACAGAGGAGTTGTAATGTCTCAAAAACGTATTCCAGTTGAGGAGTGAAAGCGGAGTTTTGATGTCTAAAATAATAATTTCAGTTAGAGGGTGACACGTAATGCGGAGAGAGAGAGAGAGAGAGAGAGAGAGAGAGAGAGAGAGAGAGAGAGAGAGAGAGAGAGAGAGATAGATAGAGAGAGAGAGAATATTATAGATTGATAGTGCGTGTGAGCGAGAATAAGAGTGATAAGGACATTTATTGTGATAGAGAGTGGTGGAGAGAAAGCAAGAAATACGTGTATGAGAGAGAACTACAGAAACTATGTGTGCAGATAATGGGAGTGTGAAGGAGAGACAGTGGAGCAAAGTCATAAAATTAAAGCAAATAAGTTATGCAAAAACAAAAACTTGTTCCCGATACCCACTTTTCCCTTTACTTTCCTCACTTAAATTTAGATGAACCGCGAAGTTACAATCGGCTATGTATTGTCGGTTAAAACATGATATGTTAAAATGTACCACTATGTATAAAACAAAGGAATCGCTAGTTACTTGACCTCGTAGATGATCTACTTGTTTGAAGAAACGCCTTGATTAAATACACATCACCATTCACCAACCGAGTCCCTCCCCGTTTATTTCTCAGTTAAGTATTTCCGTTACTTTAAGTTATTTCCATTTCACTTCATGTTGTATTTAGATCTTATTAACAAAACAACAAAAAAGAGACAACACCAACAGCCAAAAACCTACAGACTTTAAAAAGTGCTTGCGTAGAAAAGAAGGGTCGAAGTGATGTGACAAGATTACTAACACATAACTGCTGACAAAAACCATACAAGTGCCAATGAATCAAGAGATGAGAAGAAGACGCTGGTGATGGATGGGACACACATTGAGGACACCTGTTGATAGCATAACAAGGTAGTCATTGTTCTGGTGTCACGTAGGGTTTATATTCATTTAATTTCCTACATCTTCTTCCTATTCTTTCACCCGAATTCTCTCTTTTATTATCTCTGTATTTCCTTTTTCCTGTATATTTTTCATCCATTCGTTTTGCGAATATTATTTTCATATAATTCGCAAAACTTTACCTGTTTTCCTTTCTCTAAAACTGAGAATCGCACCTGGGTGGTATTGCGTACATGTCAGTCGCGCTGGTCGGACGATAGGCGTGAATTTACAGCATTCGCTAGACATTCGTCTGAGGGTCTCTGGCCTGGGGCGTGAAAATTCACCCGAGGGACATGGAAAGTAGACAGAGAGTCTGCATTTCAGTAAACGCATGAGGTTTTTCGTCAGAAAAAAACCCGGCTTAGCGTGAAAATCCACTCCGCACTGCAGACGGTGGTCTGAGATTTGCAACTCATGCAAGCCCTCGGCCACTGATGGCTGTTACGTCACGCGATAAGCGGACGAAGGTGTTATACGGACAGGGGAGACTATTTCGCTTGGCGAAATAAGATTAGGATCCTGTGTCCGATTTTAAAGATATTGGCCAAGTTTGAAACTTTAATTTCATTCTCGCTCATAGACTCACAGTAGATAGGTTGCTCGTAAACAGAATAGCTGTTAGCGAAGTATCTCAGTTTGTTTCGGCAATTTGTCGAACTTCTAGACTTCCAGAAATACTTTCAGCATTTTATTCTTAAGTTGTGCGACTACCTGTAATTCTGTGGTTGAGGTAATTAATATGATAGATATATAGATTTTGTGAGTGTTAAAGTGTTAAATCGCTTTAATTCATTTTAATCTATTTCTTTAGCGCAGAAGAGAAATAAAGTGGTAGGCTATTATATTTTCTAGGGAATCATTCAGTGGAAAGCAGGATAAAATTAAAATTTCTAGCTTATAACGGCAATTGTAGCTATTTATGAATTTAATTTAACCGCTAATACTCAGTCGAGTGTATTTTTTCTAAACTAACGTATAAACTCTAGAATCGAGCCTCATGAATGGTGACGGAATACGCACGTGTTCCTAATTCATGAGGATTGCTGATTTTTAAATATAACTTACGTCACGGGAAGTTTAAATGATAAGCAAAGCTCTCTGCTTGCAAGTTTAAATGTAAGTTATAACCAGTACAGATTCTGTTTATTATATTATATGTGTTATTTTTCCTCCACACAGTGAAAGTTTTGGGGTGACCCTAACTTTACCAGCACCTAGTAGTAGTTTCCATACTTGTGAAGAAATAGACAGTCCTTATTTTGAACCACGTGGGTTTCTTAAGTACCACTGGTCTAACAGTGCATATGCAACCCGAGTTAGCCAGAAATACTATCTCCCAATAACGGGTTTTCAAAGACTGTAATGATAAATACTGGACCTTGGAGCCAGATCTTAATTTCTTCTAGAAAAAAACTCTACGTAATCTTTCTGCCTGGTGGCGCGAAATACTTCAAGTATTAACTAACATTTCCCGACTATATATATATATTTTTTTTTGTGGACAAATCTGTGGTGTGACTAAAGTGAATCCTATACTGAGGGAAGGCACCGACCTGACATTCATCATTTCTAGAAACCTACGCTATTGACACTGTGCTCTGCTAACTCCCGCGCCTGGAATAATTTTAGGTGACTTAATCAGACATTTGAACAAATTTGCACACCCAAGTAGTCGTTCCCGGAGACTCCAAGTTAAATACGTCTTTTGGAACTGGGGACTTCTTGGCAGAAGACTGCATTTTTTTTGAGTCTGTGTGAAGATCTAAAATCAGTGTGTTCCAAGAGGCAGCGAGCAAAGTCGTGAGTACATGTATGAGAGGCCATGGCGGAATGAATGAGTGTACGCTGGTTTGAGTGATATTTTCACTATTATATCTTTGACACCCTGTTGCTGTCCTAATTTTTTTTTCAATCTGCATAATTTGTTGCTAAGGCTAGAGTTCTTGTGTTTTTGTCTTAGGTTAAATCAGATTTTTTTTTTCAAACTCTGTGCATATAATTACGAGATAAAACAAAGAAAACTCTTAGACTCAAACCCTATGTATCTGTGACTCGGGCGCCATCATCTGTTCTCTTAACGGGGCCGGGCTAAACCTAGAGTTAACACTATAACGGGGCTATCATCCTTGCAACATTTCCTTGAATTTTTATGACTATGTGTATATGTATTCTCCTTGATGTACTTTCTTTGATGTTGTGAGCCGATTTTTTCCTGATATTAAAATCGCTCTTGAACTTAATAATCGTGTTTGGTCAGCTCGTTCTAGATAATATATATATCATTGTTATAGTTTTCCCACGTCTGTGTGTTTACCTGTCGTCACGTGTATGTGCGTGCCTGTGAGTGATAGAAATATACGTAATATGTATATTGGTGTAGTCTGTCTGACGCTGTAACAACTGTTGTAGAAGATAGGTGAGAGAGAGAAGAATTCTTTTCGCTTTCAGAGACAGCCACTATATCAAAATCTATCATCTCACGTGTGTGGAAATTCTATTACCGTTCACTAACTCTCACTGAGTCTATCAACTATTCCAACCTATTCAGAAGGGACCAACCGCTAGTCTTAATTCTCCTATCTAAAATCTACGACAAATGGTCGCTCGTTACCGGGAATTGAACCCAAAATCCTAAGGCGATACGAGAAATGGGTTTTCGTCCGTAGAATTTTTGAACTTAGAAGAGGAAGACGAGTACGAAAAATGGTGTCTCGTCTACGGTAATTGAACCCAAAATCCTAAGCAACGAGCTACGACAAATCTGGTCTCGTGTAACTGGATTTTGAGCTTAAGATTTTTATTCTGTAATAGAGTAAGAGTGTGATGTCTTGTGAGTTGTTATATCTTTAAATAATTTATCCCCTAGACTAACGATCTGTTTAAGAGCGTGCTGACCACACTAACTGATAGTTTTTTTCCACAGCATTTAGAAAAAATATACATTTCAGTTACAGGTTGATTGTCGGAATATATGGTAATTAATGTTGATTGTAATACTAAACGCTGGTAAAGTTTTGTGAGTGTATAACATTCACAAGGGTTCTGAAGCAGGAAGGTGTTTGAACCAGAGTTAAGGAGTGCGTTTCGGACTATCCGTCCAGATTAATTGCCTCCCTCACCCTAACTGTCTTCAGGGGTAAACTTATAGTGGATTTAAAAATTAAGGGATTATTTTTCTCTTTAATTTTTGCTATAATCATTGTGTTTTCCGCTGTAGCAACCTATTTTTCAGAAGTAATCTTAACTACCATTTAGTTGGCGTAGTCGTGTTTTGCATTTAGTGCTTTATTGCCGATAATAGCAGCGATAGTTAGATTTTACTTTGGAGGAGGTATCCCAGGGTTAAGGATATCATCTTTTGTATTTTTGGAAATTTTTTCTCGTAAGTGTTAGGAACCAGGTTATTCTTTTTCCTATTTTCTATCTCCACGTGTCTCAGTCACTGACATAATATGGCCGAGAGGGAAAAGCTTAGACAACTTCTCAGAGACGAAGCGAGAGAGGAGGGACTGGAAGGAGAAGAAGCGAAAGCATTTGTCAGAGACGAACTTGAGAGATATGATGCGGAGAGGAAAGCAGCGGAAGCTAAGGAAAAAGCAGCCGCAGATTTACAGCAGAAGAAGATGGATGAGGAAATGGAAATCCGCAGGATGCAGCAGGAGGAACGTGAGAAGGAGAGACAGCATGAGGAAAAAGAGAAGGAGAGACAGCATGAGGAAAGAGAGAAGGAGAGACAACATGAGTTGGCTCTTAAAGCTCTAGAACTTCAAAGTCGTGGTGCTGCCTCTACCTCCAGCAATGGAGAGTCTTCTCCTCATTCTTCCTTAACTGATCCTTCTAACAGTCAATCTCTTCACCTCACTGCTATGTCTTTTCCGCTAGAATCTTTCCCTTGTCCTAATGAGAAGATTGACACTTGGCTAGAAAAATTTGAGAAAATTGCAACTCTGTACGGTTTAGAGAGGTCGCGTTGGAACATGAAGCTTTCCCAGGCTTTGAAAAGTTCTGCGTATGATGTTTACGCTAAGCTGGAAAGTAGCCAACAAGACAACTATGACTTGTTGAAGAAAGCGTTACTGGAGCGCTTTGAAATGAACGCTCGCAAGTTTTTGCAACTGTTTCGCAACAGCCGGAAAGAGAATTCTGAAACTTTTCACCAGTTCTCATCTCGTCTTAAGGGATATCTAACAAAGTGCCTTGAGCTTTCGCAGCTCCCCTCTACCTATGAAGGTCTTGAGGAATTTGTTTTAACAGAACAAATAAAGAACACTTTGTCTGCTGATACCCGGAGATTTCTCGCTGAGCAGGGGGCAGAAAAACTTGAAGACATTTTGGAAAGTCTGAGCGTTATCACAATGCGCTGGCTGAACTACCGGCCACAAAGCGGAAACCGACAGAGGAGCATTTTCGAAAACATAACCTAGAGCAATCTTCTCAGGCTTCTAACCAAAATAACCACAGAGAAACTGGACCTCAAAACCCCCCTCCTGAAAAATCCAAGTTCTACAAGAACAAGTACCCCAACCACCCCAAACAGTCTGATCAACCCGACCGCCCTACATGGCAGCGTAGCCAGAAAGGACAAGGTGGCAAAGGGAGAACCCCTGAGCACGGGACATATGATCAGACCGAGCACACCGAGCCGAAACGCATCGGATGCTTATTGACAGTCTCGCAAGGCGGAATTATTGACAGTGATTCCCAACCTGTTGGGGATAGACCCTCAACGCGAGGTACTGTTACTTTGAACGGTTCTCAAACTTCTTGCTTATTTGACACGGGGCTTTCTTACGATTGCATTGTTGCCAGAAACCTGGTCAAACCCGGTCAAGAGACAGCAGAGACCGTCCAACTTTGTGGAGTTCGTAAGAGTGATGCACCTACAGCGCTTCCCATTGCATTGGTGGAGATACACTCTGATTTTGTCAGAGGCATGATCAAAGCAGCTGTTATGGATGATCCCATCTACCCAGTCATACTCGGCGGGAGATACGTGTGTATTGGGAAACCGGAAGAGCCGATTGTGGCAGCAGTAACTACAAGAGGGCAAACCAAGAAGGAACGGGAGCCTGCGCCTAATTTGTTACCTATGGAACTTAAAGAAGCGCAACAAAAGGATCCTACTTTGGCACCCTGCTTTAGGAAACTGCCCATGGCGAAGGAACCCAAACAGCACGGGGACATTTTTTCTGAGGATGGCGTACTTTATCGGAGAACGGGCAAGCCTGACCAAGGTTACAACCAGCTCCTAGTACCGAAACAGTACAGAAGCCAAATCCTAGAAATGGGGCACTCTCTTCCCTTTAGCGGACATATGGGACAGAACGCCACAAACCAACGTATAACCACTCATTATTGGTGGCCAGGAGTGAATACTGATATTATCAGGTACGTCAAATCCTGTGCCCAGTGCCAACGTGTACCACCCAAGCAACGGACACCCCCAGTCCACATGGGTGAAATGCCAATAATGGGAACACCATTCGAACGGGTTGTGATCGACATTTTAGGGCCTTTCGAAAGGACTAAAAGAAGGAACAGGTTCATCCTGACCTTAGTCGATACATGCACTTTATGGGCAGAAGCTATCCCGCTAACATGCGCAGATGCCAAGCATGTCGCAGAAGCCCTCGTGCAGATTTTCACTCGGTTGGGATTCCCTCAGCAAGTGTTGACGGATAATGGATCTCCATACCGAAACCTGTTGATGGATGAGATCGTTAAGATCTTGAGGACCCAGCACATCCACACTAAGCCATATACTCCGGCCGGAAATGGGCTCGTGGAACGTGCAAATGGAAACCTCACCATGATGCTAAGTAAGCTGGCACAAGTGAAACCTGAAGATTGGGATCTCTGTATTCCTGCAGCATTATTTGGCTACAGAGAATCTCCTCATACTTCCACAGGATTTCCGCCAGCTACACTCTTATTCGGCAGACCCATTAAGGGCCCGCTTGAAGCCTTACTTCAGTCTCTGACAGACGAGAAGGCTGATGAGACAGTTGTCTCAGCCAGTAAATATGTGTCGGTTTTAAAGGAACGGTTGAAACTAGGGTGGGACCTAGCAACGACTAACTTTAAGCGAGCACGCACCAAGCACGCTAACCGATACAGGAAAGTCGCGGAAGAGAGAGAACTGGAAGCAGGAGAGAAAGTTTTGGTGTTGCTCCCTACCGAGAACAACCAACTGAAGATCGGATGGCAAGGGCCGTTTACCGTCCTGAAAAAGATTTCTAAGGCTAACTACCAGATCTCTATTGAAGGAAAGGAGAAGGTTTTCCATTTAAATCTCTTAAAGAGATACTTGGAAAAACCAGTGCCAACCTCCGACCATCTCCTGACGATCGCCAAAACTGACGAAGATGACGATAGTGGCAGGGATATTCCACCGCTATCACAGGAAATCTTTCAAAAATGTCAGAAGCGGCGACGCTCTTTCAAGCGCGCATATGAGACATTCCAGGGGAAGGAAACTTTGAGGAGTGGACTTGAGTAGGAATTGGACAGAGATGGAGGGGGAAGAGGAGAGGGAAGAAGACAGACACCCCGAAGCTACGGTTATAGGAAATTAAACTCCATAACGTAGACATGGAGTGCTTCCATATCTTAAAGGGGGGAGGCTCTGTCACGTAGGGTTTATATTCATTTAATTTCCTACATCTTCTTCCTATTCTTTCACCCGAATTCTCTCTTTTATTATCTCTGTATTTCCTTTTTCCTGTATATTTTTCATCCATTCGTTTTGCGAATATTATTTTCATATAATTCGCAAACTTTACCTGTTTTCCTTTCTCTAAAACTGAGAATCGCACCTGGGTGGTATTGCGTACATGTCAGTCGCGCTGGTCGGACGATAGGCGTGAATTTACAGCATTCGCTAGACATTCGTCTGAGGGTCTCTGGCCTGGGGCGTGAAAATTCACCCGAGGGACATGGAAAGTAGACAGAGAGTCTGCATTTCAGTAAACGCATGAGGTTTTTCGTCAGAAAAAAACCCGGCTTAGCGTGAAAATCCACTCCGCACTGCAGACGGTGGTCTGAGATTTGCAACTCATGCAAGCCCTCGGCCACTGATGGCTGTTACGTCACGCGATAAGCGGACGAAGGTGTTATACGGACAGGGGAGACTATTTCGCTTGGCGAAATAAGATTAGGATCCTGTGTCCGATTTTAAAGATATTGGCCAAGTTTGAAACTTTAATTTCATTCTCGCTCATAGACTCACAGTAGATAGGTTGCTCGTAAACAGAATAGCTGTTAGCGAAGTATCTCAGTTTGTTTCGGCAATTTGTCGAACTTCTAGACTTCCAGAAATATTTTCAGCATTTTTATTCTTAAGTTGTGCGACTACCTGTAATTCTGTGGTTGAGGTAATTAATATGATAGATATATAGATTTTGTGAGTGTTAAAGTGTTTAATCGCTTAATTCATTTTAATCTATTTCTTTAGCGCAGAAGAGAAATAAAGTGGTAGGCTATTATATTTTCTAGGGAAGCATTCAGTGGAAAGCAGAATAAAATTAAAATTTCTAGCTTATAACGGCAATTGTAGCTATTTATGAATTTAATTTAACCGCTAATACTCAGTCGAGTGTATTTTTCTAAACTAACGTATAAACTCTAGAATCGAGCCTCATGAATGGTGACGGAATACGCACGTGTTCCTAATTCATGAGGATTGCTGATTTTTAAATATAACTTACGTCACGGGAAGTTTAAATGATAAGCAAAGCTCTCTGCTTGCAAGTTTAAATGTAAGTTATAACCAGTACAGATTCTGTTTATTATATTATATGTGTTATTTTTCCTCCACACAGTGAAAGTTTTGGGGTGACCCTAACTTTACCAGCACCTAGTAGTAGTTTCCATACTTGTGAAGAAATAGACAGTCCTTATTTTGAACCACGTGGGTTTCTTAAGTACCACTGGTCTAACAGTGCATATGCAACCCGAGTTAGCCAGAAATACTATATCCCAATAACGGGTTTTCAAAGACTGTAATGATAAATACTGGACCTTGGAGCCAGATCTTAATTTCTTCTAGAAAAACTCTACGTAATCTTTCTGCCTGGTGGCGCGAAATACTTCAAGTATTAACTAACATTTCCCGACTATATATATATATATTTTTTTGTGGACAAATCTGTGGTGTGACTAAAGTGAATCCTATACTGAGGGAAGGCACCGACCTGACATTCATCATTTCTAGAAACCTACGCTATTGACACTGTGCTCTGCTAACTCCCGCGCCTGGAATAATTTTAGGTGACTTAATCAGACATTTGAACAAATTTGCACACCCAAGTAGTCGTTCCCGGAGACTCCAAGTTAAATACGTCTTTTGGAACTGGGGACTTCTTGGCAGAAGACTGCATTTTTTTTGAGTCTGTGTGAAGATCTAAAATCAGTGTGTTCCAAGAGGCAGCGAGCAAAGTCGTGAGTACATGTATGAGAGGCCATGGCGGAATGAATGAGTGTACGCTGGTTTGAGTGATATTTTTCACTATTATATCTTTGACATCCTGTTGCTGTCCTAATTTTTTTTTTTTCAAATCTGCATAATTTGTTGCTAAGGCTAGAGTTCTTGTGTTTTTGTCTTAGGTTAAATCAGATTTTTTTTTTCAAACTCTGTGCATATAATTACGAGATAAAACAAAGAAAAACTCTTAGACTCAAACCCTATGTATCTGTGACTCGGGCGCCATCATCTGTTCTCTTAACGGGGCCGGGCTAAACCTAGAGTTAACACTATAACGGGGCTATCATCCTTGCAACATTTCCTTGAATTTTTTATGACTATGTGTATATGTATTCTCCTTGATGTACTTTCTTTGATGTTGTGAGCCGATTTTTTCCTGATATTAAAATCGCTCTTGAACTTAATAATCGTGTTTGGTCAGCTCGTTCTAGATAATATATATATATCATTGTTATAGTTTTCCCACGTCTGTGTGTTTACCTGTCGTCACGTGTATGTGCGTGCCTGTGAGTGATAGAAATATACGTAATATGTATATTGGTGTAGTCTGTCTGACGCTGTAACAACTGTTGTAGAAGATAGGTGAGAGAGAGAAGAATTCTTTTCGCTTTCAGAGACAGCCACTATATCAAAATCTATCATCTCACGTGTGTGGAAATTCTATTACCTTTCACTAACTCTCACTGAGTCTATCACCTATTCCAACCTATTCAGAAGGGACCAACCGCTAGTCTTAATTCTCCTATCTAAAATCTACGACATCTGGAATACCCATAGTAAGAGACAATCAAATAACACTTACAGAAGAGCACTAGAGACAGACATGAATGCGACGAGGAAGATATGGAAAGACCTTGAGCTGGTGGCACGTGACTGGAAGACTTAACATAAGTTTATGTCTCTTGGAGATCTGAAGGGTGATGATGATATACAATTTGATGCGTCAGTTCCGATGAAAACATGAGAGATGAAAATAGTACCACAATATGGAGCTGTGTGCAGCTCTCAATGTTGAGTGGAACATAGAAGTTTTGAGCTTCAAAGTTTGGAACACTACAAATATATAAACCTTATTTCGAGTTAAATAAAAGTACAGGGTATGTAGAAATCAACGAGCGTCTTAAAACTTACAAGTAAAACACCAAAAAACACGGGTATAGTTGGAATTACTTTGTCTAGTGTCACAAATGCTCGCACACATACGCACACCGCACTGACAGAAAGGCACGCGCGCAGGCACAGCATGTACGTATACGCAACAACGCATACACATCCACGCGCACATAAATTCACACATACATATGCGCTTGCAAACATATATATTATACACATACATACACATATACAGGGACACACAGAGGCTGAGATACACGCACATACACTTACGCTCAAGTACATGCACAAACACACACACACATACATATATACAAATACACGTATATGTGTGTTCATACATAGGAGGATTTAAAAAAAAAATTTAAGAAATAATAAAATTACCCGTGACAGGGAAAAGGGCAGAAGAGAATGCTGGGAAAGAAGAACGCGAGGTGAAAGAAGGGACAAGGTCATTACATGCCAAGGTAAAGGTTGGGCTAAACTCAAAGATATACAGCATGATAACTGAGAAGGGAAGATGAAGGGAAGACTGCGTTAATGCAGAAAATAGTTCGAATCCGACGGAAATCGCTAGGAATCCGGAAATCTCTAGAGGTTAGGCAGTAACTGAAAAAGCAAGACACCATGTGGGAGGGGGGGGGGGGGGGGGGGGGGGGGGGGGGGGGGGGGCGGGGTAAGGGAGGGGGGGGGGGGGGGGGGGAGGGGGGATTGAATGAAAGAATGAATGTCACATAAAGACAGAAGAAAGTAAGGGAAACAAGCCTAAACAAAATGAAGACAGATGTCGAAATGGGGGGGAGGGGGGATAAGTAATTAAGGAATGAAAAAAAAAAAGAACGAACAGCAAATGAGAAAGAGAAATTTCAAGAGACGAAAAGAGAAGACAGAGAAAAGAGACAGAAGCAAATAACCTCTGACTAAGAAATAAATAACAAAATAAAATAGGAAAGAAAAAAACCAACGCTGATAAAAGCAAAGAAAGAAAACACGAGAATGAACGAGTTAGACAGATGATAAGAATGTGAAAGAGAGAGAATACGCTATACAAGTCAAGAATACATCAAGATGAAACCAATTGTGACAACAACAACAACAAAGAAGGGGGTAGAAAGAAAAAAGTGAGAAAGAGCAATGAAAGGCACAGACATAGAGAATGCATAAAAGACAAAGATAAGATTAAAATCATACACACTCACACACACACAAAATGGCAGAACTAATGCGAATTGAAGACATAATTGACAACGACATTTTTTAGAAAGAAAGAAGAATGAAAAAGGCAGATCGGATAAATAACAAAAAGAAATGAAGAGGGGGAAAAAAAGAGAAAATCGAGAGTTATTAAATGAAAGTGATGAAATAAAGCGCATGAAAGAGAAATAGAGACATGAGAAGAGAAAGAGATAGAGAGAGAGAGAGAGAGAGAGAGAGAGAGAGAGAGAGAGAGAGAGAGAGAGAGAGAGAGAGAAAGAGTGAGAGAGAATGGTAATGGATAAAACTGAATCAGCAAATTCATGTCTGAATGAATGAGTCATCTTTACTGCCAGCAGATATCAGTTCCATGCATTACATCATCATCAGAGACCAGGCCTGACCAAGTTGCAACGCGACCCCCTACGTCGACTTCAGCAGTGACGGGCAGGCAGATAATCATGGCTCGTGCAGACCTCCGCTTCTTCGTTTAAGTAGTCGTCTATCACAAACGTGTGACCTGTATCTTGTGAATATTAACATCATCGAACGTGTTTATTATTCCTGGTTTTGTATGTGATTATTTGGTAAACATGTTCTCAAGTCACAAGATAACAAACGCACGATTATTCACAAAAACTGGGATTAGTATACTTTTTTTAAAAAATGTGGATAGAATGAGAGATAATGAACTGCACAGGGAAGAACATAGGGTGGTAGTTGTAAATATGGGAAGAGTGGTAGTAGGTGGAAAATGAGAAAAAGAAGGGGGAGAGAAAGGCGTGGGAGAAGAAGAAGAAGAAGAAGAAGAAGAAGAAGAAGAAGAAGAAGAAGAAGAATAAGAAGAAGAAGAAGGAATAGGCGAAGAAGAAAAAAAGAACAAGGGGTGGTAGAGTTGAATAAAAAGAACAAAAAAAAAATGAGAGGAGAAGGAGGGCAGGATGTGTAACGAGGAGAACAGGAACACGAACACGGAATGGTAACAAGAAAAATAACAAGGAGCGGGAGGTGGAGTTGAAGAAGAAGAACAATGAATGAGGGGAGGAAGGGTGAAATGAAGAAACAATTTTAAAAAAGAAGACAGAGTAGAGCATAAGAATGAGGAAGAGATAACGAAGGACGAAGGTAAATTAACAAAAGAAGAAGGAAAAATGAGTAGAAGACAAGGAAGAAGCAAGAGTCATTGTGGAATAAGAAAAAAAGCACAATAAATAGGTGGAGAAAAATAACGATGATAGTGATCAAGAAGAGAGTAAATCAGGAGGATGAAGAATGGATGGAAGAGGAGGAGGAACAGTTAAAGTAGGACGCTTAACAAAGAGGAATAAGGAAAATTAGTCATAAAGAACGGAAAAGAGGGAAATCATTAAAAAAAAAAAACAGAATAAAAGAAATATAAAAACACGTGCGTATTATAATATTAAGTATACAGAAAAAAAACAAAGAGTAAAAAGCAAGATGAATATTCAGAACGCAATGAAAGCAGGAGAGAAGATGCGTAGAGCAAACAAAAATTGATTAGATTACATTGTTGTCTGCTCGGTGACTGACAATCACAATATAGGGTCACTTCCGCCCAACACAAATAAAAAATGGCGGAGGGCAATCAATGATGCATCACTTGTCCAGCACTGACAGGGGAAAGAATGAGTGAACAACACAGAGTTAGATGCCCTTTGACCACAAATGAACCACTGGGAGCCGAAATATCGGCCACTATCTGAGTTTTCCTAACTTGGGCTTTCTCATTTCCTGCATTGTTAATCTAATTTCTCTCTTTCGCCACTATTTATTTCACTTTCTTTCTTTTAAGCCTTCATTACTGCACTTCTGTTTTTATTTTCCTTCAAAATGGCTTCTAGAATTTATTTTCCTTTCTGAACTGTCACATTTGTACAATTTAATTTTCTCCAATGAACGTTTTTAAGTAACGTTAGTGTGCACTTTAGATGTCTGTTTTTACACTTAATTTATTCTGTTTTTGTTGTTAAAAACAATTCTTACTGTCCATTTCTCACATACACGAAGCGATACTCGTCTGCTTCTCATTTAGTCTGCTTACTTTAAAATCTCCTTTAACATAAGACTATTGTTTCAGAATTGGCCCGTTCGCCTTTTCTCATTCTCTCTCTCTCTCTCTCTCTCTCTCTCTCTCTCTCTCTCTCTCTCTCTCTCTCTCTCTCTCTCTCTCTCTCTCTCTCTCTCTCTCTCTCTCTCTCTCTCTCTCTCTCTCTCTCTCTCTCTGCAACTATCCATTTATTTCTTCATTTTACGCACATAAACCTGTCCCATCGCCGCGCCTTAGATTTGTTGACCTCTTTTCATACTGCAATAGTGTTATTTCACGGCTAATTAAGCATCATTAAGGATTAATTGTAATCGCTTAAGTTGTTAAACCAGATTGGCTTCGTACGGTCAACGGAAAGTATTGGTGACGCATGCCCGTCTGGGGGCATTGTTCGATACAACAGCGATCAGACACTTGGGCGAATAATACAAAAGAAAGTAAGGTGATAATTGCTTAACTCACTTCCGACCAGACATTGTCTGTGTAATAATTACAGAGAAACCCGTCTGGGTAGACAAATTAGCGATGACACAATCTGCAGGCGATGTTAAACATCGTAATTTGAAAGGTTATTTAAGAGAACGGAAGAAGTCGGGCCATTTATGGGAAATGAGGTCATGTGTTTAAATTATAAAATGAAGTTTTACGCGAAGGAAATTGTTGGAATAAAACCCACCTTAACATGCATGATGGAATACAATTGGCTGGTCAATGCTAGATGTTATAAACAACACTTATGATTGGAGCCTGGTCAGATTGTAACAACCACGTGCGTGGGACGAAAGTTGCAATATAATCTGACACTTTTGCCGGTTTAGAGCACTGTGAAATTCACTTCGTCAAGAAGACAACCAGCTAGCCAGAGTAAGGAATAGGATCAGAATTCCATTTATCGGTCCGACCTTGCTTGAGCATCTTTTGGACTTATATCCCAGGAAAACTATACCTACATTAACACGGAAAGCCAGAATCCTAGGAATTTGAAACACAAAGTCAGAGTGGGAGCCTAGTGTAAAGTAATATCCCTGACCGCGTGTAAGAGGCATTTTAAACAAGTTGCCTTAACTATTGCTCTGAGACAAGAGTCAGTATTCCTAATGAGATTATAGGGTGAGTTGTACATTTTAAATTCTATATTTTGCATTTATTAACATTTGAAAATTGCTAATGGATGTCTGGGTCATACGAGGCTGGCAACACCAGCATATAGAATGATGGTTTCATGAACCACCACTGCAAGAGTTGGTGACTGCTTTATGCGGGTTTCTCATAGAGAACCAAAAGCAGAGGTAGTCCCAAGATCCATATGGAGCACGGAGTGGATTATGACAGAACTGATGTACATACTTATTATATTATTCACGTGTTCAACCAGTGCAAATGTTAAGATATTCCGTGACACGAGCTTGTTCCCACTGAACTAGGGCATGAAGTATTTATAAGCCTATACATGCACAAACATAGTCAGCTGTATGCCTTCCGTGTCAGGCTCATTATCTAGCAGTTAACTTCACAGTAACACAGGGACTCCAACTCACGATTAATAATGAAACATAACTTCCGAGTCAATCTCCAAACATTTAATACTTTACTAACCGTCTTGCAATAATACATGGATAGTGGGATGCATATGATACAAATAATACTCTAGAAAATCTGCAACAACATAATCTTGCCATCTCACTTTCTGCTTCACTCGGCAACGTCCCTCGTTCAACTGCCTTTCTCCTACCAGTCTCAACACATTCCTCATGTTTTGACATTTACCCACACTCTCTCATACCCCCGCTTGATTATTCACGAACAGTTTACAACAACTCATGTAACCATCTTGTGAGATTCAAAAAAATAACTCACTCTTTAACTGTTCGGGACATTCAGTATAAATGTAATGAATGTTTTCCACTAACTAGGATTAATATCAATACTCAGAGAGGGTAACGTTCTGAGGTAGATGGGATAGTGAAATGAAAAGGGGGGGGGGGGAAGCGGGGCACACGATTGTGTGTCAGGAAATCAAACTCAGGAGGATATTTGTTTCTCTTCTTTCATAATACTAGTCGGTGGCACAAGTTGAGGGTACTGTCTCTGGAACAAAGTGTGTGGTATAAGTGGCCTGCTATCAACGCTAGACACCATCATCAGACGAGTCTTGAAAACGCTGGACCAGCTTCGGGATAACTCCCTGATATTTTTTGGAACGTGTCACAACCTCCAGACTTTACCAGTGATGTGAGTGAACCAGTCCATAATCTGCAAAGAACCAACCATCGGCTGGAGCAGGAACCAAACTTACTAGCAGCTAAGTACAAACTTAAAAGCTGCCAAGTGAACTTTTTTCAGAAAACTCCTCTCAATATGGATAACATCACACTGTGATGAATACCTTTTTTTTAAAAAAAAAGAATTATTCATTTTACAATGTTAATATAATTGATTATTAAATTTGTTATTTGTATATATACAAATTTATTGTTGATTTAATCCTTTTTGGGTATACTGCGCCCGTATGTCTCAGTCGCCTTAAAAACAGAGCTACTAAATTAAGATTTCACTGAATTAAATCAGTTGGGGGATTGAACGAGCTAAATCATACATAATAATTCTTCATAACAGATGTCGGGCAGATACAGTTAACAATTGCTCAGTCCAATTCAGCAGTGTTCTTGATTTCTGAATTATCTTATGAATACACCCTCGAGGTAGAAGCATCATCATCCTTTTATCTGTATCTCTGCCAAGAGTAATCTTGTGCGAAGGTAGATACCTTTGAAGACCCACATTGTATACTCTAGGTTTTGGCCATTGTTGGACCATCACTGCAGAGCAAAGAGGAGGCAACCCGTGACAATTATATATATATATATATATATATATATATATATATATATATATATATATATATATATATATATATATATATATATATATATATATATATATATATATATATATATATGCTGAAAGCTGCTACTTAGGAAAACAAGTCAAAATTGATTAACTTTGTAACTGCCCTAACGTTTGGACTTGCAAACGCTTTTTTACGTTTGAACTGGCGTGACACGCACCTTTTTCCTTGTGTCTGTTTTAACCACCAGCATGCTCCCTCCTTCCCCGCTTGACAGTAAAGAAAAACGTAGTTCTATAGCAGAAAGTGCCGTACGCTAGTGAAGTGTTAGAGACTTCAACATACTAGAGCTAGCTTTTTTAGGTGGAATGACAAGTACCTTTCTCGCTGCCTTTGCCTTCCCTAAATTAAGAGCAGAGTCAGAAGCCCATTACATGCTTCTAATCTAATTGTGGTCGCAAATTATTATATACTAATGTATGTAGATATTGATGATAATTTGTGTCCTTTTCAATATATTTTATTTCTTAACATCAGAGGCGTCACTAGGGTTGGTGTCACCCGGTGCGGTAACTCATGGTGCCAGACTGTACAGAATCCTTAGTAATGTTATTTGTACTAATGTTACTCGTAAATGCATATGGAAATATACTCATAAATGAAATAATACCCAAAAAAAATAAACACGAACAAATAAACAAGCATTTCAGCACTTAGTGAACATCTCGACTAAATCTTAATGCGCATTAGAAGGTTCAAAAAGTAAACTAGCATAAAGTTTTAGCCTTGTAGGTATATTGATACAGTACATGTAAGTTGGGCTAACGAAAAATGTTTTTATGGTTATAACTAACTACAGGGATATTTTTATAAAAAATAATACATTTCTGCTGAAACACTGCACACAAATTTTATAGACAGTCATTTTGGTGTCACCCCCTCAGCTGATCACCCCCTCTGATGGTGTCACCCGGGTGCAGTCCGCAGCCCCCTAGAGACGCCTCTGCTTAACATTATAATTAGAAACTGTAAAAGCGAGTATACTGTTATTGCACTATTACACTGGTTTTAATTTTTTAACGTTAAAATTTAAAATGCATATATAATAAATGGATACAGTATATGAGATGAGAGAAAGGAAAGGCAGAGAGTTGGACGCTCTAGCATGCCCAGTTCTCAACTCTTTGAAAATAAAGTTTGTTCGTTCGTTCTCTCTCTCTCTCTCTCTCTCTCTCTCTCTCTCTCTCTCTCTCTCTTTGACTGGCTATTGAGCTCCGATATAATCGAAGGACTGACTTCTGTCTATAGTTAAAAAGAGCTTTGTCACTGAAAGGCACCCACCTGAAGAAAATCAGATAGAAAACAGATAGATATTTTTCGTCTCTTGTGTCTTATACATTGCTTACAGTGTCTTTACTATGAGGGGGTGGGTGAACCTATGGGCGACCCTTCTCTCGCACAAGAAGTCAAGTATAGAGGAGATATGTTCTGCTTTTTTTTTTCAGTGCGCTGTCATAATTTTGTGTTAGCATCAGCACGCTAATTTTTAATCGTTAATTTAAATTACACCTCGTGTCTTGCGTCTGCTACTGATTAACCCGATTTCTGAATGCCAATTCTAAATACTTGCTTATTTGTTTGTTTGGACCTTCCCTCATTTCTTTCCACACAGCCACGCCCTAACGATAAGTTTGTGTCAAAGAACAACAATTACATCTTGATGTAGAATTAGTCTTGTGCCAAGAGTAACAACTATAATTAGCCTACTTGAATCTGATCGTTGACATTTTTTGCGGTGTATTTATTTATTTATTATTATTATTATTTTTTCAATAACCATGCAATCCTCAGCTTAGTCATGTCAAACCTCAAGTTGGGCATTCTCTTATTTCTGTCTTAAAACAAAGTTCTGAACCTTATCACATGAGCGGTGGATTAGCTTGACATCGGCAAATGAGGTCGAAAGGTGTTCATCGAGACCTTGCAGAAAGTTAGAATCCCTCTCTCTCACGTTATAAATCTATGGTGTGAGTCTCTAAACATGCTAACGCAAATACATGTCTCTCACACCACACATACATCAGGTATTGTTGTTGTTGTTGTTGTTTAACTAGAGCTGCTGAGCTTCTCGCTCTTCAGCAGCCAATACGAAATTGAAGACTCATTGGTATTATTTACACCGTAGATCTAGGCTTTTCATGTGGCTTTTCTGCCATTCCGAAACGTGTTGAGTTGAAGTCATGAGTTCCAGTTTCTCCAGCTTGGCTTGCATTTAAAGGATCGTCACATCTGGTCCCAAGCTAGAAGTAAGAAGCGCGTGGCATACTGTGCATTCCCCGCCATCCAAGGAGGCTCTCCAACTTTGCAGAGCTAAAATACTGTACTCTGGTTTCTGAGCTCTCCCAAGAAATTGTCACGTCCTGCACAGAGCCACTTCTCAGCTTCACCTGCCTATCACTGGGTCCGTTGTGAGATCCTTCTGCATGTAGTCAACCAAGTGAAAGCCAAAGAATTACGCCTGGGTCTCAAGTCACTTCTCCAAGCTTAGTGTGCAATGCTGGGTTCTCATCAAGTTTCACCACAAGGGGAATCCCTGGAAGTGTGTGGATAATTTCAAGAGTCAATGAGGATGTAATTAACCTCACAGACATAGGTTCACTTCCACGTACATATATTGTAGCATTGATACATCAGGTATAAAACATAGATTTTAGAGGACAAGAATAATTTGTAACGACTACGTGGCAATAAGACTTCGAACATTTGCTTCCGATTGTATTATTAGTTTCAGAACATGGGTTTTAGAAACCATTATCACCATCATCATCATCATCAATGTAGTGGAACTGACACATTGTCGCAGGTAGGTATAAATTGCGAATAGATTATGTCTGACCAGACAGATTATGAATGTGTAATGTGAAGTTAGATAAGAAAAGAGTCACTAATAAAAATTATGGGAAGAGATCTGACTTCTGGAGAGTAAGAAGACTATTTCTCCAGCCTACCGCGACTATGGTTATATGTCAGTCTCTTGCCCGTTCTCTCTGGAGAAATATAATAATTCTAAAGCAGTAAGAACATATATCACGACATCAAAGTGACAGTTATAAGAGAAGAAATCCTGACCACGATATATATTTGTATGTTTATTAAACAAATAAAAAGACGCACCAATAGAGAATGCAGTCAGCGACCCATAGCTTGACTGCTTGCGTCAATGTCAGCGAACCAGAGCTGACCAAGACCCTACTCCACCTCCAAGTGGTGGTCCTGGAAACAGGCTGCATCACTGCAGTCTGGCTGAGAGAGTAGGGATCGAAGAGGGTAGGCAAACCCGGTCCCAAAAAATGCCGTTCTGAAGTCGGATGTGTCGGCCGAAAGGCGCAGATATTGCAGCTTCGCTGTAAACAGACACAACGCAACTAACGTCCTTTTCAGAACAAACGAGGAGGAAGAAGAAGAAACAAAAAACAGAAAAAAATACCACAACATAAACCTGGAAATCAGTATGTCTCCACTAACCTTGTAAATCTAGTGAAGTTATCACATAAACAACACATTAACAAATGACAACAGTCTTCACTCAATCACACACACGAAAAATTGCCTCACTCCACACCTCCACCAGTACTCTTGCTGATGCAATATTATAGTTTAATTAAAGGGGTTAGGCCCCCAGCTCTCGAATAATGAGAACAGCCTGTCCTATAAATGGGGTCAATGTTTGGCAGATAATCCTCTCTCCGCTAGGAAATAACACACACAGTTCCACCTGAGTTTAGTTGACTAAAGCTATGGAGATAAGCTCCCCCTGGAACAGCTAAATAAATCCTAGGGAATAACACTTTTAGATTGCGGGTGGCCACAACAAATATGCGAATGCAATATTTAATGCAATACGGCTTAGCCAATTTTCGCTCACTGATTGAGATAGGTACTCCACGGGCGAATCAGTGAATTACAGCTGACAAATTGGTTATCCAAAAAAACGACGCGAGGCATATGCACATCTGATAGAGGATAATGAAGACTATAACACACACAGGCACTGGGCGCTGGAAGTCGTTGACCTCTTTTGGGCGGGTACGTTAGTATTATCCACTGTGTCGGGACCTAAAGGGGTCCAACAATGTTGCCCGAAGCATGGAGGGCAACGGCAACCGCTCGTAGACACTGACGCTTGGCAATAGGCGGTGGATAAGTAATCCACAGTAACCACCTTGTAGGTTGGACGCGGACAGAACGATTGGTCTGCTGTGTGATCTATATTAACTGGAGGTAAATATAGCGAGGGTAGTAGTGATCCTCGAGGGCATGTTAGAATAAATGCCCAATATATATTTCTACAGGGATGCTTAAGGCCCGTCAATAGAGCACAGTTGACAGGTTGATCAGCTCTGAAATCAACAAGTCAAAAAATATTTACAACCAGTATACATCCATCTCTAACAAAACTCGTTCTTTCACTCGATTACAACCCGCTCCTTCGTTCATTCGGTCGATACAAAGATCAACAATACACCATCTCTTCCCCTCTCTAGCGATACTATTCACGCAGGTAACCAATTTATGCGTGAACGCTCTTCGCGCGCGAGTCTCATTGACCCTCGCGTCTACACACGCACACACACCAATATTTTAGGCAACCCACGGTTAGCCATTCAAACACGAATTGATAATTAAAAGTGGCCCTGAGATAATTTATCTAATAGGGCCTACACTGGGGAGCGTTATAAAATTACTGCGCGCTGATACGCACTAGTATAAAAAATACATAATAACAAAAAACTCTTTACAGAATTAATGTATACGCCTATTCGCAAAAGGAAATACATCGCGAAAACAAGTGATATACATATGCCTCTCTCTCTTCTGTCTGATAAAATATATCTCTGTCTTATTCATCTCTGTCTTAGCCGTACTTCCTAAGCGGAGTTAAAATTAGCAGTTTGCTTAATAAAATCAAAATTACCCGGTTCCCCCAAGATTTACTTTACTTACAGAACTATATATATATATATATATATATATATATATATATATATATATATATATATATATATATATATATATATATATATATATATATATATATATATATATATATATATATATATATATATATATATATGAGATATATATATATAAAAATAACACGGGCCTTGACTATAAATAATTAAGCTAACTCCCTAAAAATAACTTTTAAAAAATTAGGTGTGCTTACTGAGCAAAAGGAATTCAATCTCCGCACAATAAATCTGGTTATAGGCTCTCAACCTAAAATGATTATCCAGGCAGCAAGGAATCCTAGAGCGACAATGGTAGGGAGTGATAGAGACCTGCCCTTAAACAGTAAGAAAATTGCCAGGTGTTCGGTCAGCTTTCCTTAGTCCGCCCGAGATGAGATAAACAGACTTAAGACTTACGAGAGCGAGCGTCTTTGGCTGATTTCCGAGAAAAGGGGGGGGGGGGGGGGGGGGGTAATATTAGCACACTCGCCCGTTCTACGAGCGACTAGAGTTCGGGATGAAAACCGAAGGACGGCAAAGATAAAAGGCACAGAAAGTTTCCCCGTGTTCCGGGGTACTCCGTACTCAAAGAAACTAAGATTTTCACGCTCCCCCAGAAGCGCTACATAAGAGACTTAATGGTAAAATTCCGCTTTGCTCGTGTAAGGAGGTGGGCATAGCTTGGCTCTATCAAGATTGACAGAATCCGAAGACAGAGTTCGAGCTGTTAGAACAAAAATGACAGAAAAGGGCGGTATCAAGAAATAGAAAGAAAACAGACAGCCCAATCAGCATAAAGGGCAGACAATTCCAACCAAAGCGTGAGACGGATACACTCTGAAAATCGCCCCGTAATTAGGAAATCTTTATGATTAATCGCAATATAATTCTATATGAAGTTCACAACGGGGAAATCACCTAATTATCCTGGGTCAAAAAGGGAAGCAACCAATCATAAGTGCCAAAAAATAGCCACTCAAACGCAGATGTAGTGAAAGGGGGAACTCGTCGGAATGAAAAAAAGGAGATTCAACAAGAGACAGATTACCGAGTCAGATTGATGAGAGGGAGATCCAATCAAACACAGGTTAAATCAAATCATACGGACTGGGAAATTGTATATAAACCAGCTTTATACTGAATTTTGGATTCTCCACAATTCACTTCTAGATCTCATGTCTGAGAAGACGTTCAGCAGAATGACTCACACCAGTAAGAAGCCATCAGATATAGCAGACAGCTAAGAAGTCAAGCTGACTTGTTCAGGTGAAGCCGATTGCTTAGCGATAAGCTCAAACCAGTCCTCGTGATAGGTGTCTGAAGGGTATGTTTAAAAAAAATTATAGATTGTTAATTATTCTAGTGTCATGTAATTTAATGTTATATTTAACATTAATGTTATGATTTACTTTGATTTACATACTGGTGTTTTATCATGTTATGATTTACTTTGATTTACATACTGGTGTTTTATCTTGGTACTCCTGACACTACGCTGACAACTGAAGTTGGTCTGCAGCTGAATATAACCTGAACACAATCCTGACCAGCACGGACGCAGCTAGTCCTTATCACGACTATACAATGCTAGCTCATAGTCCTTTTTATGGCTTAGTTTTTAATGATGTATGCACAAGAGTTTTTTCTTCTTCTACTGTCTCTTCTTCTTCGTTCAATGCAAATTCCTCTATTTTTATAAGGGAAACCACTGGCATAACTAAGGACCAAAGGGAATTAATTAAGACAGAATTCATGAAAATGTTATAATGATGTCCATAGTCTTACGATGTATTTTATTAATTGTTTGACGTACTTCTTTGATCGACATGGCCATGGCTCATGACTATGTTGTCAAAATGAGGATTCTGATCAACAGTGGCCAATAGATCCCATAATCTGGTGCATACGTTTACAGGTTCTTAGACGAGAGAGAGTCGCAACCAACGTGTAAAATCGACTGCAGTATGTGAGTAAAAGACCACCTCTGCATTGCCTGCTAGTAGCATCGCGTCTACCTGTCCAGGTAAATGAAGTCTCTTGGGAAGTCAACACCTGATCAAGCTAAAGAAGTTTCTGTAGAGAAAGAAACTGAAGGAGAGAAGTGAACTGATTTTTTGAGAAAGCAAAATCCAGAAGTCACCAAATGGCGGGTATGACGATAAGAGACGTAGACAGTTTTTTAATTTTCAGCTTGTAATTTTGTAAATACCTATCTGAAACTTTTAATAGACGTCTATTTTAATTATTAAAGTGTATTGATATCTTTTATAAACTGTAGTTGATTGATTTATTTAAATTACAGTTACAGTTTGAAATGTTGTACTGGTGTGGGATTCAAAAGAACATTTAACATTTTAAAATCTGTAGGGCTAACTAACGAGCTGCATTTCATGTGAACTATTAATAGAGATACCCTTGGAGCATAGGATAGGTCCAGCGAGGTGACTTACTTCTCAGATCTCTTCTACAGCTACCGTCTATACTGTGCAGATATCGTCATGACTTGTCCGGTGCCATTACTACCTCTTGTTCACCAGTTCTCTTCTTAATTTCTGGGAACTATTTTATTCTATCTAACTTTCCTCTAGCCACAATTATCACCATTACTTATTTGTCGTTACCTGTGGAACATAAAGCTGCACTTGTTGCCTGTCACCAATGTCTGTTCTAAACAGCAGTCTTCAACTCTACCCATAAGATCTCTGATGTCTTGGCTTCCTCGTGTATCGCTCTTGTGCATGTTATTGTTTAAACAACTGATACCAGTGTATCTGTTTCTGTCAGTGTGGATCCTGGGGCCTGACATAATGCACAAATAATAAGCCCACCGCGCGCCAGGGATCATCCTAGGCCATTATGTGCGTTGAGCATGAAGCTAGAACATCAGCGGGTAAAACGAATAGTGATCCCACGAATGAACGGGTAAATTAAGTACGTTGGTTCAGGCTGCTTGCAAAAGGGCCAATTATTTTGGTGCCGCAATGTTTCTTAGAGCGAAGGAAAGGGGGAAGAAAAAAGAAAACGATATGTGTCTTCATCTGGAATAAAGTTGGGGAAAAAACAAGTTTTAAGAGAGAAACATAATTTAAAAGGCATTCCTTTGCTCTACTAGTTAAAAATCGTAGCAGAAACGCTACCTAATTAACAGGCGAGATATAAATGGTAGAAGACTACCTCACGAATATTGGAGATCAAATAGGGCTACTTGAGAACCCACTAATTAATGCAGTATTCGCTTTACTTCAGTCTGGCCATCACACGGACATACAGTATAATTACAAAACTGAAATGATCAGTTTTGACCAGGTATAAAGCTTTGAAAGCAGCAGAACAGCTATGAAAAAGAACATGCTAATATCTGTATATTGTAAAATATTATTACAACCCTTTACAAGTTACTCTATAACGTTCTACTCTATTTTGCTATTGATTCACTAATTCACCGCCCTGAGCGCCCATTGCACCACGGCTTGTCAAGGACTTCCCATTGACGCCAGTCCGACGCTGTCTTCATAAAGAACATAACAGGCGTCGATTTCATTAGCATATTATTTATCTTCCGAGCAGCTTCATGTATATTTGGGTCTTTCTCTCATTATTTTTCTCCCGTGCGTCTATCTTACAAAGCGACAAGATACAGAACAGTTTGTTACCACTGTATGGGAGAAGTCGATATCAGCACTAGACACAATAAGTTGTGGTATGTCATCGTAGCCTACGTCAGTGAGCATATAGATCTGTGTTTCTCAACCGCGTGATGCTCACGGCACACTTTATAATTTTCTAAACAATTTACGGCCCACCTATCTGACCCCGTGATTTATACTAAATTAAATACACTGATTTATGAGTACTTTAGAATAAAGAAAACTATCAATTTGATTTGTTTAAAATAATTTTGAAGTAAATATATTTTGTTCAAAGCAGTTAATAGCTCCAATTGTTATTGAATGAATTCAAGCTGTAAGATCAGTTTTGTATTACATGATCACTACAAATATACTTCATGTAGTAAAAATAAAAATTTTGCGGCACACTTTGATAGGCGCGTGTGTGCCGCCGTGCCTATCAAAGTGTGCCGCAAAATTTTTATTTTTACTACATGAAGTATATTTGTAGTGATCGTGTAATACAAAACTGATCTTACAGCTTGAATTCATTCAATAATAATTGGACCTATTAACTGCTTTGAACAAAAATGGATATACTTCAAAAATTTCATGATATTACAAAAACGCAAGAGGCGCATTCAAAGGTCATTGACGAAGCAAAAAATTTCCGCTTTGACCTAATTAAATGTCTTTTTTTCGAATTATTTTATACAATTAAAAGAAAATCGAACTGAGAGTTTTCTTTATTCTAAAGTACCCACAAATTATTGTATTTAATTGAGTATATATCACTGTAATTTATTATTCAGTTGCGGGTTGAGATAGGTGTGCCGCAAATGTTTAGAAAAATAAAAAGTGTGCAGTGAACACAAAAAGGTTGAGAAACATTGCTCTAAACTAATAAACCTGTTGATAACATTACAATGCAGTATCTATTCTGGACTGGCCAGGGTAAGAGAATTATGGGGACACCGAAAAACACATGGAGACGAATACTAGAGACAGAAATAAAAGGCACGAGGAATACACAGAAATAACTTGATCTCATGAGACGGGACAGGAGACTTTGCATGAATTTATTCAAGGCCTATTCTTCTTGGGGATTTGAAGTAGGTTCAATAGTACTAATCCGATGTAAGGGATATAAACGTACAGGCATTTAGGTGCTTGAACTGTGGAATGATCAGGTCTGCCAAAATCCAAGAGAATAAACAGGTAAGGGCTGTATAACGTATGATCTTAGTACTTGTATTATTAATCACCTCCGTGGTTTCAATCAATCAACACGCTTTAGCGCCTTAAGGAGCATAGGCCTTCAACAAACACATACCAAGTCATCCTGTCACGTGCCATCAGCTCAATTACTTTCCACGTTGTCCTCATCATTTTCACTTCTGTCTCCAGTTCTCTTCTCCGTATGTTGTTTGGTCTACCTCTGCCTCTCTTTCTCTGTCGATACCAGAACAATGACTGCCTTGTAATGCTATCAACAGGTTTCCTTAAAGCGTGTTCTATCCATCGCCAGCGTCTTCTTCTCAGCTCTTGTTCCACTGGCACTTGTCTGGTTCTTGTCATCAGTTCTATATTTTTGTGACTTTGTCATACCATTTCAATCCTTCTGTTTACGCAAGCGTCCATTTATGATTGTCTGTAACTTTTTTGTAGTTTTTGTTGTTTTCCATTTTTCAGAGCCATACAATAGGACTGACTTGAAATTTGAGTTTTATTTCACACAAAATCTCAATTTTCGACTCAAGTTAAAATGAGAAACTATTTAGCCGAGCCCGTTTTGCTTGGTCCGTTGACATAATGTTTATTGAAGTTTCAGCTCTCTATGAAACTTTCTATAGCAGATGTTCGAGCTGGTTGTAAGTCAAAGATTGACATGATCAAAGTTCAGTGACGGTGAGTTCCCCGTAGAATCTTCTTCGACCACAAGTTGTTTGGACATGTTACAAGTAAGATGTCTTCCGGGACCCAAAGACGCAGCAATAGAGAATGCAGTCAGCGACCCATAGCTTGACTGCTGGCGTCAGGGTCAGCAAACCAGAGCTGACCAAGACCCTACTCCACCTCCACGTGGTGGTCCTGGAAACAGGCTGCATCACTGCAGTCTGGCTGAGAGAGTAGGGATCGAAGAGGGAAGGCAAACCCGGTCCCAAAAAATGCCGTGCTGAAGTCGGATGTGCCGGCCGAAAGGCGCAGATATCGCAGCTCCGCTGTAAACAGACACAACGCAAGCAACGTCCTTTTCAGGACGAACGGGGAAGAAGAAGAAGAAGATGTCTTCCGCGGACGATTTTCAGAGGTGCGGCACGAGCTATTCCACAACGTTTTTCCTTCTTTTTTTTTTTGTTAGCTTCAAAGAGTTATTTACAGAGGAAGGCAAGAATGAAGAGTGAGAGATTTTTACCCAAGTAGAATGAGATGGGCCTAGGTAGACTGACACAGAAACCTAGTCTCTAGCGAATTAGCAGAGATCGAGACATAAACAAAGAACGAGAGAAAGAGAGTGCAATCGATGAAATCAGAATGAAAGAGCTAAAAAAAGGCTAAGGGAGAAATGTCACGCTACACTTACTTAATTCTTTCTTCCTAGTAGAATATATTCTTTATGTCTAGTAGAATATATTCTTTATGTCTAGTAGAATATATTCTTTATGTCTAGTAGAATATATTCTTTATGTCTAGTAGAATATATTCTTTATGTTTTGATGAAGTGAATCTGTGTCACAACGCGCTCAAATTTCCCCGCTTGAAAATCTAGTAACGTAAATTCATAACCTATAAACCACTCCTACTATATTTGAAAAATTGCCAAGGGCAAGATCAAACTTACCGCTAAAAATTGGACAAAATAATTTGAATTTTCCACTATTACAGTTAAAAATCTATAAATAAATTCCATGTTTGACCTTGGTCTCAAGGCCATCGTCAAATCAACCGCTAACATTTAAAATAAAGCATTTGAATTTTCTAACGCCAAGCGTAAAAATACCACCCCCCTCCCCTTTTCCCCAAACACACACGCACACGCTCGACCCTTCCCAATATTTATGACGAAAGCCGTAAAGCTTGGCAGCGAACCAACCTTTTGCCTCGTTTATAGGGGAGAGAGAAGGTGGATTACAATGGAAATCTAGCCTAACTTGTGCGTTTGAAAAGAAACTTAGATAATTTATTTCTTTAAAAAAAAAACAGAGATGTCTTGAAGGGTAGCACTAATATTGGTTAATATATATTATAAAATGTTCCCTTATAATAAATTATCTGGCCTTAGAAAATTATTTTATTAATATTTTAGTTCAGTGAACAGAGCACTATAAATTAGAAAAAAATTACCAAGATGAAAACGGGGATAAATTGGTAAAGGAAACCTATATAGGACTATAGAGGACAGTTGTCTTTTTAATAATCACTTTTTTAATATTAAAAATCGACCCATTAATAACAAAGATATGGTATAAATAAAAATTGAGACAGACGAACAAACACACTTATCAACTGCTCAATTTGGTTGCGTGAGAAAAAGTTAGAAATTTCTTGACACGCGTTCTGATTGGTTAAGGCGTAGAGTAGCTTGGGGCAATAAAATTAACATTTTGCTGGCAACAACCGCCATTTGAAATTAAAACTATCTAAAGCTGACATCAGAAAGAGAGCCTGTGTGACGAAAGCTTTCACCGTCTGGACACTTAAGGCAGTGGTAGAACCCATTAACTGCCAAAGTCAAGCTTATGATATGTGATATTCTTGTTTGAGGGTAAGGCACAATAAGTAATTGTATTGCTTTAATTAACATGCAGGCCACAATTTGAGTTACGATATCCAAAATAGGAATGCAGTCTTTCGGAGTGAAAGAAGGGCATAAAATATTTGCTAGTGGCTTACAAATTTTGCGCATGTCAATGCAGTAACCCAGAAGGGATATTGGCTTTTGCAGTGCCATAAATGTTTAAATATTATGTAAAATCATGTAGAGAATGTTAGAAAGAATTTATCCACAGGTTTCAGTGCTAGAGTAAGCACACCCTATCTATTATATGAACGAAAACCCCTGTATAGGATGTTGTAAGGAGATATTAAGGGATCACAAGCTATGTATTGTACACCCCTATCTATTGTATGGAAGAGACTTCTTGGAGGAGGAAACAAGAGCTATGTACTGTCACTGAAGAAGAATGTTTACACAGCAGTGGTGTTAAACAATAGAAGATACAGATTGGTGCAATGATCAGCACACATAGCTGATCAGGGTGAGTTGTCACCGTGTTTGTGTGTGGACTTAAATATTAGATGAGATCTATATGGGGAGGGCATTTTCCTCTCATTAAAGGTCATATACTAGCATACCTATTGGTGGCAGGAAACCGGGTGAGGGAAGAAAGTTTGGGAGGAACGCTCAGCCTTGTTGCCGCAGCTACCCCACTTCTTCAGCTCTAAAGCCAGTTGAATGCATATGAGAACCCAAGGGCCAACAGTTGTCACCAGTTTCATAAGTTAAGTCCGTTAGACCGGCACTGAGAGTGTAACATCAACTATTCCACCAAAACCATAAGAATAATAATAAATAATAAACTCACCTTGAGATGATGACGAAGGCAATGTGTCCAACATATTAACAGTGATACGTACAAGCAGATAGACAGATCAGTGGGTGGAATTCTTACAGTTATTTTTATTCCTAGAAACAAGATACTTGGACAGAGTTCCAGTTATTTATTTTAAATAGTATATATAAACAAATTTATTGAGTTTGACAATCCCTGTCCCAGAAAATTGAGGTACAGGGAAATTAAATTGTAAGATACTTACCTAAACTTTAACACAAGTCTTACTCACTTTAATATTATTGAGTTACAGTTTTGTTTACATTTTATTTCGTCCTCATATTAAATACATTACCCTAGACACACTCAGCCACACAACATCACAGAGCCTATTTCACACAGATTGAGATCTGAGAGGTGGCGGATAGGGACTCTGAGAATCATTATCATCAACAAATAGACTCAGGGAACTTACATAGCTTGACCTCAATCTGTTTACCCCTAATTAATAACACCAGTAAACCTCTTTTACCACATATGTCTAGTAGAATATATTCTTTATGTCTAGTAGAATATATTCTTTATGTCTAGTAGAATATATTTATGTCTAGTAGAATATATTCTTTATGTCTAGTAGAATATATTCTTTATGTCTAGTAGAATATATTCTTTATGTCTAGTAGAATATATTCTTTATGTCTAGTAGAATATATTCTTTATGTCTAGTAGAATATATTCTTTATGTCTTTATGTCTAGTAGTAGAATATATTCTTTATGTCTAGTAGAATATATTCTTTATGTCTAGTAGAATATATTCTTTATGTCTAGTAGAATATATTCTTTATGTCTAGTAGAATACATTCTTTATGTCTAGTAGAATATATTCTTTATGTCTAGTAGAATATATTCTTTATGTCTAGTAGAATACATTCTTTATGTCTAGTAGAATATATTCTTTATGTCTAGTAGAATATATTCTTTATGTCTAGTAGAATATATTCTTTATGTCTAGTAGAATATATTCTTTATGTCTAGTAGAATACATTCTTTATGTCTAGTAGAATATATTCTTTATGTCTAGTAGAATATATTCTTTATGTCTAGTAGAATACATTCTTTATGTCTAGTAGAATACATTCTTTATGTCTAGTAGAATACATTCTTTATGTCTAGTAGAATATATTCTTTATGTCTAGTAGAATATATTCTTTATGTCTAGTAGAATATATTCTTTATGTCTAGTAGAATACATTCTTTATGTCTAGTAGAATATATTCTTTATGTCTAGTAGAATATATTCTTTATGTCTAGTAGAATATATTCTTTATGTCTAGTAGAATACATTCTTTATGTCTAGTAGAATATATTCTTTATGTCTAGTAGGATATATTCTTTATGTCTAGTAGAATATATTCTTTATGTCTAGTAGAATACATTCTTTATGTCTAGTAGAATATATTCTTTATGTCTAGTAGAATATATTCTTTATGTCTAGTAGAATACATTCTTTATGTCTAGTAGAATACATTCTTTATGTCTAGTAGAATACATTCTTTATGTCTAGTAGAATACATTCTTTATGTCTAGTAGAATATATTCTTTATGTCTAGTAGAATATATTCTTTATGTCTAGTAGAATATATTCTTTATGTCTAGTAGAATATATTCTTTATGTCTAGTAGAATATATTCTTTATGTCTAGCTTCCGCTTGTCTTCTTTATCTTGGTTTCTTATTTATTTTTTCTACTTCTTCTCTTAAATCCAAATCACTTAATTTCACACCTTCCACAGGTATGTATCTTGCAAAGATGTATCGTCTCTATATTTATCCACCTGCAATAAAGATACAGGAATTTTGGTTTTGTTCATTACTTATTAACCACTAGTCACGTCACTGTTCTGTTATTTGTCTTGTCATATTTGTCATGTATTTGTTTTATATAATCTTCTGTCTAATAGTTGTCTACTTATTTTCTCCTATATTTATTTCTTTATATATATATATATATATATATATATATATATATATATATATATATATATATATATATATATATATATATATATATATATATATATATATATATATATATATATATATATATATATATATATATATATATATATATATATATATATATATATATATATATATATATGCACAAGTAAAGAAACTGACATAATCAAATATTCGTCTTAAGCGAACAATTTTTTTTAGCAGTTTTCCCCCTCCTATTAAGGTTATTTAGGAAACATATTTTACATAATATTGTTACCTGTGGCTACAAACACTAGTTTTTAAGATTCTAATTTTTATGCGATCCAAGTACATTCAGTTATACAATTCGATTCTGCTGGGAAGGTTAAGTGTTATAGTCGAGGCCAAATAGAAATGTCAAACACACAATTACACACCACTCACACAAATAAGACACTTCGTCGCTGATCAAGGTTGTCGGGTATAGCTCGTTTCTTAGAAATGTCAGGGAAAGTCTACAAAGATGGTCCCTCGTCTTAAAGCTTAGGCCACTGTTCCCTTCTGGTTCCAGAGATAGTACTTTCTGCTGGTACCAATAACTATGGTAAAGAATAGAAACGAAACGCTCTTCTAAGTATTGTGTTTTCCAACCCATGGTTATGGGTCCCTATCTTCACATTCCACCATCCCATTTAACTTAGAATTTACCCTCGATGAGAATTAAATTTAATCCCTCGGGATAAAACTTTCTTTACATTTAAATTGAATAGCTTTTATAGTTATTTTACATTTAAATGAAAAGGTTAATAGTACAGACAGAATGTTTACATTTACATTTCCACTGTTTGAAAAGTGTTCACAATATAAATTGAATATGTTTTCATTTATATTTACACTGAATGAAAAGTTTGAAACTTCCGTTAATTTTAAAATGAATATTTTCTCATAGAAATTTACACTGGTTTGAAACTGTAAGTATTATACTTAGAATGTACATCATTTCTTTCATCTTTTCCTCCCTGCTCCGTATGGAACCCGGGACTCTTTACGCGTTTAGTTCTCTTTAAGAAACTAACAATAAAGCAGTCGCCAGCCCGTACAGTGGTGGCTCATGAATCATCATTTTATACTCTGAGGTTGCCAGCCTCAAATGACTGGGACATCCAGTAGCGATTTTCACATATTAAAATTCACATGGTAATATAAATATATGTTAGTTCACGTGTTAGTAATAAAATATAGAATGTAAAATCACAACTTACGCCAATCCTGGCTCACAGACGTTTTGCTCAGATGAATAAACGAGACTTGAATCGGCCTCTTACACTTGTCTGGGGTGTCGTTGATTTAGTAAGTTCCCTCTCTGACTTGGTGTGTTTCCTTCAGTTTTCTCAAACATCGGTTTTCCATATTAAAATGATAGACATTTCCTGGGCTGTTTTGTAAGTCCTGATAAATACTCAAATAAAAGGTGTCCGATCTGATAAAATGGCATTCTGAATTCTAGACTTCACTCTGGCAAGGTCTGGTGTCTTGGCAAGCGATCTTCACAGTAGTTTTGACTGACTGAAGCGTCAGGTTATATTCACTGCCTTTCCACGCATTCGGTGTTATGAAGCTCAGAAGATCAGCCAATCTGATTTGAATATTGTGCATGACTCATCTAGTGCAAAATTTCAAACATTACTTTTCTGAAAAATGGGCTGTAAACATCCGATTTCCCTGTGTACCGGCTCACGAACACGTCGTTAACCTCATACAACAACGTGTGTCAGATGTAAAAATTATTACTTTCGCTAAAGTAATGTCTTATCTGTTGCTTGAGCACACACAAAATCCGTCTCTTTACAACCTTGGCGGAGACGTACCCGTGTCTTATCAGTGATTAAGCAGATTGCGCTGGGCGATGTACGTGTTAGTCTGTGTACTGATATGGGCTGCGCCAGCGATTAACCAACTTGGTTGTCGATAATGTTCTCTCAGCCGCTCCTGCAAATGTTTAGTATTATCATCCACAATGAGTGTCAGATAAACAGACAAGACACAATATACCGAAAATAGCGAAAGAATGTAGATACAAAATATCTGCTCCAGTGAACAGAGAAAGAAAAGGGTGCGACTCGGAAAAATTGCAATAAAATCAATAAAAAATTGACCGATTACTGCCGTAGTAAAACAGAGATTAGGAAGAAGAATCCATTATGTGACAGCTAGAGACAGTACCCCAGATGAACGAAAGCGTCAATTCAGAGTGACAGTACCTGAGCTCGTTTGGCTGCAGTGCTACCGCTATTATCGGGTTTTTTTTTCATTCTCACTATGTCTCAAATGTCATCCAAGTTCTGATCATCTGCACGTGTGCTGTCATAGTTGATGTCCGATTCTCAGCTGAAAGCCTCACAACTGTTCTCATCTTTATCACTAGATAATATTGTGTTATTCAACATTATCATTTTCCTTTGACCACCTTACAGAACATTGAGCCGCCACTGCAGCTGGTCTTCTTACAGGAAGCCTGTACCAAGCAGTCATATGCTCAAGCAGCGATGATTTCTTTGGCAATTCATTTTGAATGATGAGGGTGCTAACTCGATGCACAACCCCATAAAGGTCGCCTTGTACAACATGCCTGAGTGGGGCAGTAGATATTTTCTTTTAACTACCTGGGGCGATGTATTGTTTGGTGCACTGATATATTCACTGGATGATTAGGATGGCTGTTTTAACACATGAGTCAGGAGTGTATGGAACTAAAATCTTTGTCAGCAAGAATAGATGAGAGTGTAGTTCAGCAAGACAACCTACATTATGTGTTTATAACAAAAGTGATAAAGATGTAAGGAGCTCGTTTAGTAAACCATCAGGCAATAAAAGTGACCATGAATACATGTTTCTGATTCACTTGACTACAAGGTTGAAAGGTTAGAGATGAGAATAGTCATATCAATTCAGTTCGCACACGTTTTCAGATCGGTTACTTTTTGAATTACAGTATGTAGCTTCGTGTTTGATCACAGGTGCATTGTGAAAGAATGTTTTCTAGTGTTGAAACGTTGTTTCGTTACAGTAAAACAGTTTTTATATATGTGTGTGTGTGTGTGTGTATATATATATATATAATCATGACGACACTCTCTCTGTACTGTCTGTTACTGCTGGAACTGGCAGTATTATTCAGTTAAATTTGTGTGTCAATACGGAAGTGAAGTATTATTATTATTATAATCATTGTACAACCATGAATCGAAACAAGCCTTGAATCCAGAAAGAAACATGTTCAATAATAAAAAAAAAAACACTAGGGAGAGAAATAATAACAGTGATCACAGTCAGATATCTGAAATATTGTAGACATATCACGAGACAAAACTAGTTACTAAAAACAATAACGGAGGAAAGGTCGGATATCGTCTGGTAATAAGACAAAAACAATAACAGATGGAAGAAAACATCCAATTAAAGACGTGAAACAGCCTGCTCGGGTGTGCTAAAACTCACAAGACAGACAATGTGGAGATCTGCGGCAGGCATCATTTGATGTGGAGACGGAAGTTGATTTCATTGTTGAATCACCTCTCAACATGTGTACAAGTATATCGATGTGATCCTACGTAAAGACGTGTGAATGGGCAGGTTGATAGAAGCCAGGATTGAAGGCGTTGAGGATCTCCTACAAATCATAAACGGATTAAGCAGTTGGCGATTATTTTTGTCCTTACTGTTATTTATATAATTGTCTTTTTATATCTTTCCTGTCATTTATAAGACTCCTTTTGCAAATGCCCGTATCCAACATTGTTCTTTGCTTGATACGTTTTGTCTATAAGCTTTGTCAGATATCTAGGACCAATCAGTTACATATGTCATTTTAATATAATCACAAGAATATCTTCAGTCGGGCATGACATTATCTGTTAGAGCACAGTTCGATAGAAAGACGGCTGGTATGTGAAAACTGTTTGTCATTAAATGCAGACGCATTAAATCTCACATTTAACGCTGTATAATCCTTTGGCATTTAAGCCAAGTGCCTGCACTCCTTTGCTAGCGCAGCTTTGTAAATACGTGGAATATACTCGTAGAGAACTAAGTGGCTTTGATGTTATTTCCAGATCAGAGAAAGACATTTTCTTCTTGATCTTCTCTGGGATCACGTACGCGAATTCCAACCACCTTATAGACCACGTAAATGTAGTCGTGGTCGAGGGATAGTTGTTCTGGTTTCGTATCACAGCAGTGACCTGGTTATGGTTAAAATTATGTTCGAATTTTTGAATTACAGTATGTGGCTTCGTAAATTATAAATCTGCGTAGGCGACAAAAGATAATTGATGCGTTTCTCTCGTTGGTTTATCGCAGCAAGTAGGCTTTGACAGATGGAAGGAAGAGAGCTATTACATTTGATGCGTGAACATATAGAGATGTTAGATAAGGAAATATTACAACATATTTAAAGAGAAAAAATCAATAGTTGGGTTAGTTGGCTAGATACGAGCAAAGCATCTAGTATAACTTTAATACGAGGTTAGCTGTAGATGCTTTGAAAATAGAAGACAAAAAAATCAGTGACGGACGAACGTAGGAAGAAGGAAATAAATGACAGTTTACTCGTCAAGATAACAGAGGAGTGTTAAGTACGAAAGAGTGGAGGTAAATGAAAGTAGGTGCAGGAATATAAAGTCTAGACAATACATAAATAACATAACGAAGACGTGTATTAGGGGTAAAATTAAAAGATGAAGTATGATTTCAAAGTACATGCAGGAAGCAGTGAAAAAAAAATACTTAGATACATTGCGGCCGACGATGAAGTATAAAAGCAAATTGACTGAAAACGTCTTATACAATCAAAGGAAAATACATGATAAAGAAAATAAATATGTAAAGAACAAACAGTGGGTTATGAAAGACACAACGTTAAAAAGATTTGATTCCAAGCATATAATTTTAACACCCAGTTTTCCTTGGTCACGAAGAAAAAATTTGGATTCAATAAGAAAATCGATAAAAGCACTCCTAAACACTACGATATCACTTCTAGTCAGATAGTACTCCTTCTCAGATACCACTTCTATCTAGACACTACTTCTACTCAATTGCTAGTTTATTCAGATTAAACTTTTACTCAGATACTGTTTCTTTTCCAACACTACTGCTGCTAAAATACCACTGCAACCGTTCATTAACGCCACTGAGCTGCATTTCTACTCAGATACCATTGCTGCTCAAATACCAATTCCATTCAAACGTACCTCTTCTGCTCATTTACCACCTCCACCGAGATACCTTTTCTGGTCACATACCACTTCTACTGAAATGTACCACTTCTCCTAATTTATCCTCTCCACTGACATACACTTTCTTCTCAGAAATTCCACTTCTACTTCATTGCTGCTTTTGCTCGACACTTACTAGTTCTATTCACATTTATATTTCAACTCCAATATATCGTTTAACAGACGCTGGAACATTGTTGGCCATGCCCTCTGAAGAGACCCTATCACAATCACCAGAACTGCTATGCTATGGACCCCAGAAGGACGGCGAAAGAGAGGCAGACCAAAGACTACCTGGCGGAGAACAGTGAAGGCTGAGATGCAAAGCATGTGCCAGAGTTGGGGCACGGCACGAAGGATGGCCACCGATCGAACAAAATGGAGACAGTTTGCTGCTGCCCTACAAGACGCCACCACGCGTGATGGCCACAGACTGCTTTGTCAGTCAGGGGCTAACAATCCAAGAAGAAGAAGAAGACATAGTTTAACCCATAAAGGTCACTTTGCTGTACCCATTTCTTGTCAGATTCCACAGCCAGATTCCATTTGTACTTTTATACCAGTTCTACTGACTCACCATTTCTACCCCGTTACCGCTTCAACTCATACATCATTTCTACTCAGATTCCGCGTTCGCTCATACTATTAATAATTAGATACCAGTGTATATTACACTGTGAATAATAAACATAAATGGGTGTGATGCGGACACTTGTGAGAAATGAAAAAGTAGAAAACTAGACTGTTGCTCACTATCAATGAACTGCTCTAAGGTGATCAGACATTGCGAAAAGCGGTTCACGAAATGTGTGGTGGCACCATCTAATATAGCTGGATTAATGTGTTCTCATCCGGTCATCTTGTCAGATGAAAATACGGTGTGGGATCTCTCATCTAGTCTGAGCTGTGTCTCATGAGAAGTTGTTTTTTTCTGTCTGACGTAGTACAGCTCAAATCAAAGAGAAGATCTAGCTTTTTTTTAAACGTCGTGGTGACGCTTACATAGATTGAAGTGAGTACATTGTAGACATGAAAGTTATACTACCGGGGCTTCAGTGACCATCTCATTCTTGATACTTGTAACAGCATAAAGCAAGAAGTGACAGTCATTCAGACAGACAGGCAGGCATTCAGGCAGGCAAGCAGGCAGATAGACAGACAGACAGACAGACAGACAGACAGGCAGACAGACTAGATAGATAGATAGATAGATAGATAGATAGATAGATAGATAGATAGATAGATAGATAGATAGATAGATAGATAGATAGATAGATATGTAGGTGGGTGGGTGGATGGGTGAGTGGATGGATGGATAGCTGGATAGATATAGACAGACAGACAGGCAGGCAGGCAGGCGGACGGACGGACGGACGGACGGACGGACGGACGGACGGACAGACAGACAGACAGACAGACAGACAGACAGACTATTAAATAAAAAATCAGGACATACTGAACATTTTAAAAATATATTTTTTATATTATTAGAGGGCGACGGAGAAATAGAAAAATGAATAAGAGTGGAAAGGGTCAAAATGGAACAAAAAGGGTGACCTCAGACAAAGGATGTGTAGGGTTTTAAGACCAGCTGGTTTTAGACACACCATGTGATGGATAAGACGGTTCTCAAGCTGTTCTCGGCTAGCAGTGTCAGAGGAGCAGGAACTGATCGCCGTGACCTGGATGTCGATTGGTCTGCCGTGTGATCTATGTTAACTGGATATAATTATAGCGAGGGCAGTAGTGATCCTCGAGGGCATGTTAGTATGAATGCCCAGTATATATTTCTGTAGGGATGGTTAAGGGCCCGACAATAGAGCACAGTTGACAGGTTGACCAGCTCTGAAATATACAACAAGTCAAAAAAATATTTACAACCAGTATACATCCATCTCTAAAAAAACACGTTCTTTCACTCGATTACAACACGCACCTTCGTTCATTCGGTCGATACAAAGATCAACAATACACCATATCTTCCCCTCTCTGGCTGTACTATTCACGCAGGTAACCCAGGCATGCGTGAACTCTCTCCGCACGTGCGATTTTACTTGACCCTCCGTCTACACATACACACACACACACACACACAAACACCAATATTTTAGGCAACTAACTATTTAGCCATTCAAACATAAATTGATAAATAAAAGTGGCCCTGAGATAATTTATCTAATAGAGACTTTACTGGATAGGTTATGAAATTAATGTTTCGACGATACACAATAGTAGCAAACACAGATAGCAAAAATAAACTCTTTACATAATTAATTTATACACATATTCGCAAATGGAAATACATCGCGAAAACAAATGATATACCTATGCCGCTCTCTCTTCTGTCTGATAAAATACATCTCTGTCATATACATATATATATATATATATATATATATATATATATATATATATATATCTATATATATATATATATATATATATATATATATATATATATATATATATAGTTTTGGCCGTACTTTTTAAGCGGAGTTTAAATTGTTATAGTGCTTAATAAAAATCCGAATTACCCGGTCCCCCAAAATTTACTTTACTTTAAGAATTAAATATTCAAGATGGAATTAAAGTAACCCGTGATTAAGCTCTATATCATTAAGCTAACTCCCCAAAAATGACTTTTTAAAAAAGTAGGTTTGCTTACCGAGGAAATAGAATTCAATCTATGCGCAATAAATCTGGTTATAAGCTCTCAACCTAAAATGATTATCCAGGCAGCAAGGAATCCTAGGGCGACTATGGTATAGAGTGATAGAGACCTGCCCTTAAATAGTAAGAAAACTCTCCAGGTGCTCGGCCAGCTTCCTTAGTCCGCCCGAGATGAAACAAACAAACGTAAGACTTACGAGAGAGAGCGTCTTTGGCTGCGTCCCGAAACAGGGGAAAGTGGCGAATGTTAGCACAGTCGCCCGTTCTACGAGCGACTAGAGTTCTGGATGAAAACCAAAGGACGGCAAAGATAAAAGGCACAGAAAGTTTCCCCGTGTTCCGGGGTACTCCGTACTCAAAGAAACTAAGATTTTTCCGCTCCCCCAGAATTGCTACATAAAAGACATTGGCAAAATGCCGCCTTGAACGTGCCAGGAAGTGGGCCTAGCTTGGCTATCAAGATTGACAGAATCAAAGAGAGAATATGAGCTGTTAGAGCAAAAATAACAGACAAGGTGGGCGGTGTCGAGACATAGACAGAAACCAGTTAGGCCAATCAGACTAAAGGGCAGAAAATTCGAAACAAAGCGTGACAATTTGGTGACACGCGAAGAAATTTGCAAACTATAATTTTAAAGTTAGTTTAAAATACAATTCACCTGAAAGAATGTTTCAACAAATTAAAATAAAAACTTTCGTAAATGTTAAATAAAAAAGATCACATAAAATGTCACTCAAAAAAGTGTTCATGAAAGCCTATTTCTCGCCGATAAAAAAACAAGAGACGCTCTAAGCCGAATCAAATAAATGGAATCTTGTCATCCGATGTTTGGGGACTGAGCGGTGGTGAACTGCGAAGTCCCGTGACTGTTTAGGCGGGAGTTTTTGTGACCGCTTGCAGTAGGGTTCTGGCGTTGACAGAGTGAAGTCAACGAGGGTGTTTTTCTAAGTGTGTGTTCCCGACCAGTGTTCGGTGAAAATGGTATAGTGTTTTTTCAATGTGTGTCTCGGTGGAGACTTTTGGCACAGGCCTGTAGCTGAATATTCTTCCTGCATATGTATTCTTCCATGTGTTAGGTTATTTTGAAGGTATGTACTTTGATATTTATGACTGCAGTGGATGCAGCTTATGAGAGTTTGCACTGTGCACGTTCTATGAGAAGTGCACCACTATTTATTGTGAGCTCTAAGAGATAGCGCTGATGATGATTATACTGCCGTGGAGCAGCTTTATGTGAAGATAGACGTTGGTGCACGTTCTATGAGAAGTGCACCAAAAGTGCTATAAAGAGTCCGAGATTTGAAGGACATTGCTTTGAAGGCCAGGATTTCGTACAGGCCGCATTTGAATTAACTGCAGTAAGATGTTTATGGAACTATTATGAAGGCAGTCCTTGAGGGATTTAGCTATTGTGCACGTTCGATGAGGAGTGCACTATGATTCTGTAATTGAGCTCTATGAAGAAGACATTTAAGAGTCGGAGACTTATCGACTTTATAAGGCCATATTTATAACTGCGGCGAAGGCAGTCTTTGAGGGTTTTTGCTATTGTGCATGTTCGATGAGAAGTGCACCACTATTTATGATTAAGCCTTAAGAGTATATAGCTGACGATGATTATTCAACTGCCGGGGAGCAGCCTTGGTGGAGAAGGGAGGACGTAGTCCTTTGAGGAAAATCGTGATGGTCATCTTCAATGAGAAGTGCACCATTATGCTATAAGTGATGAGGCCATATTTATAACTGCGGTGAAGGCAGTCTTTGAGGGATTTTGCTATTGTGCATGTTCGATGAGAAGTGCACCACGATTTATAATGGAGCTCTGTGGGGTGTTTTGAACTTATGATTTGACTTACCTATGCTTTGTACTGTATGCGTAATTTTCGTCTGTGTCATCGTGACTGCGTGTGTAGCGTTAATAAAACTGTTCATTAACCATCACCAGTCGTTCTACGCTACATGGCTTCTATGTGTGTTACTGTGCTGTGACGAAAGAATGCACCAATACACACCCACTTTGAACATGCCAGGCACCGTGACAATAGGGACATATTTACCAATAGCCCTGAGGGGGCGTGGCCTAGATAATCAGAACCCAGTTACGCATTTACCACTTATAACAATAACGTTCTTTATCAGTGGTGGTTTTCAGTAAAGTTGGAATTTAAAACCCGCAAAATTCGCGTTCAAAGGATTTCATCAATTGTTTATGGAATAGACTCATGAATATCAGCATACCTTTGGGGCGCAAGGCTCATGATTTCACGTGGTAAGATTGTTTCTACCAGACCTTGACCTGTATTTAGTGTGCCTTGTGTGTGGCGTATGCACTAACAAGTTCTCTCATCTGTGACAGTAGTTAGCCCTGTGTGGGCGGAGCTTCGATTTAGAACCCAGTTCAGATTTACCTGTGTTGGTCACCCTATCAAGTGTGCTTATTTACAGCCTAAATGAGTCGGCAGTAAAACATTTCAAGTCTTATTGACACCTGCATTGCTTACAGACAGTGTGGTGTCTCTGGTAACCTGTGATCGGTAACACGGTGATGTGTCTAATTTGTACATGCTTTTTGGTGACATATTTGCAGCAGTCAAGTTTCCTGTTTCCTGCTTTATCAAGTACCATAGGTGACAGTCGTTGACGAGTCAATTTCCTGTATCTTTCAACAAGGGAGTGTGCTTATGGTGTGTTGTCTGATGCTCATCAGTGGTAACAGAGAAAGAACAAAACTGTTTTCTACTTACAAGATAAGTGATTTTATGTTTGAAAACTGTGTCTCTGTATGATGTTGTCGAGCCTTCCAATATTATTATGTATGCTATTGAGTATTTCATGTTGATAGCGTATTATGGTGATATTTAATGCATAATTGATTGATGGTTATGTAACTTAATCTTATTAGAATTATAAGTGGTCTATAAATTTTGTAAATTCAGTGATTGAATCACCATGGATTATGAAATGGGTCCAGACGATATGACGCCTGTGTTGCATTATTTATTTCAAGCAGGTAAATATCGTGATAAATTACGAGGCCCAGCACTTGAGAAATACATTCTGGATAGTTTTTTGTTTAGTGTGATAGAAGCTTTGTCGGGTTTTGCTAACGACAACTTCTGGTCAGGTCCTCGATTGATCATGGCTAGAGATGTGGCGGAGGTGTTACATTACATACGTTCGTTTGTGTACAATTGTACTCAGGATAGACACAAATATATCCATAGGGTTTTGCATAATGTAATCTGCAACAACATGCAGGATGACAACAAAAAAGAATTAGAAGAGAAGGAGCGAAGGAAGAACAACAAGCAAATTGCCTTACAACAAAGAGAAAATTGTTTGCAGGATATAGCTGAAAAGAAAAAAACTACAAGAAACAGTATCTAAACTCACAAGTGATTTGCATAAATCAAACTTGGAGCTTTCTAGTGTGAAAACAGCATTAGAATCTGCGTGCAGTAGAGTAAAAGACTTGGAAACACAGATTGCACATAATCAAGGCAAAATTAGTAATCTCAAGCAGGAGATTGAAAATAAGAGAGAAATGTATGAGAAGTTGAAGATTGATAGCAATGTAAGTGAGAAGAAGTATACAGATATGCTTCATGATGTGTTGGATGAGAACAATATTCTCAGTCACCAACTGAAAGAAAAGAATAATGTATCTTCCGAGAAGATTAATGAGTTGAAGCAACAAGCTGCTAAAGTTGATGAACTTCAGGCTCAGGTAGCCCTACTTCAGCCACAGATAGAAGAGGTGCAAAAGAAGAGATTAATAAAATTGGAACCACAGAGGAGAACAATTAAGGAAAAGGATGATAAGCAGAGGTTAGAAGAGTTAACGGTGCAGAGAAAGAAAATGGTTAAGATTGAGAAGTTACTTACAGAAGAAAGATGTAAAGTTATGACATGTAATAACTTAAATAACAAACTAAACCAAGAGATTACTGAATTGAGTACAATGGTCAATGGTTTAGTGGATGTTGTTTTAGGCATCAAAGATTTGTCTACTGTTAAGGTTGACAATAGTGGACAGAAGGTTGTTAATAAACAAGCAAAGAGCCCGCCCTATACACTCTTTGCGAATTCGAAAATGGAACATGATGGACTTAAATCTCGGCGTGGCAGATATAATTTCCCACGTACGGAAGACGCTACGTTGAATATTAATGGCTATTGGCGTCAGACCAGCAAGGATACTTCATGTGTAATATCTAATTCTGGTAATAAATATAACAAATATCATGTTGGTAACCATAGGGATTTTATGAGTTCCACTGCTTGTCATACACAATATAGGCAGTGTGATACAGCAGATAAGCATGTTAACACAGAAAAGAATAACAACAGTTCTGGTAAAAGAGATAACCATAATGTTAGACAGTACCAGGGAAGCCCATTAAATGGTAGTTTTTCCAGACAGTCTAACAGATCTCAAAAGATTGATTCTGAAGAGTTGATAAATTATGGTAGGAATAGTTACATTAAAGATTACAAACTTGGTAATAATTATTCTAGGAGTCAACAAGATTCATTTACTAGATACTTCTATCCTAGAAGATATGTTAAGCATAACAATGCTAACTGCAGTCCTAGGCAGAACAAATGGAACGATAAGGGGAATGGTAATAGAGATAATAACTCTCAAAATATTACTACGCATAACCAGGTTAACTGTGTGCAACAAAATCCCAAAGTCATTGGTAGTAAATAAAGTAACAGTAACTATTGATGTCCCAAGTACTACTACTGCTATGTTTTTTGGACTACGAGAGAGAATCTCGTTGTTGTGTATGTCACTTTATTTCAGCCTACTACTGGCGTGATGACCGTCATTTTCGGTCAAGTTGACCCAAGCCTCCTAGGTTGTATATTATGTGTGAACGAAGAGTTGGTGACATCATATGGAAACCAGATGTTTTCATAGGTAATTGTGTGTTTAACCTATCCGTTTTTCATGATAAACTTACAGTTGATTAACATGAAGATTTTCATTTGTATTTTTCAAACAGTAGCAGCTGTGCGATAAAGGTCAGCGTGCCTGTTTTTTCCTTTACCTGTGACAGAAATGTTTGTTACCTTACGACCGTGTGCGCAGTCAAGCGTAACCCAGCCAGTTTGTTGACCTTGTATTATTTGATGTCATCCCGTGCAGTTTACAGAATACTATACACCGGAGTAGTGACCTATTTATTTTTTTCTACAGATAGCTACAGGATTTTTTTTTTTTTTTTTTAGGATAATGTATTATTGTATAGAATAATATGATTGTATTGTATAATGTTTCATTGGATATTGTGTATGTCCATATTTATGCATTATTTGTACTCTATTTTGTTATTTACATAATTGTATTGTTGATAAATATTGTACGTATTATCATTGTAATGAATTGTAACATTTCATTTTGTATTGACTTGTCTTTGATTGTTATTTTTTGTTGTTGATGAAATTATGGATTTTTTGTATTTACATACACTAGTCTGAAGACTATTTCATTTGCTCATATTATGTTTGACCATATGTGGTCTGTTGTGAAATTGATACATCAAAACATTGATATGATTCTGCAGGACTAATTGTTGTGATAGTTTTATACATAATGAGATTGTCAGCCCTAAGCACAACTCATTGGTTGTGACTATGCGTTAGTCGCTTTCAGAGAGTATTTTTTGGTTACTAAATTTGTTTTTTTTTTCTTTTTCGTATTAGACTCCATGTTTAGTTAATATATTACCTTATACAGAGGTTATATGAAGAAATTGTTGTGTTGTGAAATGTTATTTTGGAACTAAATTATAACATGTAGAATTGTCAGAGATAGTAGATACTATTATTTGTTTGAAGAATTTAGTAGTCTGACTTAAACACTTTTTCATGAGAAATAATGTTATGTTTATACGTGCAAGTTGGTATGATGTTAATAGTGTGGTTTTATAGGTGCTCAGTTGTGTTAACTTAGAGATGTGAATATTTTTTTTTTATGTCTCACATTTTGTTAAAAGCTCGTTTCACTTTTGATTTGTTAATTAGTGGTTGAAACTTGTAAAAATTTAAAATACTATTTTTATTTAACTTAATGTTAAGAAACTTTTTTGTATTGTAATTTTGGAAAATGTATTTGTTTTTCTTTGTGAAAGTATTGTATTTTTTATGTGTCCAGTGTAATATATTGATATGTCCACATTAAAAAAAAAAAAAAAAAAAAAAAAGAGAAAAAGATAATAATTTTTTTTTTTTGAGATTGTGATATTTGTGTTTTTAGAAATCACACTTTTTTGTGTGTGATGCCTGTGATATTTCATTTTATTATGAATAAGTGTTGCAATTTGGTTAAATTATTTATTATGCATTATCTAGTTATATCCTTCGTTAGTGTTTAATATATATATATATATATATATATATATATATATATATATATATATATATATATATATATATATATACTATGTCTTTCTGTTCGATGATTTTTTGTCATGATTGTATTTGTTTTACAATACAATGTTTGTTTAGATAGTTATTAGGATGTATTACTACTTATTCTATACATTCATTTCTTGAATTTCCTTCTTTCTTTTCGGAAGATTCTTCGTTTCACTTCATTTCTTGTGAAGCAGTTTATACTTTCGTGATGCTTCTATGTTTCATCTTGGTGTCACTTAATTCTATTTGTATACGTTTACTTCTTACACTTCTTATACTTCCTTCTTCAGGATTGTTATGTTAATTATATGGTTTGGTATGAGGTAGTTTTTATATCGGTTTTATCTAGTTGAATGTAAGGATTTGATTTACTTGATTGTTATCAAATGGGATTATGGATCTTTGTTACTATATTGATTTCATTGCTGATTTTTGATGTTGATCATGCCTCTTTTGCTTGATCTTGTCTGTTACTTTCTATTTATTGTATACTACTTGCTCTACAGTGAATATACGTTAACTTTGTTTGAAACTGTTTATTTAGTGTACTTAGCAGATTATTGTGCATAATTTGTTTTATTGTACACTTGCTTATTTTTTTTTTGTCGATGTATTTTTATAACCTTAACATAAGTTAATTTTTGTATGAGTATTTTAGAGTTTAGCTCACCCCTCATTTTTCATTGATGTAGTTTTTGTTAAAAAAATGATAAAACATTTTTTCTCCGGGGGTGGTGGTAAGATGGTAAGGTTAAAAAGGGAGGTGATACTTTGTATATGGGTTGGTCACAGTAAATTAAGGGTTACATCGCTTGTAGACTTGATTAACGGTGAATTGGGTTAACAAATATTGATAGAGGTCATAGTGTACAGATAGCGTCATGAGCGCTGGTCTGTATTGTTAGAACTGTAAATAGTTCGCACGGCTAGTCCGTGGAAGGGACTGAGCGGTGGTGAACTGCGAAGTCCCGTGACTGTTTAGGCGGGAGTTTTTGTGACCGCTTGCAGTGGGGTTCTGGCGTTGACAGAGTGAAGTCAACGAGGGTGTTTTTCTAAGTGTGTGCTCCCGACCAGTGTTCGGTGAAAATGGTATAGTGTTTTTTCAATGTGTGTCTCGGTGGAGACTTTTGGCACAGGCCTGTAGCTGAATATTCTTCCTGCATATGTATTCTTCCATGTGTTAGGTTATTTTGAAGGTATGTACTTTGATATTTATGACTGCAGTGGATGCAGCTTATGAGAGTTTGCACTGTGCACGTTCTATGAGAAGTGCACCACTATTTATTGTGAGCTCTAAGAGATAGCGCTGATGATGATTATACTGCCGTGGAGCAGCTTTATGTGAAGATAGACGTTGGTGCACGTTCTATGAGAAGTGCACCAAAAGTGCTATAAAGATTCCGAGATTTGAAGGACATTGCTTTGAAGGCCAGAATTTCGTACAGGCCGCATTTGAATTAACTGCAGTAAGATGTTTATGGAACTATTATGAAGGCAGTCCTTGAGGGATTTAGCTATTGTGCACGTTCGATGAGGAGTGCACTATGATTCTGTAATTGAGCTCTATGAAGAAGACATTTAAGAGTCGGAGACTTATCGACTTTATAAGGCCATATTTATAACTGCGGTGAAGGCAGTCTTTGAGGGTTTTTGCTATTGTGCATGTTCGATGAGAAGTGCACCACTATTTATGATTAGGCCTTAAGAGTATATAGCTGACGATGATTATTCAACTGCCGGGGAGCAGCCTTGGTGGAGAAGGGAGGACGTAGTCCTTTGAGGAAAATCGTGATGGTCATCTTCAATGAGAAGTGCACCATTATGCTATAAGTGATGAGGCCATATTTATAACTGCGGTGAAGGCAGTCTTTGAGGGATTTTGCTATTGTGCATGTTCGATGAGAAGTGCACCACGATTTATAATGGAGCTCTGTGGGGTGTTTTGAACTTATGATTTGACTTACCTATGCTTTGTACTGTATGCGTAATTTTCGTCTGTGTCATCGTGACTGCGTGTGTAGCGTTAATAAAACTGTTCATTAACCATCACCAGTCGTTCTACGCTACATGGCTTCTATGTGTGTTACTGTGCTGTGACGAAAGAATGCACCAATACACACCCACTTTGAACATGCCAGGCACAGTGACAATAGGGACATATTTACAAATAGCCCTGAGGGGGCGTGGCCTAGATAAGGAGAACACATTTACGCCTTCATCACTTATCTACCACTGGTTTCAGTTAGATAGAATTATCAGTGGTGGCCTAACATTCTAGTGGAGCGGCAACCTTAGATGTATCAGTGGTATCACTTAACTCCCACTGATATCAATCCGTTCTTTATCAGTAATGCCCACCATGAATCAATTCGTTTCTTTATCACAAACATTACCATCACACACAAAAACTTAGGACAATGATGGACAAACATTATCATCACACAAACAAAAACTTAAGACAATGATGGACAAACATTACCATCACACACACACAAACGTAGGACAAAGATGGACAAACATTACCATCAAACACACAAAAACTTAGGACAATGATGGACAAACATTACCATCACACACACAAAAACTTAGGACAATGATGGACAAACATTACCATCACACACAAAAACTTAGGACAATGATGGACAAACATTACCATCACACACACAAAAACTTAGGACAATGATGGACAAACATTACCATCACACACACACAAACTTAGGACAATGATGGATAAACATTACCATCACACACAAAAACTTAGGACAATGATGGACAAACATTACCATCACACACACAAAAACACGACCAGACAAGCAAACCAAAAAAAAATGTCTGCCCTCAACAAAAGAAGAATAAGTAGAAAAGATTAAAAAAGAATAAGCTAAATAAAGAAACAAAAACACAATATTCAAAGAAAAAAAGGACTTTAAAAAAAATTAACTAAACGCTCAGTCATCATATACAATTACAAAGGTATACACTAAGTTAGAGGGTATTAAAGGGACAATTAAATGTTTAATGGCCACTAACAACATTCCAGAAAGAGAACACAGAGGGATATAAAACAAGTGCGCTGGCTAAATATGAGCATAGTGTTAGTGCCAGTGCTGGGAAGAGACAACTATTCCTCAAGACATGCGAGATGCCAAGATTGTACTACAGAGGCATCTCTCTTCTTAGTATTGTTGGTAAGGTTTTTGCCAAAGTCATCTTAATGCGACTACACAAGTTAGCTGAGCGCATATATCCAGAGTCACAGTGTGGATTCCGAGCTGGCAGATCAACAACAGACATGATCTTCTCTCTCCGCCAGCTTCAGGAAAAATCAAGAGAGCAGAAAAGACCATTATATATCACCTTTATAGACCTCACAAAAGCATTCGACCTGGTTAGTAGGGATGGACTCTTTAAAATCCTCCTGAAAATAGGCTGCCCTTCTAAAATGCTGGAAATGATAAAGTCATTCCATGACGGCATGAAGGGAACAGTCCAATATGCTGGAAGCACATCACAGCCCTTTGATATACGAAGTGGCGTTAAACAAGGCTGTGTTCTGGCTCCGACCCTCTTCGGAATCTTCTTTGCCTTACTGTTGAAACATGCATTCAGAGATGCAACTGAAGGAATATGCCTTCACACTAGGTCAGATGGCCGTCTGTTTAATCTTTCAAGGCTGAAGGCAAAAACAAAAATCAGAAGGGTCACTATAAGAGACTTGTTGTTCGCTGATGATGCTGCAGTGGTCACTCAAAGCCAACAGGAGCTTCAGAGCTTGATGAATCGCTTCACTAAAGCATGCAAGGACTTTGGCCTCACAATAAGTCTAAAGAAAACGAATGTGCTGAGTCAGGATGTGGGTGCTGCACCAGCTATCACTATCGATAACTATGAATTGGCAGTGGTGCACCACTTCACATACCTAGGGTCTACCATCAATGACAAACTCTCACTGGATACAGAAATCGACAGCCGCATTGGCAAAGCTGCAGCTACCTTTGCCCGCCTCACATCGCGTGTTTGGGGAAACTCTAAACTCACAATGAAGACCAAAGCTGCGGTATATAAATGCCTGCGTCACCAGCACACTCCTATATGGCAGCGAGACCTGGACGACCTATGCTAAGCAAGAAAGAAGGCTCAATACCTTCCATTTGCGGTGTCTACGCCGCATCCTCGGCATCTCGTGGAAAGATAAAGTGACAAATGTCGAGGTGTTGTCACGTGCTGGCCTTCAAAGTATGTATACGCTTCTTAGACAGCGCAGACTTCGCTGGCTTGGCCATGTTCGCCGCATGGATGATGGTCGCATCCCAAAAGATATCTTCTACGGACAATTAGCAGATGGCAAGAGAACAGTTGGGCGACCACAGCTGAGGTTCAAAGATGTGTGCAACAGAGATATGAGGGCACTGGACATGGATCCAGCAACATGGGAGGATAAAGCTGCCGATCGCACTAAGTGGCGATGCTATTTACGGCGCCACCTCAGATTGGGCGAAGAGAGGCTCACACAAGAAGCAGAGGTGAGGAGAAAACGTCGAAAGGAGCACCGGGAAAATAAGCAGCTGAGGGCTGTCACCTCAGGGGCGCATTCCCATGGTCAGTTATGACTGAAGGGGCTATTATTATTATTATGAAATAATACTGGAGGTAGAGAAAACAACAGAGGTAAAATACTTACAGCAGAACTTACAAAACAAAACAAAGACATAGCATAAAAATACATGACAGTTATCGCGTTTAAATAGACAGATAAATGTGCAAGGACATGCAAAATGCACTAAAGGAAAACATCAAATGGTGTATCATAACAATACATCTTAGTTATGAAACATTGAAGACAGCTCAACCAAGTAACATAGGAATGACACAAGCCTTTTGAACAGGATTTGAAGCATTGGGAAAACTCCAACGTCGAGTCAAGTCTCTAATTTTTCCAGTACGAATACCAGAAAAGAATGAACCTGATTCTATTCCATACACACTAATGTCTGTGACCTCGCAGTCTGTTAAAACTGTAGAAGCCGTAGTAAATAATAGACTGATGTTGTACTTGAAAAATAAGAAGCTATATAGCCCGACTCTGGTTATAATAACACAGGAAAGCACCGAAATACAAGATGCTTTCTTCACAGATGCTCTGTCAGTAATAGCAACGCCGAAGAGCCAAAATAACTCTGACCGTGATGACCTAATAGTCTTCTCTTCTTCTTCCATCCTTAGCCGTCGACCGACCAAGCAGTCCGTGGCCATTACGCCTAGTGGCGCCTTAGGGCAACAAGAAATCAACTGTTGTTCCGTTACGCCTGTAGTGAATTTCTAAATGCAATATCTAAATTAATATATAACAGTATAGGGCATAACGGCAAAAGATTAAAAAAAAGTACAAAAGAATTTTCTGCTGAAACGGTTGGTATCGCCTACGCCTTCAGATTATTATTTGCTAACGAATAGCCGAACAAAACGGTACCCAAAAATTTTCAAATTCGTCCTTGACATAAACAACCACTTTTTCTAGTTCTAAGAAATTGTGCTTAAAATGCATTGTGGAACGAGGAGGGGCAAGGATAGATGAAATGCTAATTCGTTTCGCATTGATTTTAAACTAAAAGCCAACTCTAGCACAGCAGCACGCTTTGCCTTAGGGGTTTCCCCAAATACAATGAAAAAAGTTAGAATTGTGGACACTACGTCATGTAAACATGTTAAGCTCTTATTATGAATGACCTAAGCTCTCGTAATTATCTCGTAAGTACATGAGAAGAGAAGTGAACAGGAGGTAGTTTAAAAATAAACAACTAACATAGAAAAAAAGATAGAATTTTGAACCAAACCACATAGCCCCTTAAAAATTGTATATTCGTGTACCTGAAGACTTGCTGACCAAGAATATGTTATTAGTTATATAAATAGTCCCTTAACTAATTAAATATTGATAAAACAATACATAGAGATCAGAGATACTGTCAGGTCAAGTCATATCTGCTTAGATTGGATCGCATATTTTGGTGGAAAAAAGTAGGTGACAGATAGGCTGGGATAGTACAGTGAATCTGATTGGGTGGCATTTGAAGGGAGACTAAATATTATTGGCTGACCTTTGAATAAACAGAAATAGCCTAAGTAACGTAGGAAAAGTTTGAATGATATTTTCTGAAAAGACTGTTTACACTGTAAAATTAAGAATGATTGGCTAACTAAAAAGATATTGTCAGAATAAGCGTTAGAGGGGACGCCATTTCTAAGAATATTTTCAACAGTGATAGATGAGATCAGGCTGTGCTTTAAAATACAAGTTCTAAGCAGCCTGGGCAATACGACAGATCGAAACTGTGTCAGTCATCGTCTCTGTGTATATTTCCTTGAAAATTGTGGTAAGATTAACATTTATTAACCTGTATTTTATAGGAAAATTGAATGTGAAATAATAATATATGTCTGGACATGAGTGGGTCTAAAGCGACCATGAGGCAAAGCCTAAAGATTGATTGTCATAAAGGAGCATAACACCTATCCTATTATATGGAAGAGATTACAGCTGGAATTGCAGTGGCGTTGTAACTATTAGGGAAAGGAATACTGGTGTACATTGTCACATCAAAAGAAAATGGTGGCATAGGTTTGTATAAGGATATGATCCTTTTGTTTGTTTGTAATGTACATGTCCTTAACTGTGGACTATTAGTGTATGCTAGATATTACGAAGGATGCATACCTTCACATTTCAGAGGTCCTGGGTACTGACGTTAATGTGGTACCAAACGCTTGAAAATTGATTGATTCAGGACTCTGCCTGTTTACTGCGAGCCCATGCTAGTGGCCATTGCCTATCAAACAGGGAACAGATTGTCAAGCGAGCAGAGGAAAGGTTCAACATACAGTCTACTGCCCAGTTAAGTTCTCGTTCGGCACCTGAACGCTCAACTACAGAACTTAAAAAGAACGATCTAATAACAGTGAATAAAACTGGGACAAATATTTAATAGTTCCACAAGTGTCAAAATAGAAACAAACATTTCCAGAAGGACATGATTAAAACAACAACCAAATAGTACCACCAGTATTACCTTAAAGTAGGAGAACACTACATAAATATATTCTATTAATAATTTTATATGTGGACAAAGGATCTATTGTGCTATTTGACTGATGTAATTGATTATTGTGATTTCACTTTTAAATTGTCTGTCCTGATTACAAATAAATTTGAATCAGGATAATAAAACTGTAAAAATCTTATTTACACAAAATTCAATCACAGTCTTAAGTAAGATAGCCTTTTAAAGTGTCGTTTGTATGTTATTGTGGTAGTACTGTGTGCTGTTGTGAATAATAAACTATTTGTTTGTATGTTTGTTAATTATTGTGCTTCACACTCTACATTCATAACCCTAGACACAACACGAAGTCATTTAATATACTAATATAAATACATTTTGAATGAGATAAAGGGGGTGGTAGCGGAAAGGCACCCTGAAAAGTTCACAATACTATTGAGTAAATTCAGGGACCTTCATAGCTAATCTCATTTATAATAATAATAATACTTAACAACATTCATAACATCAAAATCCACCACAACGCCTAGTGGCGTTTATTGGTACAACAGAAAATTAATTGTTGTTTCCGTAATCAGAGTGACAGGCAAGCGGATGATCATCCCGCTGTGCCCGAACTTGCCCTCATATGTACTCTCCCTCTGCCGCTATACAACCGTCGCGTCTTCGAGACGTCAGCCCAGCCAAAAATGACTCAGGACCCGCAGGTTCGAGAAATTGAGCAACATCTGGAACGGACACAGCACCATGCGTTGCCTCCACTGCGCTGGGAGGACCCGGCAACCGAGACCACACACAGCCTAGAGAGGACAAAGATCGCCTGAGGCAAATGACCTAATAGTAGTGCTCCACAAATTATGTCAACGATTCAAAAGAAGTATGATCCAATGGATCCCATCTCATTGTAACATCGGCGGCAGTGAAGAGGCTGACAGATTGGCAAAGGAATGTGGAAAGCTACATCAGCCTGATACAAGCACAACGTTCGAAGGGGTAAAGAGTTTTATCAGAATCAGCTACTAAAACTAGTGGGACGCAGAGCATCTAGGCCACACACAAAATGATGCATACGACCAGCTCAGCATAAGAGGACAAGTGGTAATCTTCAGACGCCACACAGGTCACACCAGATTGTGACACCACCTATTCAACAAGCTAAAGATAGGAACTACCGATGAGTGTAACTGTGGCTTATATAAAATGACTGCTGAACATCTGCTAGAAAGATACACAACTTATGAGCAACAGAGAAAGCCCTTATGGCCGTCACCAGTACCATTCCTAGCTCTAGGAGATTCAAGAACTATTCAAGTAGACGTGTGTGAGTGTACCAAGAAGAAGACGACGAAGAACAAGTCTGGCCTTAGTAAGTGGATCAAATAGTTGAACTGGAACATGGCCTAAAATCAAGACTCGCAAGGACAGGTAAAACGGCAGCCTTATTTTTAGATATAGCTAAGGCAGACGATAAATGCTAGAGAAAACGCGCGGTATGTAAAATTAAAAAAAAAAAAAAAAAAAAAGATGGATGTTTGAGGTAAAGCTTATAGGTAACTAGAGAACTTCCCACTGGTAAATAATTAATTGTACCTGTTAACAATGAAAATTCCGAAATATTTCAACAACAAGATGAAATTCAGCAAGAATCTTTAATATATCTTACAATATTTATAGGAGTGGCTAGTGACTTTGACGAACAGTTAAAATACACTACAAATAAACTGTTACAGTTTAAATTATGATGTGATTATGTGAAGAACTGGGAAAAATGTTCCAAAATTATATAGGGATCTGCAATTACAAATTTGCGCAGTATAAAAATGGACTGGAAAATGGGAACTCTAGCAAATTGCGAGGAAGGCAGTGGGAATTATCATAATCAGAGGTTGGGTTGTGGAGAAAAAAAAAACCATATAACTTATCTAAATAGACAGGCAGGAAAAAAAAACAGTCTCGTCCACCAAATACCTACGCACAGCACTGGACCTGAAGCTCAAATGGAAATAAACACGCCGATAAACTAGTACAGCCTCGCAGAGGATTCATGAACAAGCTAAGCAGCCTCATCACGTAAAAACTGATCCCATATAAACCACTGCTGTAGGAACATCCATATGCTCGGTGAAAGCTTTTTGGAGATAATCCTGCAATGTTGACTCTACATTCCGTAAGGATCACATGAGTTAGTGCAGGCTCTCTAAGAACAACTACAGAGTTGTTTCTATGCTCCGTTAGGAACGCCAAGGAAACATAAGAAGGTATTTGACAAGAAACTAAGTGTAGGTACTAAGACAATGTATCTTCTATATCTTCTGGCTCCTTATAGAGCATGGGACCACCACACCAGTTGGTTCCTCCTTGCAGGAAGATTGTATCAAAGAATTCATGTGCTATTGCAGCTGTTGTTGTCTGTAGCGATTTTCTTTACAGCCCCATTTCATATTAGTCGCCTCATACGACACGCTATTAAGACAATGTTTACGTTATGTAAATCTTTTATTGGAGCAAAAACAAAGTATGCAGAAATAGTATACGACTCCGTAGCACCCAGTAACAAGATTAAATTAGACAGGATACAGCACCAAGCAAATGTTTAAACTACCAGCAGTACGCAGACCAACATTAATAAGAGCACGGGAGCCGCGCTAGCGTAGTGGTCACAACACCGCTCTGGCGACCGGGTGATACAGGATCAAACCCGGGCGACGGCATTTGAGGATTTTTCGTCGACCGGGATTTGGACTGGATTAACTCGAGACCTGGTGAGGACATTTGAAGGAGTGTCGTCGACCAGGGACTGGCGGCTCCTGAGCCGACCCAGCTGCAATGGGTACCTCCGAAATCGGCGAGTATTTGCCTGAATGGCGAGGGACACCTGTCTCTGTACAAGAAATAAAGGGATACTCACGTAAAATCAATGTCAGGTTAGACATAAATAATAACCTGAGATTTCGCCTCGAGTATTAGCGGGCGTACGAAAAAAAAAAAAAAAAAAAAAAAAAAAAAAAAAAAAAAAAAAAAATAAGAGCACCTGAAGCCGCTTAAATGATATAATGTCGTAGGAATCACGGAGAAAGGGAGATGAGATTGAATTACATAACTAAAGTGAAGCTAGACACAACTCATTCGGCTTGTTTAGCTATTTTTAGGCATCAGCCGTCATTTCTGGACATTCCAATAAATATCAGTTTATATTGAACAGGGTAAAGGTGTTTAAAGGAACTAATATACCAGGAAACGCTGCACAAATCGATTAATCACAGTAAGTACACACTACGAGTATTTGTCCCAACTTGGAATCTCATTAAACCAGACTCGGGCTACCGCCTGGCAGAAAAAAAAAACGTAATAAAAAACAGACTAGAACCTAACAAAAGCATTTATTCATTACCCTTCGACGACTTGCGAGGCAAAGGCCGTTAAGAAATTCATGACGTTCCATCCCGTACTATCCCGTCAATTAAAGGTTTTTCCATGTCTGGCTTACCCTTTCCATGTCTGCAATACCCCTTTCGTGTCTGCCTTACCCCTGTCATGTCTGCCTTACCCCTGTCATGTCTGTCTTATCCCTGTCATGTCTGTCTTACCCCTTTCATGTCTGCCTCCAATTCACTTCTGCAAGTGTTTTCAGTCTCACCTCCTTTCATTTACACTGGAGACAGAAGAAAAAAAAGAACGCTTTGCGATGCTCTCAACGGTTTTCCACAGTGTGTGCCCTCTCCAAAATTCAGCGTCTTTTTCTTATGTCTCGTCCCACTTTTGTTCTTTCATTAAATTCAATATTAATGACGTCGTCATACAATATCAGTCCATCACTTCTACACAAACACTCATTGGTAAAGATCTGTTACTTTATGGCTGTAGTTTTTGTTGTTTCACGGCTGTACAGCAGGACTGTCCTGAAAAAGGAGTTGAAGATTCCGATGTTTATGTTGGGCTTGATTTTTTTTTTTTTTTCAAAATACTTTACAGTGCAACGAAAGCTTCTGTTGTATTTTGTATTATTATCACCATTCTCTTTTTTCGTCATCAGAACCCCCCCCCCCCCCCCTTTCCCACGGGAACTAGACAGGGTAGGAGAATGAAACCAGTAAATAAATGGTAACCAATGAATATATTATCTAATACGAGCTACAGACACCTTGTCTTCCATGCAGTTCCCAGTGGTCTCTAATGAGACAAAGAAAGACAAGTACAACTCTTCACTCAGGCATGTCGTAGAAAGCGACTAAAGTGAGGTTGTGCATGAGGCTGCCAACCTCATCATGTTAAAGAAATTACATAGAAACCGCTATTGCAATAACACGTGAGTGCCTTGAGTAAGCTTCCTGCAAGGTGACCAGTTGCAGTGGTGTTTCTGTAAAGGTGAATGGTGATATAACACCACGTATCCTTATTAAAGTTCATACGGGGTTAAGTGGGATATTTAATCATTAATTCAGAAAATACAGAAACCACTACTGCAAGGACCACATGAAGTTATTTACTACAGGTCTTAGTGTACTATAACCTTAATGGTCATTAAAGAAAGAAAAAATGCAACTAAAATATAAGAACGATAATGATAAATAAGCGTTAAATTAGATTCATCGAAATCAAAAGTCCATTTAGCATGTTATTAGTTTTAGATGTCGTGTTTGTCTTTATGTTATAAAGGAAAACAAAAATAGGTTATAAAGTGCTGGTTTGAGGAGCAAAATTATTGGCTCATATTAACAAAACCAACAACCTAACGGCTTGATAAGAACACGTGATGATGACGTAACTGACGATGTCCTTTGGTCTGTATCAGACTAGTATCGAAATCAGAATAACCAATACTTGGTCTAGAGTGCCAGACATCAATCGATCTTTGCTAGTATTGATTAACACCCACGACATTTTAGTGAGGATTGATGAGGTCAGATCTGAAGAGTCGATAAGACCGACCACGAAGTCTGTTATATTTGGACATACGTCCTAATATACTCAACAGCCGCTGTGCCTAAAATAAACAGCGTGTTCCTCGCCAAAACGAGGCAACATTTTTTTTTAAATTGAAAACGAACCGGTGATGAAGTGAACAAACGACTATTCGGACCATTGTTAAGAGTACTCGAATACAGAGAAAGAGTAGTAACAGTTGACTATGTATGGTATTCGTCTTTGATAGCTAGGGATTCCAAAGATGTTAATATAATGTACTCGGTTAAGAAAAGGGACCAGCATACTTATGGTCGTAGAGTAAGCCAGTACATCCTAGACATCAAGAAAATTAGAAACAATGAAAGTTAACTTTAAACTAGTGACATTACTTAAATCATTCGATCTTTGCCATTTAGTTGCAACACGCTTGATTAAATAAATATCACTAAAACAAAATGACATTTTAGTGAGGATTGATGAAAATGTAAATGAGGTCAGATCTGAAGAGTCGATAAGACAAGCACTGACCACGAAAAAAAGTTTACCAGTTAGTTCATATTTGGACATACGTCCTAATATACTCAACAGCCGCTGTGCCTAAAATAAACAGCGTGTTCCTCGCCAAAACGAGGCAACATTTTTTTTTAAATTGAAAAACGAAATCTTTATTCCAAAATGATGAAGTGAACAAACGACTATTCGGACCACTTGTTAAGAGTTTTTTCACTCGAATACAGAGAAAGAGTAGTAATTCAGTTGACTATGTCATGGCAGATTATTCGTCTTAAATGATAGCTAGGGATTCCAAAGACTGTTTAATATAATGTACTCGGTTAAGAAAAGGGACCAGCACTACACACATTATGGTGACGTCAAATTTTAACATGGAGCAAAGTAAGGGCAGAATGTTAGACGGTACAATCCTAAACCCTTTGAAAAGAAGTTCGTTTTATCTACCTCTCTCTCTCTCTCTCTCTCTCTATCTATCTCTCTATCTATCTATCTCTCTATCTCTCTCTCTATCTATCTATCTATCTATCTATCTATCTATCTATCTATCTATCTATCTATCTATCTATCTCTCTATCTATCTATCTATCTATCTATCTATCTATCTATCTATCTATCTATCTATCTATCTCTCTATCTATCTCCATTTCTCAACATATTTATCTCTCTGCTTATAAGTAATTAATGTTAATATGAGTGTGCTATATATATTTTACTTTATAATATTTGATATATATATAGAATAAATATTCAGTATAAAGGTAGAGAAAGGAAGGGCAGAATAGACGGGCCTGCGTATTCTCATATAAAAGTTCGTTCGTTTCGTTCGTCCTCGTTCGTTCGTTCGATCTCTCTCTCTCTCTCTCTCTCTCTCTCTCCTCCCTTCTCTCTCTCTCTCCCATATATATATATATATATATATATATATATATATATATATATATATATATATATATCAATCAATCTTCCGTTTAGCGCTGTTTATTCGTTCTAGAAAAATCCAGCGTTAACCGACAAAGCGCTAAACAAAAATTGATTTCCAACAAGAATTAATAGAAATTAAAAATAATTCGTTACCGGTGTCCAGAAAGCTGCATTAAATAAAGTAAAAAAAAAAATGATTAAAAAAACAAAAACCACAAAGTTATTTAATTTATTAAGTACCTATACTTTTAAGAAATATTGAACACAGAGGAAATATTATGTATGTACTTACCAAAAATATACACAAAATATTATACGACGCTAATTACTGCTACTTCCGTCGCTTATGGTTACAGTTGTCATGGCGGACCGCTTCATCATCAGACGAGTGGTTAGCAGTTGGTTTTGAAAAAGTTTTTCTGGCTCCAGATGTAGAAGGCACGGCTACTTGGTAAATGGGAGCAGAAGATATTCGAGGAGACTTTACCAAAAAAAAAAAAAAAAAAAAAAGAATCGAGCTTGATTTGCTTTGCTACCTTCGTTTTCTCTTCAAGGAGCACATTGAAGCAACTGAGATCATGTTCTATGTAACGGATGACCATAGAACTGCATTCCATTTTGAGGTCATCCTTCATTATGCTAATAATAATCAAATTGCTTCTTGGCTATCCCACCACCCTGAATGAACTTGATGAGCATGTGAAAGTTATATTCCTGTCTCCCGCGGAATTAAGCGCACAGCGTAAGATCGAATTTTGTAACCGTATAACGGGTATTGGGCATAACATAGAAACAGCGTAATATCGAAAAAGTGCTAATCAAACAGCGTTAGACCGGGGGATTGCGCGCTCTCAGCCCCCCCCCCCCTCTCTCTCTCTCTCTCTCTCTCTCTCTCGAATTGACTTTACTGGGTGTTACTAGATCTCTAATAGTTAATCTTCTCATGACTTGCTCAAATAACTTTGACTGCGTCTTGTCGTGTTGAATTAATTGACGACTTTCTTGTGTTTCTCAGAGAACGGTCTCATTTAATGTTCATGTACTTCAAGATATTTTTTGCTACCTTATCAAGAGCCTCATCTCTGCTGTCTCCAGTTCTCATTCCATCTGTTTGGTTACTGTCCCGATTGCACATGCATAAAGCAATACAGGACGCCAATCGCACTGTAATACTTTCATCCTCACTGCTACATATGGTTTTTTTGTAGGTAAGTATGATTTTATTGCTGTGAAAAACTGATTTTGCCTTTGCAATTAGACATACTACAAAAGAGTAGCTTCATGAGTTTGCAAAATATCTGTCCGATGGAAGGATGAGTAAGGCATCAAGGAAGGAGAAGTGTCGGGACTATTGAATGGGGTACTGATTTATACGAAAGGAGTATTGTAAAGAAGTTTAGAATCCGTCTGCTAGACCAACGGCCAGAAAGCAAGATAACATTGTTACCAATCCAAAAAAAAAAAAAAAAAAAAAAAAGAAAATAAAAATTGTGTATTTGATTACAATTATTTGATCAATTCACTAACACAAAAAAACAGAGATAATTTTGTCACAAAGTTTTACGATAAACGAGATGTCGTTTTCCGGTCTGGATCACCACCTTCGGGTACCTTTATTTAAATCGCTGTTTTATTACCTGTGCAAATGATAAAGATGCAGCGCAGAGTGGTGAGTGGGTGGTCAAGCAATAAAAAGACACGAGAGAATAATTGCCAACGGTTGTCTTATCTCTGTCGTTTCAGGGGGATAACAGACAACTAAATAAACAAGTTTGCTTGCACGTGCGTCCTCGCATGCCAACACAAACATTCCATTGAATGAGAAAAGCATCCTGAAAATAGACAAGTGATTAGACAACGCCCCGGTTCAAACAAGAAATTTTCTGCAGAAGGAATCATGCTGCTAAATCTCTTTTACAAAATTCTTCCCTTGGTCCGGTCCCAGTCTGAAATTGAAGTCTAACACTGATTCTAATAGAATGTATTTCACGCTGAAGTATGGTGGAAATATCACTTTAGTTTTTCTGAAAAGTTCTTTCTGGTGTGTATGTTTTTGTTTTATAACAAATTTGTTAAATCTATGCTTTCAATCTCTTGGTTCACTGCCCAGGCTTGGGAAAGAGCTCTTGGGGTTTAGCGTTTCGTGCTGAAATGTGGCATCAATTATAAGAGTATATCGCGGTCACACTTTACCTACCTCACCTGTTGTTTTGCATTCCCATCAGTGGCGGATACCGATGAGGAGAAGCAGTGTCGGCGTGGACAGTGCAAATTGATGAATGTTGTTTTCATTACAGCATTCTGATACTGACACTGAATCCAGTTTCCGTCATGCCGGTTAATGAAGGTCCAGTAAGAAATGTTTGTAATTTAATTCGGTTTATATCTCGCATAATTTGAGTTTGATTGTATTATGCGCATAGTTTTTTTTTTTTAAATTTATGTCTTGTATATAATTTATGTAATGTTCGCCAAATTATTTTATACATTAATATTCTGATTTTTAGTTTATGTGTTTTGAAGATGCTACAACAACATTTGTTTAACAGACATAGTTTCTTTCATAAGCATCTTGTTTATATTTTGTTTCAACTTGTTTCTTTTTGCTGCAGGTAATTTGAAGCGATTTGTGTGTGTGTGATAATTATTCATGAAATAGATATCCAGATTAACCCACTAAGGGTTTTAATTAATGTTACTTATAATTCGTTAAATTGCATTGTTACTGGTAGAATATTTTATTCCATTTAATTATTTATAGAGCTTTCCTACTTGTGACGTATAATGGAAATATAGCCTACAGTATCCGACAGCCTTTCGTGACCTCCTGTAGTTCTATGATTCGTTCGCAAAGTCAAGCATCTGACAGCCTGCTTTACTCACCCTTAATCACGCCTCTTTTTCTTGAAATGTAAACAAACAGAGAGCGTACCAACTTCTGCGACCTGCCAGCATAACATGGAGCTAACTCTGGTTTGTTTACATGAGCTTCTCACGCGAGCGGATCTGTCAATCATCAAGATAGCAGACAGTCGCACGTAGGATAACACCGGATTTCAAAGGAGTTGCCCGGGCAAAAACATTTTCCCCCGTGTACTCTTTGATGTTCATACATACAGGAAAAGATAACTCTTTCATCTCGAGACGCGAGCGATTTTGAAAGAAACCCCGTTGTCGTAACGAGGGCCTTTTGATGTTGGTCAACCAATGCTCGGCGAGAGAAACGGTAGCCGGCTCAGAGGACCTTTCATCTGGGAAACGCAGTTTCCTGATTTTCTGCTATGCACTAAGAGTGTGAAAATTAACATCCTCTAGAGATCATTATAACATGATGGTATATAAACTGCGTCTTCCCAAATCAGTTATCAGTGTCAGAATTTTTCAGAGAGTCTAAACACGTTATCTAGAACCATTGGGAATAGATGTGTTAATAGTTCGTGGTGATTTCTTTCTGGATTTCTGGTAATATAAATTTGTGCTTAAGCGTATTAAAGTGTTAAAAGTTTATCATCTTAAATTCACTGTGATTTTGTAGGTGTTAGAACAAGTGGAAAATAACGCGTAGCTAGTTGTGTACCAATTGTTCAGTAATGATAATTTTTCCACCCGCTATCACACAGAAAGAGACGGTTTAGTTGACTGATTAATACACTAGACGCCGTGCTAGCAAAAACTGACCAGAGAGGAAGAGGCTAGAGACACCGTGTGCTTATATGTAGATATATATTAGTAGCATTTTGTCATAATGTTTCTCCATCCTTAGGTCTTTTATTTGGCTTTGTGTTGGTCTATAATTTGGGCCTTTTCTCCATTTTACTGATTGGATTAACGTTGTCTTCTTTTGGCTTACGCGTCTCCAAGTTCAGTTGTGAACAGGACCGGTCACAGAGACTAACAAACATTTTAATAGTAAATTTTAACTGGACTTACAAATACCCAGATATATTTTTGCATTTTTATCAGCCCACTGGGGTGTGAAAGATATAACAACTCTCCCGACTTTTGATAGTCGTGTCCAAGTGGATTTTTTTAAATCCAGAAGAATTACGCTATTTCAGAATCGGCACTCACTCGAGCCAGCCGATAGGATTTACCATCATCATCAAGTAACAATAGTAAACAGTTTTTAGCAATCAGATGTTTTCCTACTGTTTACTGTGAACATCAGATATCAGAGAGTCTCGGCATTAACTATTCAAGGTGACATTGTTTATCCAGGAATCAATCACCAAATTAGGCGTCCCCCTTATAAAATTTACTTATTAGTGGAGGGACTAGGGCCCAATTCGGAAGATAAATACTCTAGACCTTATAGACATATTCATGGATTTTTACGTCCAACAGATTGTTTCACCAAGAATAAGGTAAGAAGCGAGATTGTGTGGCCACATATGACAGAGAGAGAGTGAAATATTTTCTTTAGTACAGGAAAAATTTTACCATCTGCAATCTGTTTTACTACTGTTTAATTTTATTGGATAACGTTTAGTGGGAACTGTGTTCTTTCTTTACTGTCTATACTGTAACCTAGTGCTAAACATTTAACCTTTGGGTTCTTATCTTCTCAATGAGGGGAGGGCACAGGTATTCTGTTAATTTTCTATATATGTAATTCTGATATACTTGATATTTCTTCTCTTTTAGATATTCGATGTTGTAAAGTTTAATGATAATAAACAACAAAATAATTAAACTTTGTGTGTTGACATATGGATGCGAGTCATGGGCAATGACTACAACCCACAAAAGCCAGATCCAAACCACAGAAATGAGATATCTGAGGAAGCTGGTTGAAGTAACAAGAAGAGACATGGTACGCAACCAGACGATACGTCAAGGCCTTAAATCTCACCCCCTGCAGACCCAAGTAGAACAGTACCAACTAAGATGGTTTGGCCATGTCTGCAGAATAAGAGAAGACCGGCTACCACGACAAGCATGGGAAACAAAGAGCCAAGGATCCAGACCCCCAGGACGACCCAGAGTCCGCTGGGAGGACAACATTAGACAATCTTTGAAGGACCGAGGACTAGAATGGAACCAGGCCAGGAGGAAGACAGCTGATAGGATAGTCTGGCGCTCTCTCTTCCAAACCTCTACACCTCACGGTAGAAGGGGAACGACTAAGTAAGTAAGTAAGTAAGTAAGTGTTGGTCAGATCCATACCCATTTAACCATAGTTTGTTCGCGTTTGTGTGTCTTGTTGTCACATAGCTGTGTGTGAGTATTTAGGTAAACTTATATTTCTAAATATAGGGAGGTGCAAGATTGTCTTATACTAAATTATAGTCGTATAGATAGGCTGGACTAGAGAAACTACTCAGTCCAGAGACAGATCTTCTCCTTACACTATCCACTCGTTAACTCTATTTTCTTACACCTTTACTTCTCACGTACTTATCACCATCCCCTATACTCAGGCGGGACTTTAAATAACTTTAAAACCTATCTAAACGCGACACTACTGTAAATGGGATAATGTGTTATTACGATGTTTTTTGTGACTCTTTCCATCGTTGATAAGACCTTACTTCGTATGTGATCTTTATTTATGAAACTTTTGTTTTAAATTTAATATTTTACCTCTGGTCATGGTGGTTAGAGCGCTTTCTTCTAGAGGCAAAGTCAGCAGGTTCATTTTTGTTTGGTAATACTGTTGTCATGCCTACTGGTCGCTAGTTTCACAGGCGAAGTCTAAACTTCTTTATATAACTCTTGCCTCCATATAAATCAGTACTTCATTAAATAGTTTGAAAACTCTTCTTTCTTGACTCTAGGGGCCAGTTTACACAGCTGCAAAAAGGTTATTTGGGTCTGCTCTGAAGTTTGAAAAAGCAAAGACGGCGAGAAAGGGAATTAGTCACCCTACCTCTGTAGTGTACCACTCTCACCAACTAGTCTCTTCTGTCTATATTTATTCGTCTCCAAACTTTTTCTCTCTCTCTCTCTCTCTCTCTCTCTCTCTCTCTCTCTCTCTCTCTCTCTCTCTCTCTCCCTCCCTGCTAGAACTGAAAACCCCTTTTCTTCAGAATTTTTCATTTTCTTATAATGAGAAATCTCTCCTCTACAAGTTACTGTTACATAGCAGTTGCTGACCCACGCTAATTCTCGCGGCCAAGGCAGATAATTATTCTGAAATGGTTATGGGAAGGACACTCCATCTGCCTGGTACTATCAGCCTGGAAGTCGACCCTTTGTTTGTGTCACGTACTGATTCACATAAATCAGGGAAGGGGCAGGAATCCTGCCTACAGCCGCAGACAATTGCACAGTGGTTACTGGGACCAGTTTAATTGAAGAGATTGGATATTCCTGTGACCAGCAAAAACCACACAAACTTGTGTGTGTGTGTGTGTGTGTAGGTGAAATGATGCCACCAACAAGTCACCAACCCCTGCACCGGACGAGGCCATCATGGAATTGTGGAAGCGACATTTTAAGCCATTCTACTTGTAACTGTTCAGTGTAGCAGACGTGAGATTCATGGGCCTCGAAGCGGTGTTGCCTTAAGAAATCCGAAGTGGGATTCTTGAGCGGGTATGTGGTCAACATAGATATTTTTAATGTATTTTTATGTCAGGACATAAATTGTAATTTGCATATTTACACGTTACTCAACTATTTCTAATGCATGAGTTTGCTGAAGTCATAACTAATCACTGACCTTCTCACATCATGGCAGAAATAAGAAGGGGTTAAATTGTTGATGTACAAATTTGTTACTATGGGATTTGCATACTGAACCAAGCAGAAAGTATCATAGTGGTCCTTGTACTTTCTATTTCTGATATGTTCCAGTGTTCTCTGTCAAGATTCTACAAACTTGATAAAAGTGTTCTCAATCACACTTCTTTTCCCTTTGTCTCATATTGGACATTAATGTGTTTTTCATCATGGAATGTCCTTTAAATGTTTATAATGCACTTCTATACACATACCATGTTTGATGATTGTAGAACTATGCTGTTATCAGTTATATGAATGATATTTTCAACAGTAACGAGGACTTAAAGAATGTTTACAATTATTTAGCTATTTACTGAATTTACCACTTGCCTGAGAAAATGTAAGTAAGCGGTTCTCAAGCCCTTGAGACCATGAATACCCTCCAAATGATTCACTGCTCTAGTAGCAAGAATGTTAATCAGTGGTTCTCAGATATTGGCAGCAATGACACCCCAACATGTTAAAGCAGCATAGAAAACTATTACCTGGTGGTTCTCAACCCATTGTTGACAGTGACCCCACAATTAAAATACTGCTTTATGGGCACTAGGTGAACCAGCGGTTCTCAACCATTTGATGACCCTAGCCTCAAACTTCACAGTTTGTGAAACTCATTGCCCACATGGGGAAAACCATTACTGTAAATAAGCAGACAGCCAGATAGAGGTTTGGAACTCCAGATACACTATAATGTCAGTTAAGAAGGAGTATTTCATAGATAATAGGTAACACACTGTTACTGAATGGTAGTAAACATTGTGTTAATTTAATTTCTGATGGACGCTTATCGGCCATCAGACATAGGAGATGATTGCTCTTGAAACCACTAATGGGACTTCAATTGTTTCATCCTCCAGTCCACCCAGGTTATGGGCCCAGGGTAAAAACCCAGATTACGGGTCCAGGGTAAAAAGCAGGTTACCTACAAAACCAGACTACGAGTTGCGGGTACAAACCACGTGACCATACCAAACCCCATTTTACCCCTACCAGCCATATCCTATCACCCAGTAACCCATTCCTTACTAAACATCCCATAAGCAGAAGAGGTATTCAGCAGGGTCGACTTACTAAATCCTTATCTGTGATGTGCACTGAGTCCAGGGAAGTCACCTCTGCCACTCTCTGAACCCCCTGAACTGTTTATAAGACCTATTTGCTGAGGCAGACCAAAGTCAGTCCGAACACCTATCATCTCCGCTGCTACTAAAGACCTTGAGAAGATGAGTATATCACCTACCAGCAAAAACTACCATAGAAAAGATCTCCTGGTCCACATGATGACCACAGTAGTTGTTTTTTTTCTAAACTTAAGAGTACATATTTTTGTTCAATTTGTAAAATTTTAAGAGTTTTGAGAATCTATATTTTGTTTCTAAATTTCATTCAACAGAGTTTGTTGTTATTTTTCTTGTTAACTTTATTTGGCTGTATTTTGTTTTAAACATAATCTACACCCTGGGGTCTGAGCCATAATTCAACTAGCTTCTAGTGGGTCGGGATATTTTAGTTAATGTGGCTGGACAACAAATTTCCTTTCTCAACCTTATGTGCTTTACATAGTCCTTTTGTAGAATTCCTGAGAAAGAATTTATCGTTCAGAAAATATCCTGTTCAGTTGCCAGAATTATCTTTACATTAAGGATTTCTAGCAGACTATTTCCCGAGGAGAGGCAGTTCAATTCAAACTCGTAGACTATTATAAAAAAAAAAAGGTAAAGGAACCCGTTACACGCCCATTGAGGCATATTGGGAATATGGTGTTAGGCCCATATTATCTTGACCGTCGGCGCACGAGGGGTGATGTGGTCGGCATCACGCCGGCCGCCTTAACCTTCCCAGAGTAGCTCTGGTACCCATTTGGGGCTGGGTCAACCCAGGAGCCGTTTGTGGCCTAAAAATTTTCCGCCTCATCTGGGGATCGAACCATAGACCACTGCGCTAGGAAGCCAGTGCACTAACCACTATGCTACCGCGGCTCCTTGACTATTATAAACATATCAATAAAGATTATTATCTTTTATTCTTTCCTTCATACAATCTGTCCTTCTCCTTCAAAAAGTCACCACAACCTCATAAAATTGAGACCTAGAATAGTGAAGTCCAACACTTCATTCCTCTTCGGCATTATCTTTTAAGGGGGGCTGCGTTTACCATTTTTTACACCTTAGTTTAATTTGTTGTCTGTGTTTTAATCATTTTTGCCCTCAAGTTAGTTACCTTAATTTTTATTGGTGCTTCAAGTTCCAATGTGTATATAGTGTGAATCAGTTGTATGAATATTATAAATTTCTTTTCTTTAAAGTAGTGATCTCTCACTAACTGTTCATAGTAGCAATTCCAGTTGGTATGTATTGTTTTGCATTGAATGTATTTCGCTTCACAACATTGGAAGACCCCTAGCACAGGATCATTTTCAGCTTTTTTTTCTGACGACAGCTGAAAGTATTGTTATTGTTGATCATAGTTGACATCATTACATTCCTGGCAAACCCATAGATGCTCAGTCTCTCTCAGCAAATGTCTAAGTGTTTGAATGTCAAATTGTTTCTGTAGCACACCGGCAATTTACACGTCATTTGCATCCTCTCTTATGTCCACCCCTGCTAGTCTTACTTTGTATGCTCAATTCCCGCAATCTAAGCCTTGTTGATTCAAAGACAGCAATGTCGTTCTCTAACATGTGACCATTAATTTTCCTTAGTATCTCTCCCATATCCATATCCTATGTCCCTGCTATAGGTGTTTTAGAAGCTAGCCTGTCTGCTCTTCCATTGCAGCGTGACCAGGACAGTAGATCCACACCTGTTCCTGAAGATTCAAGGCTTCTATGGGTATTTTCCATTCATGCTGTAGCCATCCACTTTGGACTTTCTGAGCGTGGACTGAGTCCGACATAAAAACTGCCCTGCTTAATGGGTTTTCAGACAGCCATCTAAGGACTGCAGTAGCTGTCTCTATCGCCATTTTCATACTGGAAGTTTTTGTCATGTAAGCACCGCTCTGTTCAACGACAATCTTGCCCTTTACTCTAGCCGAGTAGCTCTATCCTGATGTCTCACAACGGAGTACAGACCCACCAGCGTACACAGTTGATTAATTTCCAGCTCTGCTTCCAATTGCCTCAAGCATCGCATTCCCTGCCAAGACTGGTGATGACGTACTGGTAGTTTGTCCAGTTCTCACCTGACTTACTCCACTCTTCCCCCTTGAATATATTTTCAATTGTGGTCACCTACCCAGTCGTTGCCTCTGCCCGTGCCATACATGGCATTCATCTCTCTATTGGTGCTCCTTTCATTTCAGCAATGCTACGATTCAAGGGGTGTCTTTTTGTCCGTGGTTATCCGTATATAGGCTTTTGCCTGAGTCATCGCATAAATAGATCTAATCAACAGCGATTCTAAGCTTGGATCACAATGGGAGTATCTCGTGTACAACCCAAAACAATATGCATCCCTTTATTTGGAAAGCACTCCAGTAGTTCACACTGTGATATTGACATCGTGAGTATTCCCTGCCCATAATCGATTACTGACATGATTAGCTGGTGGTGCAGGAGAAAAAGTAGTTAAAGCTCCGGATGCGAAGCGGCCATTGTTTTTATGGTTTCCAGACTTTTCTTGCACTTCAGTCCAAGTGAAAGGTATATGCTTCTAACTGTTTATCACAGAACGTCTGGAAGTGCTCTTTTGTGTGATCTCTCACATCTTCAGCCCTACGGCAGTATCATTTCTTTTTCTTCATTTTTCTCACCGATCGCTATAATTTGGCATAAATCATGCCCTTTCATTCTTTTTACTCTCTTTGTTGGATTAGTAGGATGAAGTCTCTAACACTCTACTCTCCTACGGACGTATCTGCTTTACACGCATAATTGTTTACGTTCTGCACGGTAAATGCGATAATACCAGTTAATTATACCGGTCATACGCTTATCTATTCTCTCAGTCGGACCATCTTTTGAAACGCGTCGGTCCAACATTTGACCCCTGGTGAAAAGCTGGTGACAATACGGTCTCGCTGATCGACATGAAAAGAACCCAAGATTGTCTGTCTGTGTTGCCGACGTAGGTGTCTGTTTGTATGGCAGATTACACAGAGAGTAGATGCGTTTATCGCTTTTTGTGGGACAATCCCTAGGGATTGTTACAGATAATCTGACTGGGTAGACATCTCGGCAGAAGACATTACGCCAGGCAAACATGGTCACAGGTTGTTGTGAGCCGGCGGAAATGTTACCGCGTGATTTGAAAGAGGTGACGCGTTGGAATATTAAATTTAATATTTTAAAACACATGGGGGATATTTTGGAATTAGACACCTGTTAACGTCTCTTGTGTAACGGAGGAAGGTTTGATTATCAGTATATAAAGGCCGGTAGTTTACATGGCCACATTTGATAAGTAGGAATTACAATCAAGTGTTATATATTGTAGAATTCTACGGTTGTCAAACAACAGGTGTTCCATTTGTATTTTCTCACAGCGAGTCAGTGCTGTTTTATGCAGAGTCTCACAGCGAGTCAGTGCTGTTATACGGAGAATCTCTATAGTTTACAAGTATCCCTTCATTTGATGTCCCTGTTTACCATTGGGAATAGACGCTACCACACAGTGTTCTGGGACTCCGCATATCATCGTTTAGTTGTATTTGTAACGGATAGTTATTAATGTTGTAAACTAGTATACGATATTATTTTAAAGATATGATGCTATGTTTGATATATCCTTTAGAAGATATATGTTAGTGTCACTATATTGCTGTACATCACAATGTTAAAAGTATAATATGTTAATGACACCTCTAATTTTGTAATTTATTATTGTGAGACATGGCGATATTGTAATTATTTTTTGTTGGTATATGAAGACATATCTATGTAATTTTTTCTGGCATTGTTATGTTGCCAGCACTTTATTGTGCTATTGTGGCAACTTCTTTTTATAATTATGTTAGTACTATGAGAAAATATTTTCTCTAACTTAGTGAGATATATTTTTCTTCTCACCCGACGCTCTATCGTGCGCCAGTATAGCACGATATTATGGTATTGTAATTATTTACGCCCTTCGTCAGCGCATCATTTATGCGTTATGAGCCTGTTGCCTGTGTCATCATGCTCATTATTTTTTTAGTGTGTGTTTGGAAATTTATGTTATGGTATTTATTTATGTTTTGCATTGTATTGATTACCTTGTGATATATTTATACATAGATAGTTGTATGCTACCGCCCTCTTTGTTTCGATATATTTTGTTTCAAGAGAAAAAAAAATGATGTTATCATTTGTTCCCCGGGGGGTGCGGTAGACTGTTACAGTCTGTTATGGTATGCTTGTAATGAATACTTTATTATACTTTTCTTATATTTGTGGTCTAAAGGATTTAACCTGTGATTATGTTTTCCTTTTGATACAGGTTAGATTTATTTGTTATGTCCTTTGACTCGGCCGATTTTCGGTTTGGATTAGCCTTCCAGATTGTTCGAAATTGCCTTATATGGTTATAGACAAGATTGTACGAGACGGCCTTATATGGTTTTAGACCTGGCTTCTCGGAACTGTGTGAGTTGGTCTCACATCACGCCACTATCCGGGCGCATGCGCAATGATTTGAACGCGTCCGGAAGACTGTTGTTTTGGGGATTCGCCTGGCGTTTTTCCAGCTGACACGTCGCTCAGCGTTTTGCTCTGGCAGTGTCAATAGGAGATCAGAGTTCTTCTGTGATTTAATTATGTTTAAGATTCCCCTTTAATGTGATTCTGGCATAGAGGTATAAGCCTAGGAAATGGCAAGTGTTTTTGGTGTGTGATTCATGGAAGGCAGAGCAGGTAAAGAAACATTTTTGAACCTATTTGTTATTGCCATGAACTTTGAGTTATTTAAGCGACTTACTCCCGGTGCGGAGAAGTGGTAACATTCCTATTGTTTGCCAGAGGTGTTGAATCAGATTATCAATGAATTATATATGTAAGCCCGCTGTTCATGCGGCTTATTTTTGCCAGAGGTGTTGAACCAGATTATCAATGAATTATATATGTAAGCCCGCTGTCCATGCGGCCTATTTTTGCCAGAGGTGTTGAACCAGAGTATCAATGAACTATATATATATATATATATATATATATATATATATATATATATATATATATATATATATATATATATATATATATATATATATATATATATATATGTATATATATATATAAACCCGCTGTCCATGCGGCCTATTTTTGCCAGAAGTGTATTGGCGTGTGATTACGTCCATGATGTGTTGAACCTTTGTTCAGATGACAATGTATGTGTCGATATCAGCGTGATTTGTATTGCACCGTAATAAAATGTTTGGAAACCACCAGTCCATTCAGCGGCCTATTTTTGCCTGACTTCATCATCATGTGTACTGTGACGTCTTCATGACCTTACGTCCATTACAGATGTGTTGGGCCTTTGTATGTCAATACAATTTGTAGCAGTACCAACTACTTTCAACAGCGCCAGTACACTAATCTGCTACAGTGCTACACTTACTACACTTTTACAGTGATGGCCATTTTGGCCCAATGAAAATAAGGAAATAAAATTTTACAGTGGTATTACATCCGGCACTTTACAACACCCCAACCCAGTGCTAAAGAGCTTAATAATAATAATAAATTCTTTAAGCGCCAAACACGGCGCATAAGGCAGAAACCAGTGCTCTCCAGGTTGTTCGTTGTGACGCCACTCCTCTTAGCTCTTGCACATTATTTAGGCCCAACGTTCTTCCTTCTCTTATTATTGTTCAACCAGTGTTTACACTTGGTCTTCCTTTTTTACACTTACCCTCACTTTTAACCCAAGTGATGGCCTGTAGTGGTATTCTGTTGTTTTGCAATGAAAATAAGGACCGATATATGACCATTACGTGGTATTTCCTTATATCCGGAGACACTTTCAACAGAGTCCCTCTTATTTGTCGATTAGAAAGAGCTTACGATTGAATTAAAGTAAGAAGCCGGAATAAATTATGGATATAATTGGAACATCCGACGGCAGCACCATCTGTGATGTGAACTGAGAACTGCACATATAATCTGGCGAAATCAGAGGCACAGAACAGAGAGACTGCAGCGCACGTCATATGAGCGACTTCAAGAAGCCAGTGAGACATCGGACTTAGAATTCCTATTTTATAAGTGACAGATCCAAGTATTTGAGAAACTTAAAACCTTAAAAAGTAAGCCCGCCTTTATAAATACAGAGACTGGAAAACTTAAGGGACCAGGACTTTAAATACCAAGACTGGAAACCTAGGAATTGGATCACCCGTCATAAGAGAAACTTTCCCAGACCAAGTGTTTCGCAGATTCACCCGTCATAAAAGGGATTCAAAATTTCCAGACCAAGTGGTTCGAGAGCATATAACCTAAATTGCTCATGTCCATTCTACCCTGCGCGAGGAGATTGTGTATTCCCAAAACTTTGGGGTAAGTGTAACAATGATTTTACAAATGTAAATTTGACATGTTTTCTTGCTAAGTGGTTATTTATGAGGCTGGCAACCTCAACATATGAAATTAGTATATTCATAAACTACTACAGGAAGCGCTGGAGATTTCTTCTAGCTAGTCGCGCGGAAAACCGACACCAGAGGTGACCCCAGACTCCGAGTGCCTAAAGTGTATAATATTTTGCTCGTATATGCACTTTGTTAATTGTAACTCAGGCAACTCATTATTCGCGCTGTCCAGACACATTTTTCTAGTTAATACCCAGGGGAATATGGTGAATTTTATTCATCTTCCCTGAGCTACACTGTGTGCTCGGGAATTTAATTCTTCTGAGAGATTAACATTGGTGAGTGGACAGCGAGAATGAGCCTGTTAATTGGCAGCCGACAAATGTACTTAGCAGAGGCATTTGTTTTCTATTTTGTCTAAAAAAGTTCGTGGTACAAGACTACTTGTGGTTAGAAGCTATCAGACGGTTCGAAGTACTGAAGTTACTACGCCACTCGTGTGAGAGAAGTACACTCATCACCAAGAAGTGACGAAAACCACGGCGACAAAACTCACCTAGAGTTAAGTTTTCTTGTAAAAAAGGCGAAAGCAACGGACTTTGATAAATCCTCACCTACGTCTCCGTGACGAAAAGTTGTATTTGCAGCAAAATTCATCATTCCCTCCTTAGTTTAACTGTTAAAGACTAATTCATTATTAAATTTGTTACATGTTGTTTTAAAATTAAACAAACGTAGTTGATTCAATTATGACATGTACTTGTATGAAAGCAACCGTATGAGCCAGAATATTTCATATATATATATATATGGGGGGGGGGGGGGGGGGGGGGGGGGGGGGGGGGGGGGGGCGGGGGAGGAAAGTAGAGGACGATCATAAGATAAAATGGCTTGAAAACAAAAACGAATTATGTAAACATTACTCTTTCCAGTCCTTCTGGAACTTGAAGCCACCACTACAACTAGGTCCCATGTAGGAAGCTTAGACAAAAGTATGTATGTGATCTTGCAGTATTTGTTTCTGAAACAATCTGTTTTATATGATGAGGTTGCCAGCCCCTTGTACAATCTCGTACACAATCTTGTCACCTCTTACCAAATGGTGGATGGAGTAGTAGTTGTATTCTAACTTTGTCACCTTATAGACTTCCGGTCAACCACAAGGGACAACATCAAAGAACTGATATCAGTTCAATCACCAACAACGCTCTTCAAGAGCTTGATAATTGTAATGAAGACCTTCAGTAATGAAGACAAATAAGTAATGGTGATGGCTAATTAGAAAGAAGAACAAGATATAATTCACCTAATTATAATTATTTCACTTATTACATGGTAATATTATTTTATCTCTCTTATAAATGTGTGCTTTGTCAGCATTTCGCTTAAACAGCTCTGCACGTTTGACTACGCTTCATTACCTGTACAAATTAAGAGTAAACATGAAAACGCCCGGACCATTTCAGATTCAGGGGTAAAAATATTTTAATCTAAAGAAAGGGACGTAAATAAGGCTGACGTGTTCCTTCTTCCTTAGAGTTGAGGTGAGGCGAGGCTCTAATGGCCCTGCTGGTCTCCACCCACCCTCTTCGAAGGACCAGCATACAGACATATGCAAATACGTTTAGAACTCTTTTAGCAGACACGGCAATATGATCATTTGTTGTTGTTGGTATTGTTGTTGTTGTTGTTGTTGGTGTTGTTATGTTTCTTGGCAAATGCGGACTCAAGAAAACAGTTTGAAATGCCAGAAAAGAGCAGGATAACAAGAAGAGAACAAGTAGATCACGCCACGTCATCAGCAAATCCTCCAAAAGTGTGAAGTGACATCAATGTCGGATGTTCGTTTCAAATTACAATCTCTAGCCCTCCCTCCTGTCCACCACTTTACCGGCATAAAAGGATCTCTATTATCCTCAACCATGAATACTTTCTGGCTATCAAGTTTACTAGACTGTGCTCTTTTTATTACTGTCTTGTCCAATTTACACCCACTATATCTACTTTCTACACGTAATCTACAAGGATACAACGCACCACAAGAAAGTAGGCACATTAATATTTCATGATTTGAACAAATCCTTGCTTATCCTCGCTCTATTTTATTATCTCCAGACCTCACCCTCAAACAACCTGACTCCGCGAGCTGATGACGGTAGAGGTCAAGACAAGTCAAATGAAATACTAGACTGCTTTTTTTTCTGCGAGTTCACGAACCTTGCACTTTGAACAAAACCAACAAACACTCAAAATAGAGAGATAAAGAAAGAAACGTTCGCACACATACGTACTAGCAAAGCCGGCGGTGCGAGCGGTCATGCGCACCTCTGCGATGACATGGGGGAAGCATCGAAATGCATTAAAAATTATTAAGAACATTAAAATCCTAAAAGAACAAGAACGATGAAACACACAATTTCACAGTAAATAATTATTTGTTACATGAAAGTGGACGCCATCACGAGAAGCTCGCATTACCGAAGTGATGGTGCTGTTCGGATAGTCCTGATTTCGAGTCCCCGGTGACACTGTCACTTCTGTTTTGTTCTCTGTTGTCTAGTTTTCTACTTATTTATTTCTTAAAAGTGCCACTAACACACCCGTTTATGTGTAATATTTATTTCCTGAAAATTCCATAGGGCCAGCTCTGCATACTAGTAACACAGATAACTCGTAGAGGTATAACATAGCTTTGAACGTCAGTCTGCAACATTGCCTGGCCAGTGGGTTCTCATCTGTAGATTGATACCCTTATTACTCATTCTTTCGTATCTTTCTATTGTTTGCGTTTCCCGTACCGACGGTCTACAGGATCAAGAAATTCAGGAATGTATTTAATTAATTTCTGATTCTACAGCTTCTGGTTTTTATATTTATTATTATGGCACGGAGTTCCCTTGTTCGATTCAAATTTTGCGCGTGCTTTGAAAGAATGGTGATTGGAAATTTCTACAGCATCAGACACCTTCATAATCCCCTTATTGCTTCACCGCCTCGTCTTAGAGCTTCCTCCTGGTTTTATGAGAATATTTCAGAAAAACAAGACAACATTTGGGAGGGATGACGCGGGTGGGTCCACCCAGACGTGTATACAACATTATGATTTATCATATTGATTTCTCGCCCAAGAGAAACTAGTTATTTTGTGTCTGTTCCATCGGCAATTTCGAGCCCTGCAAGTTGTAATGGGGAAGAGAATGTTAGGATTTCTGCAAGCAGTGTTATGTTTTAGTATTGTCCGATGATATAAGGATAAGAGATTTGCCTGATGATATTTGGATACGAGAATCGGATGTTATCTGAATAAGCACAGATAATGTATCCCAGTCACTATTACTTTCTTTTTTTCGTACAGCACCTACTAGACATTTTTTTAATGTTTAAGATAAAACTAAGTCAAATAGTAGATACTGCCGTTGGGGAGTTAAGTGTTTAAGACTTTACCATACTGTATCTCATCTTTATTAGGTGAGGGGTAACTAGTTCTCTTTCACGTTGTATTGCCTTCGCTAAGAGCAGAGTCACATACCCATTTACAGCTGGATAGAGAGGAGCTTAACGCTACCGGGTTTTGAACACTTACCACGTGATGTGCATAGAAAATCATCATCTTGGCCATTATCATCATTACCTCTCAGCTCGCTAAGAGTTTAAACAAACGTATGATAAGTCCTTCTGTCGCGTGCCGTCAGCTCAAGGCCTTTCCAGATTTCTCTCATTATTTTCATTTTTGTTTGGGCTACCACTGCTTCTCTTACGCCTTATATGCTATATAGATAGTCCTCATAAACTGCGTATTTGCTTCGTGCTTCAAAGATTATCAACTGCCTCCACTTGAGTAACACACAGTAACTCACGTCGCTGCCGTGTCAGTCAGGGGGTATGTGTGTACTTACCTATGAGAGTATGCAAATCAATTTGTTTGGTTTGGTTTTTGCCTTCTTGTGGCGAGGCGCGTTCCTCTCAACCTAATTGGTTATATCAGAGCGCATTTGCCATTCAAAAATAAGTGAACTCTGTTAACTGAAGCGATGTGTTGATAAACTCTAAGCCCTGAAAAGTGCTTCTTGCTTCTATCAGCTAGCATGAAGCCCTGAAAAGGACTGCTAGCCCAGTCAGCGTTGATAGATACTAAGTCCTGAAAAGGATTAGCATTATCCACCTGCTAGCAAAAAGCCCTGAACAGGACTTGCCCTAAAAAGGACTTACCAGCTACGCCAACGCTGCCCGTTCTTCCTCCGTGTCCAGCGAAACACCGGACGTATGTGAACTCTTGTGCAATTGAAAAAGATTGCGAGTCCCGTCCACCGTCGATAGATACTAAGTCCTGAAAAGGACTAACATTATCCATCTGCTAGCCTGAAGCCCTGAAAAGGACTTGCCATAAAAAGGACTCGCCACTACACCAACGCTGGACCACGACTCATTGGAGCCCAATCAATTACTACATCTGATCTTAAATAGGTTGTATGTAATATTTAATAGGATAAAGGAAAGAGCCTACGTTAAGAGCACAAAGTTTTCGTCAGGGAAAAGCATGACGAGATTACTCAATCACATGTTGAAAACGCCAGGAGGAGAGTGTGTAAATTAGTGGTTGGCTGTGCACGAGTGATTGCGTGTATAAACTAGTGACAGTCCGTGTGTAAGAAACTTCACATGTCCGAAAGACTAAATATTTGTAAACGTGTGCGCATGTGTGAGGTTTGTGAAGCAATTGTTGAGTGATCATGTGTAAAGTGTGTAAATAACTGAATAGATGTGCCTTTGTGAGTGTGTAAATAATTGAGTGTGCGTGTGTGAGTGCTTCAATATGTGAAGAACCGTTTATGTATAAGTGTGTAAATGAGTGACAGTGTAAACAGGGTGTCAATTATGTGTGACAGCATGCGTGTGCTGTTTGTAAATGTATAAAAGTGAAATGTCTGACAGTGTACTCAGTCTAAACGCAGACAGAGAGTGTTTGAGCTTTATGGCGTTCTAAAGTAAAATATCACTTGTCACATGTGTGGGCTCCTTCATTTCTTTTATTACTTTTTTTGCTCCTTAAGGAGCATGAATCAATCAACCAATTCTCAAGTAACTTCAGAGCTGAGGCAGAGGCCTTGAAAACTGCAGCACATGTTATAATGACAGAAGAAAGCACAGACAAACAAGTTGCGTTCTTCACCGATGCTCTATCAATAATTGCAACGCTGAAAAACCAAAATAATGCAGACCTGGATGACATAAGAGTAGTGCTCCACAAACTATGTTAACGATTCTAAAGAGTTGTGATCCAATGGATCCCATATAATGTAACATCAATGGCAATGGAAAGGCTGACAGATTGGCAAAGGAAGGTGGAAAGGTGTCTCAGCCTGATGCAAGCGTAACTTTCAAAGAGGCAAACAGTTTATCAGAACCAGACGCAGAAACAGATGGGATGCAGAACATCCAGGTCACACACACATTGATGCATACTACCAGCTCAACAGAAGAGAACAAGTGATAATCTTCATACTCCGCGCGGGTCATAATAGACTGGGATACCATCTATTCAACAAGCTAAAGATAGGAACTACCGATGAGTGTAACTGTGGCACTGAGAAAATGACTGCTGAACATCTGCTTCAAAGATTCCAAACATATGAGGAACAGAGAAAGCCCATATGGCCATCACCAGTACCATTGTGGAAAAGCTCTACGGAGATTCAAATAGCCTCAAACTGGCTACTGCTTTCTTGAAAACATTCAAGTAGACGTCTGAGAGTCTACAAAGAAGAAGAATCAATCGATCAATACGCTTTAGCTCCTAATGACACATAGACTTTCAAGAAACGCATGCCAAGTCTTCCTGTCCTGTGCCATCAGCTCAAGTTTTTTTCATGCCTTCCTCACCATTTTCATTTATGTCTCCAGTTCTCTTCTCCTTGTGTTTTTCCATTTGTTGGTTTCTACTGGCACTTGTGTTGTTCTTGTCACCAGCTCCACATGGGTGAGATTCTGGTTGTTGTTAAGTAATATAAGCCTTGAATAGTTTCATGCCAAGCCTTCCTGTCTATTGCCATTCGTTCAAAGTCTTTCCATGTTTTATGAATCCCTTTCTTGCGTGTCTCCAGTTCTTTTCTCTGTGTGTTGTTCATGTTGCGTGTCTCCAGTTCTTTTCTCTGTGTGTTGTTTATCTTGCGTGTCTCCAGTTCTTTTCTCTGTGTGTTGTTCATGTTGTGTGTCTCCAGTTCTTTTCTCTGTGTGTTGTTCCTCTTGCGTGTCTCCAGTTCTTTTCTCTGTGTGTTGTTCCTCTTGCGTGTCTCCAGTTCTTTTCTCTGTGTGTTGTTCCTCTTGCGTGTCTCCAGTTCTTTTCTCTGTGTGTTGTTCCTCTTGCGTGTCTCCAGTTCTTTTCTCTGTGTGTTGTTCCTCTTGCGTGTCTCCAGTTCTTTTCTCTGTGTGTTGTTCCTCTTGCGTGTCTCCAGTTCTTTTCTCTGTGTGTTGTTCCTCTTGCGTGTCTCCAGTTCTTTTCTCTGTGTGTTGTTCCTCTTGCGTGTCTCCAGTTCTTTTCTCTGTGTGTTGTTTTTCTTGCGTGTCTCCAGTTCTTTTCTCTGTGTGTTGTTCCTCTTGCGTGTCTCCAGTTCTTTTCTCTGTGTGTTGTTCCTCTTGCGTGTCTCCAGTTCTTTTCTCTGTGTGTTGTTCCTCTTGCGTGTCTCCAGTTTTTTTCTCTGTGTGTTATTCGTGTTGCGTGTCTCCAGTTCTTTTCTCTGTGTGTTGTTCATCTTGCGTGTCTCCAGTTATTTTCTCTGTGTGTTGTTCCTCTTGCGTGTCTCCAGTTCTTTTCTCTGTGTGTTGTTCAGTCTCTATCTCTCTAACCCTGGGGATTCCAGAACTGCCCTACAAGACTTTCTACAGTGTCCTCACAAGATTGTCGTGTCCAAAGCCGGAGTCTTCTTCACACCTCATTCTTATCCCACTGGCTTTTGTCCGGCTCTTGTCCGGCTCTTTTCTAGCTCTTGTCGTCAGTTCTGCATTGGTGATGTTGTCATACAATTGAAATCTTTCTGTTCTACACAAGAACTTATATCACAAAAATCCATACCGTAATGGTTGTCATTGTTTGTGTTCTCCATGTTTCCGAAGTTCCTTCCGAAGCCATATTTAGACTAGTTTCTCCGACCTCCGAGTATTGAAGATCCCGATCATACGTAAGAAATTTTAAAAAATAAAAAAAACAAGTTACGAGTAAGCCAAGAACTCTAAGAGCGAATACTTGACGATGAAAACAAAATAATCGAAAAGTGTATGAGAATCTTATACTTTTAACACCAAAAACTTTAGAACCTAACCTAACTCCTCACTCATTTGTTGTGCCCCCAGACCCTATCCTAGCTGTTTTCCTCTCCATAGACATATGAATACACGAACGCCACAAACCACCTTCCACCGGCACTTCCACTCACATGTCCTGATGCCACTGTCCTCCGACCATTCCAATGACCCGCCCCCCAGATCTACCCACAATATATCATACGTTCCTCACCTTTAGGTGTACATTCCGGCTATTAAAACAAGTGTAATGTAGTACCAACAGAACTAGCGATAATACTTAATTTTTGATGCGATACCCCCGCCCACCGGCCCAAAAACTTAATCATGTAATGTGTGTATCCGCTAGTTAATTTGAAACCTACCTTGCCCACAGACCACCTAACTGTGCTTCGGGCTGAGAGATACATTAAGTGAATTTCAATTTTTCTTTCCCCTGTATTTCCTGTTTCCAATAAAATTATAAATGGGTTCTTTTTCTAATATGCCTTTTTCTACTAAAAATGTCAATTCTAAATTTTCTTTTCCTGAGTAAATATTGTGTGAGTATTAAGTGTTGATGTACTTGTATGTCAGTGTTTTTTAATAAGAGTTGCATCAGAAAACTATGTATGTGTATTATTTAGAGGGGAAATTATTATATGGTTTACAGAAATAGTGAATGTTGTGGGCGTGTAAACAAATAACAATAAATGTTATATAATTGGGCTGGTTTCGGTGGGGAGTGAAATAGAGCGAATGTTTGAAAACGATTGTGCGATTAAGAATCTACCCACATGCAGCAACCCCCAAGCCCATAACGCTACTGCTGACCCTCTAATCCAATTTTCTAAATACTCCCAGGCAGTGCCTAGAGCACGCTGCCGTACTTGGTTACCTGTCTGATTAAAATCTAAAATAAAAGTAAAATATCAAAACTAAAAAAATCCCAATTTTGTCTACTTTTCTACTACTTTTCTACTCTCTACTCATTTATTTCTAACTTCTCGCGGTCCTCCCTATGACATGGCCACACACGCTGGGCCGACTATGGACCACCTTACCTAACCTATCCATGGTGACCTTTCCTACCTTACAGCTGTGGGGATAAAAAAAAAAGAAAGCCCTCCAATTACATGTCATGATTTTGGTATGTTTCCCCAAAACTTAATCAGATCCATAATTTCTGATTATTGGCTCTATATTCTTCTCTATTTGTCTCCATCTATTTCCTGAGAGGTAGCATTAGTTTGTTCTGGTCTTTTCTTCGCCATAATTATTCACTGGAGATTATGTTTTAATCTATTCACAAGTACCTGGACTAAATAAGTGCTGATGAATTCTGCTTAATCAGATCAATAATTTCTGATTTTTTTGCTCTCTGTATTCTTCTCTCTGAGCATCAAGTGGCTGGAGTGGTTAAAGCACTTTCGAGGCCAAATTACCAGTTTCGAAACAAGGTAGCGACACGTACCAGTCTATACAGCTTTCAATGATTATCTAACTCTGCTTTTGAGTTAGGGGCGGCAAAGGCAGCGAGGAAAGGAATGGGTCAACCCCAATTCTTAAAGCTGAGATCTAGTTTATTTAAACATTGAGCGCTATATTCCACTACGGCAGTTGCAGCTATGGAACTGCGTTCATCTTTTTATCGTCTCTATGTTGTTGTTTTTAAAAAAAAATAAGAGTCGTGCCTTATTTTTGGTGAGGCGCGACCCATTCACCCTAGACACAAGGTTAGTCGGTTATATTATGGCGCAAGTCCAAATATTTAAGACCTTGTGGTCTGGTTCTAAGAGTTCCATTATTATCTTCTCTATGTTGCATTGTCCCACTTAACGTAAATTCTTCCTATTGAAATATGTTAACTTGTTCTTCCTTTATTTTTGTGTCCGTTTATGTGTGTCTTTTCTTTATCATTTTGTCCACTTCATGCCGAAGTCACTTTTTCTTTAATAGCTATCCTTCTTTTTATATTCGTTGTTTCTCACTCTTTCTCTCTCCTTCTCTGTTATATTACCTTTATAATGTCGCTTGCCTTTAAATTAGTTCAGCACATGTGAGAATGAATGTATATAGTATAAAGAATGAAAGGAAGGAATGGTAGAATGTTAGACAGCCTGCGAGCCATATTCTCAACCCTTTAAAAGTAAAGTTCGTTTTTGGTTCGTTTGTTTGTATTCTCTCTCTCTTTCTCTCTCTCTCTCTCTCTCTGTCTGCCTTTCTATCTCTCTTTCTCTCTCTCGGTCTGTCTATCTCTCTCTTTGTCTGTCTTTCTCTCTCTCCGTCTGTCTTTCTCTCTCTCCGTCTGTTTGTCTCTCTGTGTCTGCCTTTCTCTGTCTGTGTTTCTAACTGTTTGTCTCTCTCTCTGCTACACGTCTCTGACTATGACAGATAGCCCCCCCCCCCCCTTTCCCACCCGGAGTCTCAGAGGAGAAAAGGAAGAACTGACCTACTGCTCGTTCTGGCAAGTGTTAGTGGCGACTAACATGCGACCACCAAAAGTTCATCTTTTACTGCAAAACACATTGCAACAGAAACCACCACAGCAAATAGCATACACATTCTTTGTCGGGGTATCTTGCACGGGATCCATCTGCAATGGTGACCCCTTGCTCTAACACGAGCAAACAGGAAATAATGAATGGTGATCATTATAAAATCTTCGAGAACTGAACACATTTAGCAATTTTCTGCTTTATCTCCCTTTGTTCCCTTATCTAGTCTCTTTACCCACCCTCTCTCTGTTCTTTGCTTTATATAGCTGTATGCTTATCTTCACGGTATTTGGTTCAATATCTTTCTTAACGTGGAGCTGCTATCCGGGGGTCTATGAGAAGACAAAGACAGGGCAGGACTATGGTTCCCTCATACATGTATGAGGCGACTAATATGGGGTTGGGCATGATGTTGGCCTCCTCATCATTGACAACATGTTGCTACAGACACCTTTCCTGTATGAGTTTATGCTTCATCAAGGGACACAGCTACATTGGTGCATCCATGCTCCAAATGGAGGACCCCCGATGATGATGATGGTGGTGGTATTCATGGTGATGATGATAATGATAATAATCTATTACAACCGACGTCCGACTCTTTTGATATCGCATGTATCAAGTTCTACCCAACATTTATTTCGCGCCAGATATTTGACTATTTGTAAGCCAAGCGGCATTTTCACTCCATTCTAGACTTACACAACTCAAAACCAGCAGAATTCATCAACACTTATTTAGACCAGGTACTTGTGAATAGATGAAAACATAATCTCCAGTGAATAATTATGGCGAAGAAAAGACCAGAACAAACTAACGCTACCTTTCAGGAAATAGATGGAGACAAATAGTGACATATGCAACCCCCCCCCCCCCCCCCCCCTTCTCTCTCACCCCTTCGTCCCCCCCCCCCCCCCCCCCCCCCCCCCACCCCCAAATGTCGAGTATTTTCACACGTGAGGCATTTCCAACACAAACGAACTATGGAACCCCCCAAGGCAACCAGCGAAATTGTAGAACATTACCAATGCCAAGGTAAACTGATATCCATCAGACTGAAGATAAAAGAAAGCACAGCGAACTCGAGACTTCGCAATGAAGGGAATGAATCGTAGCTAACTTAAGTCTTCGCAATGAAGTGAAGGATTGAGCAGCTAACTTGGGTTTTCGAATAAAGTGAAGGAATGCGCAGCTATCTTGGGTCTTCGCAATAAAGTGAAGGAATGCGCAGCTAACTTGGGTTTTCGAATAAAGTGAAGGAATGCGCAGCTATCTTGGGTCTTCGTAATAAAGTGAAGGAATGCGCAGCTAACTTGGGTTTTCTCCTTTCTTGTGGATCTTATCTTTGTGCGCGCAGGGCTATCTTTGTCTTCGCAATAAATTTGAGGAATCCCCACGGTTAACATGACCCGTATTATGTCTTAAAAAAAACTTTGAGTCTTTTAGTCCTTTTGAACCTGTGATCGAGTCTTCGCAATAAAGTGGAAGGAATTTGGTGCAGGCTAAACTTGTGGCAGCTAAAACTTGAGTCCTTCCTTTTCTGTTCGCAATGAAGTGGGGTAAAAGCAATATAGCTACTACTGCTACTACACTTTAGCTATAGCTACTCTAAACTACTACGTGGTTTTAATGACTCGGTGGGTCCTATAAATGAGACAGCAATGAAGTTTCCTAAAGTCTCTTAGTAAAAATAAAAAAAACCAGAACCAAACCAACCTTAACCCCTGTGAGCAGAAAAAGGGGAAAGGGGGGGGGGTGGGGGGGGTTGTGGGGGGGGGGGGGGGGGTGGGGGGGGGGGGGGGTGGGGTGGGGGGGGGGGGGGG